>VNJM01001083.1:0-380585 GCA_008042475.1 Drosophila kanapiae | reverse complement strand
TTGAGATGCGCCTCTTTGCGATTGATCTGATCTGAGCGGTCGATGCGAGCGAGAGCTTAGAAAGAGAGAGAGCAAAATTGCCGAGCATTCCCGAAGCTGCGGGGCCTGTCGCATACGGCTCTGTGGGGCCTGTCGCTAAAAATTTTTGGTTCCATTTTCGTTGTATGAAATGGGAAGTCTATATGCTGTATGGTTGGTGGTTTTATGCTTAAAGTTGAACAATTTGTGGGCTATAATGTCTCAGGTAAATTTAAGCAATAAAACATTAATCGATAAGAAGATATCTGACTTTATTTTGTATTAATCGTTTCTACAATAACAGAACACTTCTACAGAAACATGATTTAAGTTTTTAAAACAAATAATTTCTTTTTCACACGCTTGTGAAGTTTAGTTTGATGTTGCACCTGTGGTTAGATCCCATAAATAGATCCGTATAAAAAATCCTATTGCCTTGCCCATGGACTTACAATTTATATTGAATTTGTTTAAGCCTGGCGTTGCAAATGGTGGCCAATTTTCGTTCGCCAGTCTAAGGTTCCTTATATAGTATTCTTTTTGAATGAAATTTTCTTTGGTCGTTGGCCAATTAGTGTCAGCATTAGAGGGTTGAAGAGGGTTTCTTATTCTTATTCTTATTCCATTCCGACATACGCATCATAAAAGTCATCAAGGAAACTAATAGTTCCATTCAATATTCGCTCTTTTCCAACAAATCGAAGACGAAAAATGACTAGAATGTCTTCTTCTCCGGCGAAGGGCTTCATCGACTCAAATCGGCCCTGCATCTTAAGGTTAGCAGAGCACTATAGATGTAAATTATTTGAAGATTTTTGTGTTTTTAAATTTTGATAGCTTTGAAAATCAAAGTTATTTTAGATTTTTTTTTTATTGTACACTCACTTTAGCCATCAGAGAAACAGTTTTGGAAATTCAATCGCTCTAATCGCTTAGCTTCTTATATAATATATACTGAGTGTTGCATGTCCACACTCTCCTAAATGCAGATGTGCTCAGTAAAGGCCTAGATTCGATTTGATATAAAATAAAATACTCAATAGGGGCGCGGTTGTGGCGGAAATAACCCCTTTCAGAGATAAGTACTAAGTATTTAATTTAAATTAAAGATAATTTAATTAAAAATAAAGATAGATAAAAACTTACCCAACCGCATTGGTTTAATAGGGAAGAAGGGCTTTACCTTGGTCATCTTTGGCTTATTTCATTATAGCACCAGTTTTTTTTTTTTTTTTGGGCCATTTACTGCCACCACATCCCCCGAGTGAGATGCACTTACGGCTGTTACGTGCTCTTGTTGGCTCCCGAAATCACGCATTAGCTGCCAGTTTGCACTTAAAGTCATAAATTTATTTAAATATATGGAAGGCCCAGAGCCGAACAGGGTCCCACGTTCACGTTCGTCGGGTGAAGAGCAGGAGCCGTTGTAAAGCAAAATTTATATTAACTTCATTTTGCCGCGGCTGCTGCTGCTGCTGTTGCTGCCTGTGCCATGCAGTCATTGCATAACTCATACGCACCGTGTACCGGGGACCGTGCCGTGAGTCAGTCAGTCAGCCAGTTGCGGTGCGTGGCGGTACTCCAGCCAGCCAGGCAGCCAGCCAGCCAGCCAGCGAGCCAACCAGCCAGCCATATCACCGACACAAAGCGAAGAAAGGGCCTCGAAAATGGCAGCCAAGAGAATTTTAAATTACGCTTTTGAGTGTCGACTGAGGCTGAGGCCGAAATGCAGCAGCCGCGGCAACTGCAACTGCAACGGCAACGGGAACTACCCCATTGCGTGCATTTAATTGCAAATGAAGCAAGAGGAGCGCGGCCAAAGCGCTGACAATGCCAATTGCCAGCATCAACTCACTCCTCCTGCCCAGCACAATCCCATCAGGAGCAGCTGCAACTGCAACGGCGAACTGCAAATGACGTTTAATCAAAGTTGTTGAAATTGATAGCATTGGTTGTAGTGCCTGGCCGGGCCGGCAAACGGCAAAATGCATTTTAAAGTGTGCTAAATGTGTTAATTAAAGTTACCCCTGTCTGTCTTCCTGCTGCTGCTTACACGGATTTGCTTTTGCGGCAGCTCATTGGCCGTGATCATTGGCTGGGGTTGCCAAGAAGGAAATCCCATAAATAAATAAGCGAGTAAGCAGCTAGGTAAAAACGCAACAGATTTGAATTAGAAGCGCTGGAATGGTAGATCCTGGGAAATTGCAACTTAGTTGCTGTGGCAGGCAATAAAATAAAGTCTTAGCCAAGCGCCAGACAACAACGGGGCAAGAGCAAGAGCCAGAGCAGCAGTGGCAAGAGGCAAGAGGTACTTTTAATTTGTTGTGCAACAAATTAGCATTTATTTTCATTAGGATTTCAACTTGCTGCTGCTGCTGGTGCTGGTGCTGGGTCGGTCTGTTTGCCCCTTTGCCCCACCGTGTCCTGCATTTCCATTCATTTTTTGTCAGCTCTTGTGAACGTTGTTTGCTTTTAATTATAAATACATGTACGCGTAGCAGCATTAACCCACTGTTTTGGAGTTGCAATAAAAGTTATAAAAGTGTAATTATAATATGATACAAATAAAAACATGCTGTGTTATGAACACTCGCAAATTTGGGGAGATTCAAGAAGGTTATCGTACTTTCCCTAACTTTAGTCTTAATTAAAGCCAAAAGAGCACACTATAGTATATTTTGATCCATGAGAATAATTATTCGGAGTCTAAAAAGACTGCATTCCATTTTTTTTGATGTCCAGTGAAGTTTATTTATTAAATATGAAATACTTTACAACTTATAGTTATAAGAAACACAATTATGGATGACTTAAGCACCATTTTATTAGCAAAATAACTGCTACAAGCATGCTACTTCCTTTAGTCCCTTGATCTAAGTATGAGGTATATACTATATACCTGCTATAAAGTTTACAACGTATGCATGCGTTTGATTCCCTATCATCGAGCACCAAAAGACACACACAGAAATGCCTTACCGATGCCTTGCTAAACCCTCTGCCACAAAAATTGTTATCCTCACATCAGCAGCAACCATTTTCCACCCCCTTGTTGTGCAGTGGGTTAATGCTGCACATTCCTCCCCCCACAACAAGGAACTGTGCGCGGTATTCTTGCATTCAATTAATGCGTGTGCGAGTATAGAAAGCATCGCCACGTCGCCGCTGCTGCTGACCATCCTCGTCGTCGTCCTCCACATCGTCCCCGCCATACCCATAGCCATGACCATTGCCAGCGTCATCATCACCTTGCCGGCGCTGGGCATTATCCAAGTAAGAGCTCACGCCCGACTGAGCGCCCAACGAAGCTGAAGACCACGGTGCGGATGAGTAACGCTGCCGGCCATAAGACCAAGGATGCCGACTGCCATAGCGGGAGTTCGTCGTGCCCGTATACGAATACGGATTGTAGTGGTGCTGATAGTAATCGGACCCGGACTCCGACTCAAAGTCGGGCCGGGACGAGTGGTCGATGTGTGTGCGATTAGGATAGAAATCACCGGCGGTATGAGACGGCGGAGGTCTGCGATGCCCGTAATTATAATCATCATCATCATCATCGTCGATGTGGGGCCGATTACCGTGGGGGGAACTTTCGTATGGGTCTGGATGTGGCCGTCGATGGTGATGGGGTTTATTAGTCGCAGCTGGTACAACGCTATAGGGGGACTGCAACACCACCGTCGGCACAACAATGGATGGCAGTGGCGGCGCACTGGACGCATCGGCCGGAACTAAAGCAGCCTGATTCCAAGATGACGCCGCCTCCGCCACCGATTCCGTGGCTGTGGTGGAGGTCTGTTCGCGTGAATTCATTTCGGCTAATTTGTTGAAACGGTTGCGAGTGCCGCTGGCGGTAAGCACCATCACGGTGGGATTCATGTCGGCCATGTGATCCTTCAGGCAGTTCTGTAGCATATTCACGAAGAAGAAGAACGAGAGCAACGTCAGGGCGTTCATCACCGAGGCGCTGCTCTTCTTCGATTTCTTCGACGACTTGGTGGGCGCCGGCTGCGGAGGCGGATGCGGTGGCTGATGGTGATGCGACGGCGGATATGCGGGCGCACTGCCAGCACTGGAATGGTAGGAGGAGAAGCTGCCCGTGGGCGGGTCCTGATGCAGCTCGTACTCCACGGACGGCTCGATGGCGCTGCAAATTTTAAACTTACATTACCAGCCCTGGGTTGACTTCAACACGGAGAGAAACATCGAAAAAGGCTTCAAAATGAATTTAGAAGTGCGAACTGCATTATTACTTCTCGTTATTTCTTGTCTTTTCTCTCCGTGTGCTGATGACTCTGCTCTTACCCGTAGCCAGAGTGTCCACTGCCACCCGACGTGGCCGCATAAGCACCGTTGTGGTTGCTGGCAGCCGCCAGAAGCGACGGCCGTTGTCCCTGCTGTTGGCCCAGTTGGCCCAGACCCTGGTGCCCGTGGATACCGTGGTGGCCGATGTGGTATTGGGTCGGGAAGTAGTTGCTCGGGTAGTAGTGGTTGGGATAGTAATGCACGCGCTGCGTTTGACTGCAAGAAATGGTGGAGAGAGAAATCGTGGAGTGAGTGGCCCTGAGTGATTCTGCAATCTATTCGCCATGCTCGGCTCCTGTTTGTGTCCCATATTAGCACGGCTAAGTGCCTGAGGTATCAGTCTCGGCCCGCTGCGGTCGCCTTTGGGCCTCGGTTAGTGTCGAAGTGAATGCTTTTGACACTTTACCCTATAATCTTAAAGTCAGGCTCGAGTACTTGGCTTGTTTAATCAATGGAGCTCCACTAACTAATTATAGTTATCTTTAACTAAGAAACCCCTTAAAAAAAATTCTTAAATAAGAGGTATAGGTTAATTTCCAGCGAACAAATTGAAAGACATTACAATTGTGACATTAAAATAATTAGAAATAAAGATATATTGCTTTACAATTAAATAATATCACAGAGTTAAAGCATAATTGCATTTTCACTACCAAATCGAAATTGAGTTTCACGACACGACACGAGTTAAAGGAACCATATCCACAATTTAAATCATAATCAGTTTGTAGAGTCAAATTATCGACGTCACTGTCCATCATCAAATAATTAAATTAATTTGATTTTGAGGCATCCGAGAGTCCGAATGACAGTTGCCGTAAAATCTTACTGCCTCCGGCTTTGGCTTACGCATAATTATTTCCCGAAATGGCTGACAGCAGCGGATGCTGCTGCTGCTGCTGCTGCTGCTGCTGTGGAAAACTCTGCTGATTCGGCATAAAGCCCAGGGACATTTTCACCGTGATTGCGCTCACAATTTAATTGCTAATTGATTTGGACCAGAACCGGTGCGCGTATGTTTATCACTTCGTGCTCGCTGCCGCTTAACCTGCCATAAGCCGGTGGCAGGTCGACTGCAGAAGCCGCAAACCGAAGGTGGAGAACTTTCGGGTGCCGCAGAAGGAACAGGAGGTGGTGTCGGAGTCGGAGCCGGAGCCGGAGCCGGGAGTCGTCGGAGTTGGCGATGGAGCGCCCAACCGCAAGTGACAATGTCGCTTAGGCAACTGGGCAAAGCCTTTGCCAGACACTTGGCTGGCAGGCGGCTATTAACGCAGGTAAATGGAGGGGACTGTCATTGTCAGCTGCTAAGTGAGTTTGGCTACAACTGGCAACTGGTAACAGGTAACTGGCAACTGCAACGGCCTCTGCACACCGCCCGATATCAGAGATGTGAGGTACTTACGGCAGGCGTACCCATTTCTCCTACTATCTTTAAGGTACATCTTTCCCATTAAACTTAACTACAAAATAAACGTTATAGATATTCGGAAGTACGAAAATGTGGGAGTTTTAAATATTGCTTATAATGAAATGTTTATATATGTCAAAAATATGAATACTTGGTGATTATAGTGATTATATATGTAAAAATACGATGATGGAGTAAAAGTTTTAAGTATTGTCTATAGATTTAAGCTAATAGAGCCTTATGAATAATAATATGAAATGTTAATGGGGTTAAAACACTGCGTTTTCACGGTTCTTTATTAAATAAAAGCAATAATGTAGTTTCTTAAGACCACTAATATTTTTTCAAGTGTCGTGGTTATGTTTAATGATATTAATATGTTATATATACTTTAACAACACAATATTAAAGACTTTAAGAGGTTAAGACACTGCAGTCTTATGGTTTTATATATTTGTTATTTTATAGGAATTTATGGGGATATTGTTGCTTTGAAAAACAACACTGAATAGAAGGAACCATCCATACTACGACTATCTACTACTATCCATACTATTTCTTCCCAGCAAATAAAGAAAAACTTCTAAATTATTTTAGTATTTACGATTTCTCAATAAATAAAAGGAGCAATTTAGTGTAAAATACGATTCATATTGTTTTTAAGTAATGTAGATACCAGAAGAGGTTATATTTGTAACAATTCTACATGAATTACTACTCTACACATTTTTATTCAGATTTAAATAAAAAATGACTCTTCCTCAGGTACAACTACAATTTCCGTAGTTTAAAAATTGGCTACCTTTACCATCACTGTCGTACCAAACTGCCAGCTGACAATTGCCGGTAAAGTGTTTTGTGGCGACGCCGGCCAACTGACACACACCTGAATTGGAGCGTTGCGTTGCGTTGCATGCACGCGCTGCACATTTCGGCCAGGTAGACAATTAGTGCTCGACAAAGGGCGAGCCGGCCTGCTCCTTGGCATCTTGGCACTCCACTGCATAGCACTCCCACACCCTCGTTCCCCGTTCCTGATTTACCCCGCTGTCAGTGTTAATGACGCTGCAGTCGCTTGTTTATTGCATTAAAAGCTCTATGGATGCAGCGTTATGCATCAGAAATTGTCATAATTGTGCCATGTCTGGCCCTGACTTTGCCACTGTGCCTGCGCCCCCCACAGCCGGCTCCAAATGGAGCTCTCGGTTCTTGTGGTCTCTCGTGCGGTTAGTCACTCGAACCGAGCTTATGGCCAGGCCCATTTGCCCCTCTCTCTCTCTGCTCATGCCCCAGTCTGCTGGCTTTAAGATTTATGAGCAGAGCTAATAGTTTTCATTGCCAGAAAATATTTTTATATTGTATAGGAAGTTATGGGGATATTGTGGCTTTGAAAAACTATAAAAATGTAACTATTCCGAATAACTTGGGAGTGCTTGTAGCTATCTAAAGGACATAAAATCGCATCACAAATTAATTTTATTTCTAAGAGAGAAATGGAAATTACTTTATAATAATATAAATTTATATTATAAAACATTTATTTATACGTATTTCTTTGGTATAAACTATTCGATCATATATAAAATAAATCAGAAAAGTCCCTCCCTGTTGTTTTAAGTAAAACCGGAAACATTAGACTGTAATAACAAATATTTAACATTTCCGCAGTGCCAGCGACGGCGAAAAAAAAAAAACAAAAAAGACAAACAACAACATTAGCTGAATTCGCTGAATCAAAAGCATATAATATATTGCCGAATGCTGCTGCACTGCAACTTGTCCACACATTTCCCGCTTTGTGTTACGCTTTGATTTGTCGCCGCAGGAAATGTAAGGGGAAAAAACTAAAGAAAAAAGGACAAACTACAGGACTTTTGCTGATGCCACAAAAAAAAAAGAAGAAAAAGCAAAAAAGAATCTAGGAAGCAAATCAAAAAGTCAAATGCCTTGAGGGGTTGAAAATTTGAGAACATAAATGGGGGCCAGGAATGGGTGTTTGTATTTAGCTTTTGTTGCCGGCGCCGTTGTCAACATATTTCAAGAATTCCTAGCCCAAGACGGGCGAGTCAATAATAAGTTAACTTGGACATATTGTAGAGCTGGCCACCAAGATTTTTCTAAGATTTTTATGGCCAACGAAATTGGTCAGTGAGCGAGCGGCCGGCGAAATTTAATGACTGGAAAATGAGGCATTTAAGCCAAGTGCCAAGGAAAGTTTTCCTCGTTGGCGAACGTGCCGGCAAGTGCCATTTATTTATGGGTCTGCATCTGTATCTCCAGCTCGGTCTGTGTCTGTGTTCCGTATCTATGTGACTGTGCCTCGGACTGAAGGATGTGTTCGAAGGACAATCGTTGGAGTGGGCCGATGTGGAGATGGAGCGAAGGCATGCATTAATTGCCGTGATTAACACGTACAAGCATTAAATTATACAAAATAAGGGTAGGAACACGTTGGTCGCACTATTTATTACTCTTTACGACTTGAAAATTGTGTTTTAACTATATTTTTATAGAATAAGTTAATTGAAAAGGTTCAAATTACACAAGAGAGCAATTATAATCTATATTTATTTAATAATCTTGGCCTTTTATTCACCCACAAGGTGTGAGAAATCGTAAAATAATCTCTCTTTCATTAAAACAGGAATGCAAATTAATTTTCAGAATAATACTTGTAATAAATACTTTAAAAACGCCTCAGAAATATTCACATTTTTCCCTTTAGAACTTGACAAACTTCACTACCAATTCGGAGTGCTCTCAGCAAGGATATCGAAAGAAGGCCTAGACTTTGCCACATCAATTATCGCATATGAAGCCAGTGCAACAGACCATCCCATTGTGTCTGCGAGGGTGCATAAATCATTGGGCTACATTAAGTCCTTGAAAACCCTAAGCAGCTCCCTCTAACTCCCGGACCCCTCGGCCTGGTGAACAAACTTTTCGACTGGCCGAGGAAACAAAAATAAAAACTCGTTAGGCAGGACTCGAAACGAAGACGCGGAGACTACGTGCCTGGACTTTGACTGCGACTGAAACTAGCGGGAGCATACACAGTGTCAAGTGTAAAGAAGAACTACTAATCAGCAGTTAATTCTTATCTTTAATTAAGTGCACGTTCCACCAACCTCTTCTGGGCCCCCTTTTGGAAGGCGACCCACAGTTCTTGGCAACGGCTTCGGTTCCGGCGTTTATGGCAGCCGGAGTCCTGGGAGTCTGGCGCTACTTGCTTTTTGCTCGCCGGCCAACACTTTTGTTTGTCCGCGCTTTCTCGGCATTGTCCTGGACAAAGGGCAGCGCCGGCTTTGTCCTTTCCCGTCTCTGGTCAATTTAATGAAATAATCTAAGCAAACACTCCTGAAAATTAAGCAGTTTTTTTTCGGCGCCCGCATCCGCTCTCAAATTAAAAATGTAATGCGTTCGCTTTTGTTTTGTATTGTTTTTTGTCGTTTTTTTTTTGCCGGCGAATAATTAAATGTGCGAAAGAAGTTGCAGCAACATTAACCCGACCCGATCCGGCTGGCCAATTAAAAAGGCCACGCAACAATGGCCAAGGCGCTCATGCATGGCTTATCCTTGGGCTGGCAACGCCTCAGACCCGTCCTCCTGCTGCCGCCCAAGATGCTGGAAACACCGCGATAAACTTCGGCCGGAGTCAGATATCTGGGGTAGTCCATAAGTCATTACCCCCCATTGAGGCACACGACGACCACAGGTAGGACCAGTTAGCCAAAGTTGCTGCAGCTTTCGGCTCTCAAGTTGTTTGACAAACAATACACAACATGGCCGGCGGAGGCAAGGCGGTCTGGGGTGTCCTGGCCAAAAAGGAAACTGGTTTTGGGGATGGGGCTAAAAAAAAACAGGAGAACGAGTGCCGCACTCAAGCGTGCCCGTCACATTTTTGCGCTTTTACATGGGAGTCCCCAGGCCGGTGGCCCCTTCTTCTGTTCGAGCGAAGTGGTGCGCGCCCCCCAAAAACGTGGCATCAGATACATGAAAAACATTTTTTTCCCAACAGTGAAAAGCTGCACTAAAAATAAAATAAAAGATATTTTATTGAAGTGCGGCGTTGGAATGGAGTGAAAAGGGAAGCTTGCCACCCGACTCCTCCACCTGTCGTGCACAGATTAATTATGCATCGCTAAAATGCTAAGCCAGGTAGCACCGAGCACCGAGCAGCGAGCACCAAGCATGGAGCTCCAAAGCACCGTGGCATCGCAGTGGCCCAAAGGCAAATGGTTAAGCGAGAAGGGGGGAGTATGTAAAAGCCAAGTACAAGCCACAACAAAATTAAAATCAAAATAAAATCAAACAAAAAATGGTTTTGGGCAAATACGGCAGTGAAATGGAAAGATTTTCAGATAACCTACAGTGAGGCATACACTAACTGAAATGGTTATAAAAGATAAAAGTAAATTTAAACGGTCTTCAAGCCACTTATTTAATTATTTTTCAATTAAATTAAAGTTGAATGATTGCATATAATGAAGTTATGATAGAATTTCAATCAAATTAGTGTATTTTCTATGAGTTATGTTATTTAATATTATTATTAAGAGCTGCTGCATGTAGCTTAAAGTCAATTAATTAAATTATAATGAATATTTATCATATTATATACCATTTCTATTAAGTTAAATATATATTTCTGGAATATTACGCTACCACTAATATAGTAAAATATATGTTACCTTTTTTTAATATTATTTTAAAGCTCTAGAGATAATAAAAGTAATCTAAAATGCATAAATTAATATATAATATAATACTTTATACTACAAGAATTTATTTTATTTACAATCTTCTCAGAAAATATAAGTTTCCTTAACACTTCTTTAACAATTACTTAAACAATTAAATAATTTATATTTAAGTAAAGGCTGGCTTATTAAAAACCAATCCGGTTGCAGACCGCGAATTGATTAACCAAATATTCGATTATCCGAAAGGTCACATTCAAATCGTTTTCCATAAAAAATCCTTTAGAATTCGGCGCGAGGACCTCAGAAATCTGTCTGTCACAGGCAGAGCCAACAAATCACCATGCCTCTTCACACATGGCGCTCCCTCACACACACACACACACGCTCGCGAGTCGCCCACAAATTATTCACATAAATAAAAAACGGACAAAAAAAAAATTAAAATTAAAATAAAAATTAAAAGCTACAGCTGAAAATCAAGCAGCAAACGTCAAAGCCAAAAGCGCGAAGCTGTCGGAGCTGTCGTCGTGTCACTGCACCCGCGTTCAGGTGCGGGGCTCTAGGGGATGCGGACACCCATCCCCCCACCCCCACCCCCACACACACACGCACATACATGAGAACGAGGTGTTTCGACTCAAGCGGCACACACACACACATATCTGCCCACTAGAGGCACACACACATACGCAGGTTTACAGGATGGCGAAGGCAGGACGACATCATAGTACCCACTTGAAGCGCTTTTAACAAAAATTCTTTTAATTTCGTACTCTTCTTTTTTTTCGGCAACACCAGCAGCTCGCAGGGGTGAGCAAAAGAGACAGGTAGACCGAGGGAGTGTGTGTAAGAAAAGAATGTGCGCCTCGATGACGGGGAATATTAAATACCCTGGAAAATTAATTAAAATCCCAGCTAAGAACTATGCCACTTAGCTCACAGCTGGGTTTTAAGGGAAGCAAAAAATAATATCACTTTCCTTTTAAGGGAGAGTGAAGCTGTGTGTTCAGAGGAAAGATAACTTAACTAATATCAATTAACCATTGTTTTTGAAGTCACCTTTTTAACTATTTACCAATGAAATCTATTAAGAGTAAAAACTGAATTTTATAGATTTATAAAACTAATATTTTATGTAGTGTTAATAATCTTAAAACTTAATTATTAGCCTTAAAACTGATTTCAGAACATATATAAACATATTTAACATATTTAATTTAGGAAAATGTTTAAATAGTTCAATATATATTTTAGGACTTTAGGACTTAGGATTTTTAGGACTTATGTTTGCTGTCCCTAATATATGAATATAATATTATTTGCGTTCTTGCCTTTATTGAAAAGTTGCAGCAAATCATTTTCCATTAACATTTTATTGTCACAAATAAATAAACACACATAAATTCATTAAAATAAATAAATAAATACGCATAAACCATAAATTATTTAGCTATAAAACTGTATTTTTTATCTCGATCACAGGTGGGGGATATTATTAACCAAAGTTTATAGCCTGCAACTTAAGTTATTGTGTCATATAAGGTATAATTAAGTGTTAAAAGTAAATATTAATTATAAAAGTATCTTCTACTTCCATACCAAAACTATAAACATTAAAATATGTTTCTAAAAAAATGTAAAGACAAAGCAAAAATTAAATAATTGTTAAATTATTTTAAAACATTAGTAAATTGAATATAAGACTGCTATTTATGTTTTTAAAACCAGCTTTAACTCATTCTATTCCTAACGTTTTCCCTACATCAACCTCTACAAATAAAAATTGTAAGAAATCTGTTAGCTGACTGCAGTTTCTTAGCCAGGACTGATTTTGGTCTGGCTCTAAGTCGTTAGTTGGTCTTCCTTTCGGCTCTCGTATGTGTATGTGTGTTTGTGGAGCCCTCATGGAAAATGAAATTTTCCCTGCAAGATGAAGAAGGAAGTGGCAATGGGATTGGGATTGAGATCGGGAGTCACGGCCGGCGACAGCAGTGCATTGTTGATGAACAAGCAGGACGCTAACAAGTCGCCTAGCCTCCTCGTCACCTGCTCCCTTCCCTTATACCCAAAAGCACCCCCTAAAAGCACCTTTCAACGCTGGCGTTGGGACGTGCGCCCGCTTACATTGTTGTTCTGGTTCGGCTTGTACCTGCACATGCCACGCCCCGTTTGGGGCCGGTAGGAGAAGATGTTGGGAAAATTATGATGCCTGGCGCTCATTTTAATTTCCACTCTTTTTTTTAACGCCACTCGTTTTTTTTTTGGCCTTCGAAAATTACAATAAAAAAAAATGCAGCTTGCAAGAGATTAAACAGTTTGAGGAAAATAGAAAAATTCAAGTGCATTTTTCACTTCACTTTACGGTGCATTCACATTTCCGTTGCATTGCATTCGGAATGCTTGGCGGAAAAATAGAAGAAGGAAAACCTTAAAAAACAAAACACAGTTTGGGGGCATCAAAAAACCGAAAGCGGAGCTGCGGATTTTTGCAATTTGTCGCTGGGCGGGTAAAGGCTTTTGTTTTGGGGGTAACCCCCCCCAATCCGCGAGACTCTCTCCACACACCGAGCCTATCTCAACCCTTGGCGAGCGCTGGCTTTTTTTTTTTTGTATGAAGACCTTTAAGGTATTCCCTGTAGCCAGGCAATTTTTTGTCATTGTCATCGTTTTGTTGCTGCACTCGGCTGGCGGTAGGGCAGGGGTTGCAGGGTTAAGGGCGGAAGGTCAGGCGGTGTGCAAGAGTTGCACTTTTTGCCGCTGCACTCGACTCGCCGCCGTTGTGTTTAATTTTTTGTATAAAATTTGCATGCAAAGTGCATTCCACGATTTTTTGCTCATTTTTTTGACCATTTTTTATGTTTGTTTTATTTGTAATTTCTTAATTAGTTGCTTTTGTGGCCACAATCGGGGATGGGAACAGGGAACAGGCAGGGTAGGAGCTTGAAAGCAAAAGTCAAAGTCGAATGCATTTAAGGGTTGGCTCCGAGCTCTCCGGTTCACAGTTCACAACTGGGGTCCAGTCCTGCAGACTTTAAGGCCGCCCAGGCTTTCAAATTAGTCAAATTGAAATGGCATTAGGCTTTTGATCTCCTTGCCTGCCCCAGAACGCCCTGCAATCAAACCGAAAACTATTTAAAATCTAATTTGCATTCCCGGCAAACAAATGCATAGGAAATTTCCCAGCCCAAAAGTCTTTTCTATTTCTTTTTTTTTTTTTTTTGTCGAGGGTTGGGGGGTCTTAGTATAATCACAAAAATTTGTCATAAAACTTTGGCAGACGCAAAAGTTTTTGCTGCACAAAGTCAAAGTCGTTGACGTCGTCATTCTCGATGACTCAATTTGAGAAGGGAAATTGAGGAGACTGGCAGGCTGGTCTTTGAGAAATTAGTCAAGAGTCGCAGGCTCCGGTTTCTGGAGGCAGCAGCAGCAGCAGCAGTCTACATGCATCTCGAACTCATCCTAGCCCTATAGATTTAGAACGATTACAATTCCTGCAACACAACCAATTTGGCTGCATTCTGTGGCTGCCCCTTTGGCTGGGAGTGTGAAAACTTTTTAATTACCCTCATCAGCGAAATGCAAGGCCTCACTCAAACCATAAACCCCAAAACGGAATGAAGGCTTGAGAGTTTGCTGTGCAGCTACTGAGGTTTCAAAACTTTAAGGACAGATTTTAGACCCCGGATTCGCTGTATTGGGTTTGTTTATTCAACCATAATTACATTTGAATAGCAGTAATGGCTATAATATAATTAATATAAATATTATCTACTTAAACCTAATAATATGTAACAAAAGAATCAGTAAATTCCCTATTTCTTGAATATAGCATTTGCTGAGTGTACCCTTCGGGGACGCCAAAGTTCAATGACTGGCGGCACCTTGAGTTCCTTGGGCGCCTTGCACTTCCTGTTTCCCTCGGCTGACTGGGCTGGCTTGGCAACCTTTGGGAAACCATTATGGCCAGGAAGAAGGAGCGAATCCTGCCCGCCTGCAACTAGGTGCTGGAATTATGAGGTAAATTGCCATTAATCAGCTGCCTGCCATCAATCTGTGTCACTGGGCAAAAGGAAAGCGAAACCCGAATGCAATGCAATGCAGTGCTTGCCATAAGCATAATGCAAGTGACAGTGGCCCGATCCCTATCGCAAGTGTGAAAAGCGAAATTCTCAACACTTGGCAAACAGAGCCGGTCTGCCTCAAATGAGTCGATCTTATCTGTAATTGCTTTCGCTCCAAGACATTGCTAAAACACTTGGCCATATATTCTGGCCCAGAGCTCTTAGCTCTTCGGCACTGTCACTTGGTGCACTTTAAGGAAATGACCCAAATTAGGCAAGAAATGAAAAAGTTTTTGCATTAGCATGCGGCTTTCATTTTGTCTTCAGCTTTGAGATTTTTCTCTGAGGGTGCACTGTGGATAATTTTACTAGTTTTATATAGACACTGAACGAAATTCCTCTGGGGGGTCTAGGAGAATGATAACTTAATAGTTTTCTATTAAAATATATATTTACAACATTTTTTTTAATACTTGTAGATAATGTTTGTTTTTTGATTCGCAATTATAGGGGAGGCGATCTGTGAATGATACCTTTACATTATATAGGGGGGGTCTAATGTAGGTTACAGTTAGGACCGAATTAATCTCACCAAAATATAGAAGAATATAACATTAATGCTAAATATTTGTATGGATGTCCTGAAATAATACTAATATTCATTAGAAATATTTACAAAATGCTTTGAGTTTACAAACATATTTTAACACTTCTGCCATGGCATTTGGTGGGATTTAAGATCTGAAATATTATCAAAGCGATGATTATTATGTTGCTTTATTAGGCGTAAGATTAATCATTGATTTCAAGTGCAAAATTTTTCCCGTGTAGTACAGACTTACTCAAAGAAATCGGCATTTTTGCGAGCTCTCTTCGCAGGAGTCACGTAGCTGCAGCTGCCACGCTTCCAGGTAGCTTTGGCTCTTCTATAGCTCTGACTCTATATGCAGCATATGCAGCGCCCACACGTATATAGGAGACATCTTATCTGTATCTGCAAACAGACAGAGGACATATCTGCCATTGCCGCTCATCCTCCGCCTGCACACTCACACATTCACACTTTCCTACACTGTCAGTCAACAGACAAACATGCCAAGATGTTGAATTTGTACTTCCGCTTCTTCTTGGTTTTCCCATTTTTCCCACTGCTGCCGCCGCCGCCGCCGCCGCCTGGCCCGAGGCGGGAAAATCAGTTTTTGTGTTGTTGCTGCTGATTTGTCGCACGACTTGAATTCCTGATTATGCTGCACTGCACAGCGAAGCAGGGAAAAATTATTTTCGCAAAAAAAAAGAATATAACAAAAAGAGGGGGAACTCGCGAAATAAAAAATATTTCAAACACACATTGAAGAGGCATTAATTATGCGTAAATGAGCTTAATGCATCAATTAATCAAATCAAAGGCGGCAGCGGCCAGCGGCCAATGGGCAGTGGCCAGTTGCATGTGCAGGCCGCAGAGCTGCAGGCGCAATTCCTCGTCCCCTCCCATCTCATCAACGTCCTGGCGCTTTGTCGCGTCGCACAAAAGCGCGAACTCGCGGAAGGCCCACCAACTCCAACTCCCTATTGGCAATGCAAGGGTCACGTCCTGAGAGCTGTTGTGAACACCACCATATCCTGGAGTGGGAAGGGCCCCGTGATAGGTCTTAAGCCGTGGCATTTATAGCTTGACTTTGGAGATATAACTAAAATGAGCCTTCCTGATACGTTAGTTTCTAAATAAAGTTTAAGCCCATAGTATATAACTTTCATATCAGAAAGAATCCATTTACAAAGTTTAAAGAGTAATATATTCTTAATTATTTCGGTTAGTTTTAAATATTAATTATTTGTTAAATATATACAATTATTCATTCAACATTAAATATATATTTCAAATATTTAATTTTTTTAATAACGTCATCGTTGCCTTTTATAGCACTTATCAAATGTCAGGCATGAGCCCGGCAAAGCTACCTGCGTTAGTGTCTTAGCCATCAGCTATTTATACGAAACGGCTTGAAACATTGGTAGTTCCCCACTTGGCCAACAAATGGCTTTCAAAGCTTTATGTTTGCTATTTACTTGACACAACTAAATGTATAAAACAAACGAGCTTTTGTCTTCTGTCAAAAAAAGGTAATTGTGGGGCTATGACACTACATTTTTGCTTTTATTTATAAGAGTTTTCAGGGAAGTTAAATATATATGTAACTATATATAAATATATACTATATTATTAACACTTTTCCGCACTTAGTTATAGTAGTATATAGTAGTATTTGGTAATATTTTCTTAAATTCATTTAAAAACTAATAATATTACAATAAATGTATAATATCGTAGCAGACGGCTTAATAATTTTTTCATGATATTTGCAACGCAGTGAAGGAGGCATCTCCGACTACATTAAGTATATATATTCATGAGCAGCATCACCAGCTGATCCGATCTAGCCATATCCGCCAGTTTGTCCGTCTGTCCTTCAGTTTCTATGAAAAGTTTTTGAGCTATCGGCCTGAAATTTTCAGCATAGTCTGATTTCTTTTGCTAACAGTCGAAACAGCCGAAATCGGTCAAATATTATTATTAATATTAATTATTATTAATATTATTATTATTATTATCATTAATAATATTATAATCAGTATTAGTGGTACAAAATTTGATACAAATTGTAATTTTAACATAAAATAAATATAATTTTTGGACTTCAAGATAGATTCCAATGTAGAACCTGATGAGGCTGTTCTGTTTCTGAAGCAGAGCTGCTGTTCTTATAGTTAAATACATTAGCAAAAACATTCTAACATTAAAATAAATGCCCTAAGCCTGCTAATATTATTATTTGGAGATTTACTTATTCAAAAATTAAATTAAACATACCGAATTTCGACTTTATCTGAACCAACAATTCGGACAATCGGAAGTAGCATAAATAAATGCGGTGTCACTTCTAATATTATGTTATGCAAATTACTCGTCATAAATCTATTAATATATTTAAACACTGTCTGCAATTCTGTAACAAGTGATTTGTGACAGAAAGTATGTTGAATTTCTGATATAGTTTTCTAAACATTTACCATTAGTTTAATTTTGTATTACAAAACAATTTCCGGGCGAACTTCCCTTGAGGGTTTTTAATTAATCATCAGCTCGGACTGGATTTGAGCCACATGCCTGATGGTTTTCACATTAATATCAGAAACTATAGCAGCTGCGGTCGCCGTCAAAACGCCAGCATAGTGTCAGGTCAGCGTCGGGCATCTCCATGCGAGAGTTCGCAGAAACTAAGCCAGCCAACTTGTCCCGACTGTGCTTAGCATCAAACTGCCAGTGGAACATCAAAACAAGCTCTCACACACAACAATTGCGTACACTGTCGTCCCTACGTAATGGCCTAAGTAAACACACTCACACATGAATTCGCGGCGGTGACCACCAGAAGTAATTAATATGCATGGTGGGTTCCCACGCACTTGCGGTGTTCGATTGCCCATTCAACTCTAACACATGCTGGCATTTTCAACAGGGTTGTGGTTGTGGGGTGCCATAAAGTTGCTCAAGTCATATTTAAAGTTAAACTACGTGCTGGAATTAACGTGTGATGAGTCGCTATCCCCGGCACCAATTATCTTTATGGCGTCCGACAGGATCCGCCTACCCCTACCCCCCAACTGGCTGTCGGAGTTCCGATTCCCGTCTACCGACTCCCGAGTCCTTGAGGTAGGTAAATCTGTGGAATCCAGGACGACGACGACGACGACGACAACGCTTGGCAACAAAAACTTGTGCGGCAGCTCAGCGCTCAGAAGTATGCAATGACTTTTTGGCAGCCAAGAGTGTGCTAGTCTACGTGATTTCGCGCTTCGCGAGTGTGCTTTCGACTTTGTGGGTCTTTGTTTGGGTGTGTGTGTGTGGGGGGGGGGGAGTCTTAAGGAATGTGTCTGATGTCTGTGAAAATGTTAGCTTCTTTAAAAGTAGCATATATAGGCGACATGATATTAAAATTGGGTAAATAAATTTGTTTATGTTGTGAGGATGTGCAGGGGGAATAGATAAGATAGCTTACAAATATGTGGGGAGTATCTTTAAGGTGCAAAGATACTTTAATTATGCCGAAGTATACGAAAAATATATTGTTTAAATATTAGTCTAGCCTTTAAGTAGCGTTACGTATATGTTATGTCAATTAAATACCATGTATTAGCCACCAGAATTGAATAGTTTGCCCTGGAGCTCTACAAAACAATACAAATTATATGCTTCCGATATTTAATGGAATATATTCTATTAAGTATTTAGCAGTATCTCCTAAGGATACATTGCTGTCGAATTAATTTAATACAAATATATATTGATACAATTAAATATTTTGCCACCTCGCACATTTAATTAAGGTTCAACAATGAAATGAAATCCTTTTAATGGTTTCCATTTCATGTGAATAATAAACGAATAATGCTGCCATTAATCTATACATCCTTCTGTCACTTGTCCTGACAAAAAAGCGTGTATAAATTATTAACTTATTCGCACAATGAAATGCAATAAAGTTGGCCATTGTCATTTTAAATGTTTTGCAGGCTTTAAGCCTCGCCAGCCGGGAACAGGAACTCTTGGCAACAATTGTAATTAGTTTCCGGCATCTCGTTTTCCTGTTTGCCCAAAATGAATGGGGAAAACGTAAGTTCCGTTGCGGCACTTTGAAGTGATATTACCAACTCGAACTCTATTAACCCACCTGCCACCTGGCTCAGCTCCGATTGCTGGCGATTTCTTTTAGGCTTTGACTTTGATATTTATGCGCCGTCACGCGGCGACAGGCAAGCATCACTAAGGACGACAGGAAGTCGTCAGCCAGGATGCGATATAAAAGACTGGGTGTGCGCAGGCAGGCAATTTTCTAGTACACTAATGCTATTAATATCACATCCCGCACGGGGAGGCAGTCGTAATGGCAGCCTGTGTTTGACTAACTCTATGCTAAATATATTGCATTATGCTGGAAAACCCAATAAACATATACAAACAGCAGTGAAAGTCTGTTTGCTTTATTGTTGTAAAACTTTTTAATATATCAGAATTGCTGGCCCGACCCGGCCCCTTGTGCTAGGGCCATAAACAAAGTGCCAGCGGGACGGCATAGCAGGCAGCAGGCAGCAGGCGCATAAAACTCATGGGCCGAGTCATATATCTGATGGGGCCTCGGCACTTTTATGTCCCACATGGCTGCAGTTAACCCCCTGCCCGCTGAATGGAGATGGAGCATCGCCACCGCCAGTTACTCTCCTCCTGCGAAGGGAATTCCCTGTCTTGAGTGGGGCAAAACACCACTTAGAAACGGGCGCCATTATTGGCCAGGAGGGTCTCATCGGGCTCAAGGACTTGAATCTCTCTGTAGCTCTCACATGTGGTGTGTCGTTAGTATCAATGCCATTCATTATTTTCCATTTTTACAGACTCTTAAATTCAATTCACCTTCACCCCCACATTTCCTAATGCAATTGAACCACATTAAATACTGATTACGAAACCAATTAAAGAAAACCGCAAACAAACCATTTGCAGCACACATTCTTTGCTTTGTCGATTTAAAGAGTTGCACAATTTAATGAATTGCGAATTATAGATTTTAATTATGAGCCACAGTTGGCTGCGTGTATTATAAATATTTATAGTACATTCCATCCTTTTTGCCCTGTTTCTCATCAGGTATTCAATTTCAATCAATTAAATTTTCCGCTAAAAATAACTGGGCCACAATGTGTAATATACCCAACTCAAGCCGCCAGAATAAGAGAAGCTGTCACAAACAAATCACTGCCAATGCTCTCTCACGATTTAATAAAAAAAAAAAATGTATTTATATAGCCGACAAAACACGCGCAGACAGAGGTAACATTTGAATTCACAGGTGACCGCAACTGGCGACCAGCCGACAATTTAGGGGCATTGACAACCATTTGGGTCAGAAGTCTCGTGCGTTGCCGTGGGATTTATGTTGGGAAATTTTTTATAAATAAATCAAAGTCCTTTCAATGACATCTTTATTTATATTTGTGTGAAAAAATGCAATGAAGAATTAAAATTTAAGAGAATATTTCTCGTCGTGCAAGTTTGCCATTCAACTAATTGGCAAATTGAGAGTCCCAAGTCCTGTTATTATGGCAACCAGCTTGAATCAGTGATTATATTATGACCAATTCACTAAATAATTGCGTGTAAGTACGTACATTCATTAGCAGCGCCAGGTAAGCCTATTATTTAGTTAATCTGCATCCCTAATTGTCGGCCCATCATAAGAGCAACCACATTAAACCAACATAACTAAGAACAGGCTTAGTCCTCCATCGAACTAAGCATTCAGTTCAAAGGATATTCAAACATGTGTTACTCGAAATAAGAGCACTGCCAAAAAATACTTAAAGATAGACGAAACAGTTGTGTGCAAACTGCAAGGTTTCCGTTCTTGTTTCCCCTTAATAATCTAATAATCTAACCGTTCAATGAATTTTTTTTCCATATTTCAAATGTTGATAAAAAAAAGTTTCATTTATGCATATTTTATATTTTATGCATATGCCACCGTATTCCTATAATATATAAATATAAATAGTTAACAATTATCACGAACGGCAGCAGCATCAGCTGCAACTTCAAGCGAACTCTGTAGACAAATGGCCAAAAATGAAATGATTCCAGTTGCCACGGAGGAAGGGGAGAATTCAATGGCAGCCAACAGCAACAGCTGGAAACGTTCCCAGTGACTTGGTCAGGACCAAAGGTCATGCATACATTTAAACATCCATCAGTTGCGCTGCTCACCGAAGCTGCAGTCCCATCCTTGACTGGATCCATTCATATTCGGGAGATGCTGTGGCAATTTTTGTTGCCTCTGAATTGTTAACGAATGAACTGTGGAGCTGTGAATGCGAGAGAAATAACCTTTGGGCTCTTTAGCGGACTCAATGGAAAGAACACGGGAATTAATTACACAGCCTCTGGCGAACTCAGCTGCATTGCCGGAAGATACTTTAGGCACTCTCTTTGGTTTGTCTTATTCGTGATTTTAAGGCAAACATCAGCTTTAATATTCCTCGAAATCATGGGCAAAAAGTTAATTATAATGTGTACATATTTACCCCTTAATTTGTTTACGCTTCAGTCGCTTACCAAAAGTGTAATTGACAGTTGGAGAGATGATGGGGTCCCGTCTCGCAATTAATTTATTGAATGAAATTAAATCAAGACGAATCCTAGAGCGCCAAGCTTAATTAATTCGTTGCCACGTCTTCCACAGTGACACATCATGCACATGATAAATTAGGGCTTTAAAGAGGCGGCAGCACGATCTGAAAATTACTGACATCATTTCTATATAGACAAAAGTGCACCAAGTTCCTGGGAGGATGTCAGTGACCTGGCCGGCTCAGAAAACATTTAAGTACTCGTCTAGATATTTCAATAAGAATTTTCACTCCAGAAAGTTCAGTCTTGAAAGTTTCTGCAACATTTACCTGGCCATAAGGTGCGTTTTTTTATTCCTTCTTTCGTTCTTATTAAAGTTTTTCTTTGTTGCCTGCAAAGTTTGACTTGAGGATTACTGCAGATGTCAGACTTAAGTTTTTTCCTTTCTGACCTTTAAGTGAGCTTGTCGTTTGGAATGCATTTGTTGGGATAAACTTTCAGCAAGTCGCAAATATTACAAATTATTTAATTGCAAGCTAACTTATTATTAAACTTATTTTCTAAAATCTTAAAAAATAAAACAACTAAAGCCATACCAAAATCACAGTTTAAGAGAAACCAACGTAACATAAAACAGATATTTCTGTTTTTCTTGAAATCCCAATCTCCGAGAAATATCACCACAAGAGAATTAGGAAATGCTCCGAAGTCAACACTGTGCAATTTAATTCGTTCATTTATTATATTCTTGCCTTTATCTTAATACCTTAAGGGACTTATTTGTACTTCCACAAAATTCAAAGAAGTCGCATTATTGTGGCTGTTGCCTTGGTTTCCGGGAAAATTCTACCTTTGATTTCCAGGTGTCTGCTGATTTTAATTAAGCATACGCCCCGTGTGATCCAAGGCTGGCCACAAATATGTGCGGTACATTTCAATTGCGATGACATCAACTGAGGGAAAAAAAACAACTCCACAGGGCCAACTCTACTCGATAATGGCATGCTGATAATTCAGATTAAATTTATTTATTAATGTCTCTTGGCACCAGGGCTGCCTCAATCCATGCAAGCCGGATACGGAACGCTGGATAAACAAGAGGACAACCAAGCCGGAGCGATGGGGAGTACAATAATAATATAAACATGCTATGTAAATTTGCTGTGTGGCCGGAGCCGCTTTCAAATGAAGCTCAACCAGTGGCAGATGTAAGATTTCCAGCAGCACGTGACGGTATTACCAAAGGCGATTTCACCCACCTCCTTGGGCCGCAAGGATAAATCAATGTTGGCTTTTGGCGCAGCACTTGGGGGGTCGGCCAAAAAGTAAAAGTTGAAATTTATTTGAAATTTCTGCAGAGAAAGGCAACTATTGTGTGCTCCGGCATGGCCTCTGACTGGCTCACCTGGCTCACCTTTCAGCTGCGCCCCAAAATCTCTTTCTAATTCTACACAAATTAGGCACAAGAGAAGAGAAATTGAAATGAAATCAAATACACGTCAACATAAATTCAATTGCGAACATGCTTTAGCTCAAGGTCCTTTCGTTGCTAGGCAGTATTGCTACCCTGTTTCTGAAGAATATCCACTGTGGGGCTTATGGGGTTTCTCGAGTTGTCGGAGGAAAATCTTTTCAAACTTTATCTTGAAAATGGAAGGATGAATATCTAGAGTGCGATATGATGTATTGCAAGAAATAACGTTAGAAATGTCGCACTGGATATCAAATCGAAATTATCGTAAATTTATCGTATATTGATATTTTAAATAACGTTTAAATTTGATAAATTTATTTTTTTTTTACAGACTATATTTTAAATATATATTCAACAATGAAAACAAAAATTTGCCCAGATTCTTCCTTGTCACAATTCAATATGCCAAACAGAATATCGATTTATTATACAGATGTTCACCGATACAGTATATATATCGAAGTTTCCTGGCATCCCTTATCAAACAGCATTATATTCAATATAATTGTCTAAAATCATTTACTATATTTTCAAAAAGACACAAATAACCAAAAAAACAATAATTAAAAAATAAGAAAAAAGCTTTATTAATTAATCTAAGGAATCTTAAATCTAACATTCATAAAGGTTTTGCTTCGCCTATTTGCTGCACAAGAATGCGAGCCAAATTGATGAATATGTATGCCTCTTCACTTTCTACCAGATATTTTTCTGCCCATAAGCTCAGCCAGGACATTCCTTTTTCTATTTTATTTTTTTTTGCTGAATCTATATTTATTTTCAGGTCAATCAGGGAATACAAAGCTTTAAGTAACTTGTATTTTTGATTTAAGCGCCTTTGCTGATAGCCTTGTGATTTATTCATATTTCATATTGTAATTATTGTGCACAATTTGCGCAGGAACGTGTCGTTAAAAGCTTAACAGAGTAGATTTATTTTGTTAAAAACCCCGCTTAGCAAGTTTGGTCTGTGTTCCCTTCTAATCTTGTGAATTTTAAGACAGGATTGGAGAAGTGTGCTTTTAATGCTTATTGTTTGCTAAGTATGTAGGTACTTCTACGAAAATATTTTCACTGCCTATGTTTGTTGCTGCCAAAGTATTGTACACGGTGTATTACGTATACGCCACGGGGCACGTTGAACGAACAACTTAAAGCACACTTACATCGCATCGAATCGATAACATTAAGTATGTACATCCGCGTATATTATACAGATGTGGATAGCCCCATTGAAGAATAGAGATTGCTAGAGACACCCGAATTGGAGTACTCACTCACCCCCAGCCTCGTTGCCAAAACAAACCGAACTTTTGTGGCATCCACCTGTCACATGACTATATCTGTATTTGTCCCACCAAAAACTGGGTCCTGGGTCTTCCTCCCGTGTCAAACAGATTGAATTTGTGGCAACAGGGAGCGAGAACATCAATGGAACGCTTCAAAATAAGTAAAGCTTTTGTTGTCACTTTAATGCGCAATTATAGGGAAGCGAAGCGGGGAAGCCAATGTTGGCAAACAAACAGTACACTACAAGAAAAAACTATTTACAATATCAGTTATATTTGTTAAACATTAATTAAGTCTAATAAGAAATGTAGAAATATTTGTGTTAGGAAGAGAAGAGGCATAACAAATGTTCACAGTTAATTGAATTGGAAAAAACAGAACTAAAAAACGTTGAATGTGATTTAACGACACTCAAGCTGATCAAGAATTAATATACTGATAGGATAGCGCTTAAAATAAAGCAATTTTTAACATTAAGTTGATATTTAAATGATAGGAGTAATGCATATAGAGAATATATATTGTACTCAGTTTTTCTTTGCCATTTTCCACACACTTTCTCTGAATATAAAGCATCTGCTTGTCAATCTATTCCCCATCGACTGATGCTCTCTGCACTCAAAGCCATCACAGTCATTGCATCGACTTGGAATTGAAAGCGGGTAGAACGAACGATTGTCAAGGCTTTTAACAAAATGAACTCGTGTCCTGACTGTACATAAATTTGATTGATCAGGAGAATGTGTATTCCATATACTACACATACTATATACACAATTTCCATTTAATGTTCAGACTTTAAAGTGACACACTTAGCTTAGGTCCACGTTGCACTCCTGACACCGTCCGTTGACGATGGTGTTGCCGCCTCTTTGAATGATGGTGCCACGCCCACTCCCATAGCTTCCACCTCCTCTGTCTCCACGGGAGATGACCACGTTGCCATTGCTGTTCGGCGAAGAGAAGCTGCGGTACTCCTGGCCACCCAAATAGATGGGATCCCCGTGCGGATTGGGGCCTAATCGAGGGCATAATTGATGAACAATGGAATGCCGGCAATGGCTACTACTTACAAGTCAGGCATACACCGTTGACCACCACTGTGCTGGGATGGGCTGCAAATGATTAGCAAAGGTATCAATTAGCGTCAGCTGCTATCCGCAATCCGATTCCCCCCCATTGCTCACCGCCGATCAGAGCCGGAATCAAAGCCAACGGGAGCAGCACACACGTCAGGTAGTTCATGTTCAAGCCGATAGACAACTGACTCGGCTCTCACCATGCCGCTTATATAGTGCGGTCGGTCCGGCAGTTCAATCCGAATCAAAATCAATTTGCATAAGCCTAAAGTCTCCCGCCAGTGCGCTGCTTTCAAAACACACGGAATTCGAGGCACTCGATTGTACATATAAGTATTACCCATATATATTTCTTCCATATTTTCCCCAACAAAAACCGATTTCAATGGGATTTCCCCAATTTTGCTCTACGTAATTGATTTCCTTGAACTTCTACAAAGAAATTTATGAGAGTCACGCCCAAAAACACTGTTTACAATTATTGCCAGACGTTCTAAACATGAATGGCAAGCGCGATTCCAGAGAATCACACCCCCAACCAAGCCAGCAGGCCATCAATCCATCGCAGCAAAACTGGTTCCCCAGCCAGAATGTCGTGAATCGTGAATAGAACGTAAAATGTAGCGCCGCGACTGACACTTAAAAAATGCTTTAATACACAAAAAATTAACTAATAAACTACCGACCAAAATAAGTCATTTTTCATGTTCAAATTTTTGATTACAAAGGATTAAAGTACAAACAATTTAATTAACAACACTACGGTTCAAAATATACGTATATCTGCTCAATTTCTAGATTTTCTCGCAAGAAGAGAACGTTTTTATTAATATTGGAGAGAGTCCTAGAACGTCTTAATTATTAATTAGTATCTACAAGCCCTGGAAACCCTTTAAACTCTTTTATTTGATATATATTTATATTTATTTTAATAAAAAGGTTATTAACGTAGCGCATCTAGTCAACACATCGACTCGCCTATCTTGATGAGTTTTTAATTGTTTTTAAAAGTATCTGTGGGCAATTCCCTGCCAAGATTTATACTTACGTAGCGGTTTGTTTATACTGCGAAAAGTTCTCTGCAGCGATAAGGTTCAGTGCTGCGACTGTCGTCGCAATCGGAACGGAGATCGGTGAGTGCATCGTATATAAGCGGCTGCTGTCGATTGTACCTGGTCCAGACCAGTTCGACATATCAACAGATCCGCACAATGATGAGACATCTGACGGCATTGGCAATACTCGCTCTCTCTGCCCTGGCCCTGACCGAGGCGGCTGTTTACATTGGCGGCGGCTGCTACGACTGTAAGTTTGAGCTTTCCCTTATTTGACATTATTTAATAGCTGAGTTTCCTTGCCAAAAAACAGAAGAAAATAAGCACACAACAAAAAGAAAACACCAAAGGAAGTAATATAACAGATATTGTTTGACCTTTGCCCACTCCTGCACTTTGTTTACCTGGGCTTATTTAAACTCAAGAAAAGGGAAGTCAGTTCATAAATACAAAGCTTTTGGGGCGAGTTGCTATTATTATTATTTTTTTTTTGACAAATAACACCACGAAACAGAAGAAACTTGTTTTAGAAAATTTTGCCTTTGGCTGTACAGGTGCATAGATGTTGATTCGTTCTCATTTCTTTCTCTCATTACTCGAGAGAGAATTAAATTTATTTGTTAAAGAAGAAGTGTGGTTTTTAAACTTTTACTTGTTTAAATTGTGCTTTAAAAGGTTTGTTATTTTAAATTCATATAAAGTGGTCTAGGCAAGTCTTACTACTGTTGTTTTAAAATGCATTGAGAATTATCTTTATTTCTTATCCAATATTTACTTTTAATTTAGGAAAGCAATTAAAGATGTAAAAACTGTAAAGATTTTTAAGTCCCAATTAAAGGCGTACCTATAACTTTAAGATTCTTAAGTTAGATACTATTAGCTATTACTTTCTTTTATTATTTAATTTTTAAATTCAGCTTGGCTCTTATATAAACGTGTCACTGCATTTATAACGCAATTTCACGCAGACCAATTTCGCGCAATTAAGTAACCGCATGAATCTCTCATTCGACCGACACTTTTAGGTAATCCACCAGGAGGCCAAGGCCCTGGAGTCTACACGGGAGGACGAGGAGGAGGAGGAGGATCTGGTGGTGGTGGTGGCAACTACTACAACGGAGGTGGTGGAGGCCGAGGAGGAGGCGGTGGGCGTCCAGTCTATTCGGGCAACTTCGGACCTGGCTATAGCAACGGAGGTGGTGGTCGTGGAGGCGGCGGTGGCTACGGCGGCGGTGGCTATGGCGGCGGCGGTTACGGAGGCGGTTACGATGACGGTATAACGCAGATTATAAGCGGATGAGTATATAATCTAGGGGCTTTACGCCATTAAATCCCGCAAATGACCAAACGTCGGCTGATATTTAGCTTGGGCATTAAATAGAATAAAATAAATACAAAACAGAAAAATGCATGTGTTTTAATATTCTAATTATCTTTAAAAAATAGGTAATTTATTCTTAAAAGCTGACTTAAGTTTAAGATTAACTTCTGAAGTGCAGTTTGTCCCCAAAAAAATACATTTGTAATCCTCAAAATATACAAATGAATGTATACCGAGGAGTCTTTTTTTTACGATGACATATTATTCTAAATTTTATTTATTTTGTAAATTGCTCTTGCACTTTTATGCCATAACTAATTCCCATTTTTAATACAAGAAAACTGTAACTATTTCTTCATTAAACCCAGGTTCTGTGGCATTAAAAGCCTTCATAGTACTTGCCACTCCGCAATCTGTAAGGCCAACTATATATCTTTACTAATTCCCAGTGCAAATTTACTTTTACAGCTTTCAAATCTAATTCGTTATATGCATTTTTCTGGCAAAGAGCTGAAATGGTAATTTTATGACAGGCTCGAAATTATTTTTTGATTTCATGGCTCAGAGTCATAAATTTGTAAAATGAAATTCTCTTTGAGTTGAATTGGATTGCCCAGTGCCAGGACCAGCACTCGATGCCCAGAGGTTCTGTGTGAATTTCTCCGTTTTTCTTGATTTATTACCATGCGTTTTCATATTCCCATTTTACTAGCCATTTGCATTTTATGTGAGGCAACTTTATCTTAGAAAAATAGGCGCCAATTTGATTAAATAATAATGAAATTCATTTTCGTTGAAATCGAAATGAAAGCTAAGTTTAAATAAATTCAAATTTACTTAGCCATTACTCCAGAGCAGAAAAACAAATAGAAAATGCATTTGCTGTATAAATTTGCTGTATAAATTAAGAGTGCAAAGCTTTTTCATGACCTCTATAGTTCAGTTTCATGGGAAAATGTAGCAACAAAAAACTAATTTGAGGGCGGGAAACCATGGAAACTTTGTGGGCGGAAGAAAATGAAAATAATTGATAAGCATTTCAAAGTTTCAGGTTCATGTACTATACTTATCTGTCTTAATTACACGGCTCGCCCTTGTTAAATATGCAACGCATCGAATTTCCCCAAGAAGCCAAAGAAAAGAGCTGTAAGCGAGAGTCCATCGCCACTTAATTGATTCAATTAAAAGTTCGATTTGTGTTCCGAACAAGGCTCTTGGTAAGCTTGGCTGAACTTAACGACCCGGAATCGATTTTTTGGGCCATTATTAAATTACAATTATCGTTATTAGAGAATGCATTTCAAGCATAAGAAGCGAATAATCCCTTCCATTAGATTGAGGATTAAAGTCGGATCCGACGGGGATTTAAAGGGTCAGTGGCCATTTTTATTTATAGCTTGTGGCACATCCGATATTCATGAAATTGGTATTAATTCAAACGAATATTTTACTAGCTGACGTCTTTGTTTTTCGTATTTATAGTTAAGCTCTTTCTATTCCGGCACATTTCTCATTAAATGTGTAAGCGAAGCTTATTTTTTTTGTGGCTATTATTGACTCCTTTTTTTGTGTTTGCCTGCAAATGACAAGTAAATACATTTTTCTTTGAACCTTGCGGCTGAACTTTGTCGCTTGAATAACTCACAAAGACAAGGTGAAGCGACTCAAACGATTTGTTACGCAGTCCAGACATTTGCCCAAAGCAAACCATGTCTCCTGTTCGATGCATACAAAATACTGCTCGCGCCATTACACTGCATTTTTTTCGAACTAATAAGACGGGAGGCTTCCCACATCCCAGAACTCCTTCAATTACTCGCTTGCAGCGCGAGCAGCACCACAAGTCGAGCGAGTAATTTTCCGACGAACAGTGACAGGAGTAGAGTGGCAGGTGGATGTAGTGCTGGGTGGCCATTAGCGTTCAATTTCCCTGCTTCAGGTAAAAAACTAAGCGTGTGCGGGAACGAAATTAACTTGGACCAGACTCAGCCACCTGTCCTCGCGTTGCGACGTGAGCAACGCTTAAAACGGGCAACTTTATGCCTCATATTGCAAAGTTTGCAGTCGATATTATATTCCTTAAAGTTCTCTTTTCAATGTAAGCTAACTGGTAAATATTTTCTAATTAAATTTCAAGTTGCGGACGAAACGTTTCAGATACATTTCACTCTAGATAAAAGGACCCTTAAGAGGTGTCGAAAAGTATGCAATCAAATGTTGTTTAAAATCTCGAAACTGAAGTCATTTTTTATAGCAACCCCGATTGAAGGCATTTTAAACAGGCAATAAATCTGCTTTAATCTTGGAGCACAAGACACCGTACGAGGGCTCTTCTTAATTACCCTCAAAGATAATTGGTGCAACATAGACAAGTTGAGCCACAGAGTTCACAAAATATGACTTGTTGTTCATGAAAGAAAAACCCAACTAAACTGCATCAATGTAAGAGTTGCCAACGGCAGCAGACAGTAAAAAGATTACAAGAGCGAAAGTCAAAACTCAAGCTTAGCAAAAAAAAAAAAAAGGATAAAAAGGTTGACTTGCAGGGCTTCAATTTTCCAGGTAGAGGCATTCTTCCTACTAAGCTTAAAATGCATTCGCTTCACAAGAGCTATGGGAAAAAACCGTGAAAATGGAGCTGTTACAGCAATTTATGCTTGAGTTTAAGAAGTCAGTGAAGGAAAATGTAACTAAAAACATTTCTGGGTACGCAGCATATTAATGTAAATATTTATTTCAATTTAAACTAAATGAAGACGATGTTCATATAGAGAACAAACTTTTAACAACTAAGAAACAGGCAACAGGCAGCTGAGTAAAAAGTTTCCTTGCCTAGGGATAGATTAAAATAAAGTTGAGCGAAGGGTTCTTCAAAAGTTTATTAAAGTAGAGTTGGCTCTTATTAAAAAAACAAAAAAAAAAGAATTACAGTTAATAATGCTTGCCGCTTTCAGTAACTACTAAATATACAATACAAACCATATGTCTTGTGAAGTTTATTTTAATAAGAGAAAGATAATAAACTGGTCTAAGAGTTTTCATAACATTTCTTTTTACATTAAAGCATTCTTGATAAGTAATAAATAAATTGTTAATTGTAAAATAATATCGCCAAGTACAAAACAAAAAATATCTGATTTAAATAAAAATTTTAAGATAGTTTTCAATAAAAATAGTTGTATTTCTTATTGTTATTGTACAAATTACTATTTATTGTATATATTTTGTATTCTTACCTACCCCATCTGGCAGTAACAATTATATTTAGACCTTAAGTGGTTTTTAGTTGAATTCCTCCTATCAAAACTTTGTTAAAACACATTTATTTATTCTGAAAGATTTTCCATTGTTGGTAAACCATAGTTACATAATATCTGCAGTCAAATTAAAAGTGTATTTCTGTGTCATCTCCCGATGCATATTAGGTTTCCTTTTCAGGCAACCTACAAAGGCATTGCCGCTCTGCTAAAAAGTGGTAGCAATTTTGGTGCCTGCCATGTTCTTTCAGTGTTTGGCAGGAATTTAATATGCTGACGCAGCAGGTGCTGCTGTGGTGTGAATATTGAAATTCGAAAAGCGAACTTCCAAGTATTCGCCTTTGTGCTTGTGTCTTGTATCCTGTGTCCCTTCTTGCTTATGCATCCGATTGTTTCACTGCGGTTGCTAGTGGTTTTTTGGGTGAAACCTTAATATTGTTCTGCCCACAGTTGCGGTCGAGGCACCTGTAATTTCTGAATTCCTGGGTAACAAGGTATGCAAGGAGAAATGGAGCACTACGATGTCCTGCACCCAATAACAACCACTACAAAGAGTACAACGTGAGTATGTATTTTTATTTGAAATATGCATTTAATTGTACTTAACATAGGAAAGAAAACCCGGTGCCGCTTTCCGACCCCGTAACCCGCCCGCCCCGCTTACACACACACACACACACGCACACAACCAAACGACACCGGAAAATGCACAGACAGAGGAGAGATATGGAAACAGCAGTAAGGATAGTTTCCAGGGCGTTTTATGGGAGCTAAAATGCTTGGCATTCTCAATTGGACAGCCCAAAAAAAAACGGAACCTGAAGCTCGGACAAGCATCCACAACCGCATCACATCCACAGCCCCCAATCCTCATCCACACCCATCTTGCACCTCGCACCAAGCACCTCGCATTTCATCTGACCGCACTCACACCTATTGCCACTTCGATTTACGGCCAGATCCGCTTGGCCAGCAGCATCAGCAGCAGCGTCGCCATCACCTGGCACCCCAGCCAGCTCCTGTCCAGAGCCAGTCCCAGTCCGGAAGCAGGAACGCAAATGTTCTGAAGGACGGCACAGTTCCTAAAGTGCTTCTCGTCCGACAGCATTTTGGCCGTCTCGCGGGCAAACTCCGCCGAGTTCTTGTAGCACTTGTAGCGGGCACTGTTGTAGATGCAGTTTTCGTACGCGTACCGGGCGCTGCAAAAGAACAATTTTTTATTGCGATTGGTTACGATTTTTTAACGAAAATAATTGCACAACACCCATGGCATCGACAAGGTAACGAAATAATAAATATTTTCGACCTGACTTGAATTTTTTACATCAGTTTCGGAGTCGGAAAAAACAAGAAAAACGAAAATCACAAAAAGGAAAGCTAACTTTTCATAGATTTTATAATGTTTCAGTTCCCACTGCGACCTTCATTCCCCTATAATCCCTGTAGAACACATCTATTAATTTATTATCTATTAATTTATTGATTGTTATATTGTATAGTTCTTGAGTCCGCCTTGTTCCGATATAATATAATACCGGCGAGAGAGAAAAACCTTAGGAAGACTCTAAAATTAAGATGTGAGCATTACGCTTTAAAAGAATACAAACGAACATGTCTAAATCGATTCGCCTTTTGTTGCTAATCAAGAATACAAATCTTTGTAGGTAGAAAATATCGCATTTACGCGTGGCTAATTTCTTAATACAAATCTTTTAAGGTAGGAAAAATGGCCTTGATTTGTTTTAAATAAAATTTAAATCGCTGTGTGTAAAATATTATACAAATCAATATGAAAGCCTCATTTTACTATTAAAGCTTCACTGTAGGCTTTCTCTATAATTTTTGGCTTAATGTACCGACAGAATTTAATAAGAAGTCAGTAATGGGGAAAACTTGAGCGATGGAAAGAAAAAAATGTTTCGTTTAACTTACCAGCAAAATTCTAAGAACTTTTCGCTGGCGTTCCGCGTCTCGTCGTGCACCTCGTCACTAAGGATGTTTTCGAACTCAGATGTGCAGGTGACCCAGTCCAGCTGGATATAGGCGAAGCAGTCCTTGTGCCGCAAGTAGTCTGCAAAATTTCCACAGAAAAACAGGTCGAGGATCCTTCACACGAATGTTTGTATGTATAAATAAAGTAACTGCCTTTGTGGCTAGGCACTGTAAGTCCTGTCAAGTTGAGGTCCTTTGTGTGCGATTTTCCGAGGACTTCATTCGATAATCTTGGGATATTTGTGTATACGTGTGTGCGTGTTGGTGTGTGGTGAAAGAAGCTGGTGACTGGACATTTCGGCGCCTGTGGGTATGCTAATGTTCTCGCAAGTGTCAACGGGGCGAATTGATTTCCTGCAGCTGCCCTCGAGGTTGATGATTGTAAATTTAGGTAAGCTTACCCCGCTGAAAGTCGGAGTCGCCGCAGAATTTGTAAAAGAAACGGCGGGCTCCCTCCACATTGTTCTTAAACGTGTCCAGCTTGCGATCGTCCAGGCAGCGCTTCGAGTAGGCATCGAAGCACTTCATGCCGCGGTTGAAGATGCTGCAAGAAACAATAATTCGATTTCAACGAGAGACAATTGAGTGAGGTATAATTGAGTGTCACTCAAGTTGCTACTCTGCTGACACGTGTCTGCCTACATATAAATATTCCGAAATTCTTTGTGACTTTATCCATTTGCCTTATTTTCTACGGCATTTAACTAAAGTTTCATTTAGTTAAATTCCCCAAGCCTCTTAAAAGAATCTGTAGTTTCAGTAGTTTATTTAAACGACATGAATATCTTCCCTAGCTTCCATTTACATTCTCTAGTATGGTAGCCTAAATATTTAAATACCTTGGCTCCGAAACTAAAGTCCACTACAAAATACAATTAATTTCAGCAGTCAAAGTAATAATTACACAGTTGCAGAAACATGTAAATAGCATTCTGACCATCAGCCTTTGAGGCATTTTGGGAATTCGAGCCCAGCCAAGCGACCATTTTCGTATTTGACTAATTAAATTTGGCCAAGACAAACGAAGCCTGGCTAATTCCTTCATAAAAGGCAAGAAAATAGCAAGCAAATGGCAATAAAGGTATGATTGTGGGTATGTAATGAACTATTCTTGATAAGCAACTAGAGATTGGATAAAAGGCCATACATATATAGGATATATACCTGAAAATCGTAAAAGAAAAGTATTAATAAAATATTCTTATTGTCAGCTTTCAATATTCTCTGTCAATCATATTTCCTTTTTAATGATTGTCATTATTTCTGATCATAACCAACACACCCTTAAACAGTTGGCCTTTAATTTATTTCAAACTCAAGGAACATTTCCTATTTAAAGAAAGTACCTTTCCTTAAATTCGTTTGTCTTCAGTTTAGGTAGAATTTTTCTGTTATTTTAATAAGAAATCCCGGCCTAATGAATTTCTAATGATTTATTATTTTGGTTGAATCCATTTTTGGTCCTTGAGGCCAGAATAATTAATTAGCATTGCGGTCTTATGTGACCTTTAATGTGAAGCTGTTGTGTGTCGTTCTATTTCTGTATTATGTTACAAGTACAAGAAATTGCAGGTCTATTTAAACGCCTTAAGCAAGTTCTAATGTTTCTTTTATATCAGCTCATTAGAAAGCAATTTGTAGGACTCATTTCGATTAATATACGGAATACCAATTAGTGAATCAAGGGCACTCTAACGCCAATAGTCTGCAACTTATTTTTGGCACTCAAAAGCCGGAATAATTAATCATCTCCGCCGACGCCCAGACAGGGTACCCAGGCCTTTGTGGACCCCACTCAAGCCGGGATATTGTCCCCTGTCGCGGCGAGAAGCACGTCCCTGAATTACTTTTACTTTTCCCAGGAGCAGCAGAGAAATATGAATAAATCGGTCTCGCACCGCGCCTCCTTAAGCGGCTTGAGTTGGGCAATCGATAATGGATGTGCTTCTTTTTTTTGTATCGACACTTAATGGGTTCCTTATTCGCACACGAGCACATGCCCCAGGACGTACTTGCACTTGGTGGTGATCTCCTTCTTGCTGATGACGACTTTGCTGTTCTGCAGGAATTCCATTAGGTGCGGCGGCAGATCCTTAAAGCACTCGTCCACCATACCCTGAGTGCTGCCGCACTCCTCTTCCGGTAGCGCCAGCTGCGTTATATTCCCGTTCTCGGCCAGGACGACAATCGCCACACCGAGCAAAGCGACACAGTAACCGAATAGAACACTGCACAGTGAGCTTCTCACGCACATCCTCGGAGGACACTTGTTGCCAGGACCCGGACTCGACGTATGAAGAGATTAATGGATTGCTTGGTCCTCTTGGTTAAACCAACCGCACGACCGCTGACACTGCACTGGGGCTACCAAACGCAAGCAACGTCTATTAAAAGGACTGCCGAAGGACCTCCTGTTAGGGCGCTGTTATGGCCCTGTTAAGTGGGCGCATGCGCCTGCGCGTTGCTAGCACGTGCTTCGTCCTTTGTTTACAATACAAAGACAGACGACAGGCAGGTGGGCAGACAGACCCGCCTTAGGAGGTGGGAGCTTGTCGTAAATTAACGTCTGGTTTAAAGATTCACTTGGCTGCCCCCCAACTTGACACACACATGACTCCAAGTGTCGCGTTCCGGAACTCCTCTGGTTTGCCGCCAATTAACTCGCCTGATTTGCCCTGAACGCACTTCTATTAAGTTGGAATTCCTATTCTAGAGAATTCAATAGTTAATTGCTAGTTTTGAGGCTTACATGGTCGGTCGTGAAAACCGATACATTGGCTCAAGGCAATTTCTTGGATCTGTTTTATTCGGTTTCCTTTAAAAGGCGCCTCAGTTTCTTACACGTGTGGCATCAGAATTGAGTAGTACGTTAGGTTAGGAATATATATATTTAAATAATCAATCAATTGAGTCGAACAAATGTCCCGTCACAAGACTAAACAAGGCTGGTTCTTTCTTTGCTGGATCTCTGCTTAAGACTAAATTCATGAGTGAAAAATCTGAGCTCTAGTGCCCTTTGTTTACATAAGTTTGGAAGCGAGTTCGCCCGCTTGGGATATTGGTGTTTACCTTATTTGAGAGTGCGGCTCAAGCGGAGAAGCCGCCACTTATTGATTTCTAGAATTGTTTGTTATTTGAGAGCGAGATCGCCCGCTCTGGATGTCGGTTGTTTACATTATTTTGAGAGTGGAATAGTCTACTCTGCATATTCTTATTTCTAGATATGTGAATATGTCACTATATAATATATAAGCCTTATAAGACTGCTTCGAAGGAAGGCAAAATGCTGTGCCCGTGGAATCTGTCCCTCCTTCCGACAATCGCAGAGAAGGTGTTGAACTCTCTTAGTTTCCTCATCGCAATCCCCATTGTTCTTCCCCATATTCAGGCTCTCCACTTCACGTAGATTCTAAATAATAATGATATTTTCCTAGACTTTATGTTGTTTAATTTTAAAATAATCATATATTGTTACATTAATGATTAAATCTTGCTGTTTCCATTACATTTCCATTGCTGTACCTTTTCTACTTTCAATAAATTATAATTTCCAGTTGATATTTTCAGGGGATGCCTGAAATATAATTAAGACCCACTCTGACTCAATTTCATCTGCTAATGAATCAATCAATGTCAACGAATATCAGGTTAAAATAAAGTAAAGGCTGACAAACGTTCACGGTGTTTGGCATATGCAGAAATGGCGACAGAGAATGCAATTAAGGCGAAACTCGATTGTGACTCGATTTGTCTATGGTTTTCCAGAGCCTTAAATTCTTTCTGCTTAAACAGAATTTAACTTACCTCCGCTTAAGGATTAACAAAAATATTTGTAAAGCATGGAGATTTTTTTATAAACATTTATTTATTCAAAAAGTTATACATAATCGTACATACATATACAGATGTAATTAATTACATGTGCGTAATTGATATATATTTTTAGGTTTTGAACATATGGATTATCTCACAATAAAACGATGATTACCTTCTCAAACGTATGCAGTTAAAATAATGATGGATGAATATTGTTTCCGATGTGTTTTTTGTTAATACACACAACGAACGTTTGATTAATGCGCGCATACAACTAAATGATTTAAAACATTCTTTTCTTTTGTTTTGTTTCCTTTTAGTTACACAATCATCGAGAGAATTACATTTGCTTTTTGTTAAAATCAATGCTGAACTCATCATTAGCAAAGGCTTTCAAATTGCTACGATTGCACGATTGCCGTTATTATCAATAAGAATTATACAAATTATGTTTATAATATTAATATTATAGGTTGCTTTTTGTTTTCTTTCTGAGTATAAAGTCTCACAACGTGCAGAATAATTTCAAAATGTTCTTTATATCATTGTATTATTATTATATATTATATTATTCGTTATTCGTTATTCCTTTTTTTTTATTTTAAGTTTATTTTGATTGGTGCCAAAGGGTTGAAACTTGTTTAAGGCACATATTGATAACAACAACGATTTCCCAACAAAAATTAATCCAAATTCTTTAATTTAAAATAAACTTTACTTAATTTTGGGCGAGCGCCCGCTTTGTACCATAAATTAAATGCAATTCCTTTTCGCGTTTTAGTTTTGTTCGTTTTCTAATATGCCTGCATTCATTTTATTACATTTAAAAAATATATATATTTATTTTCTTTTATTTAGTTTTAGATTTTCAACAATGCCAGATCCCATTCTCCGTGGCTTTGAGTTTTATTTTAAATTAAAGAATTCGCTTTTGTTGCCGCCTTGCTGGGGGCTCTTGGTTTTTAGAACAATTTGTTGATTATAAAAAGATATGTTTTTGTTTTATTTCTGCATATAATACATTAGCGTTAAAGTATATAAAATAATTTAAGTTTAGCGTTTAATTGTACACAATGAATGCTTGATAATATAATCATAACTATTTATGATCGCGTTTCATTAACTAAATATGGCTGTTAAACGTGTTTAATGTGTGTGATATTATGCAGATTGTTTCGATAGCTTTCGCAGCTCGCACTCTCCGATCGGAGTGGAGGCATATATATAGAGATATTTAACATAATCAAAAGAATACTTCATTAACAAGAGTTTGCGTCAGTTTAACAAAAAATAGAATATGCTTTTACGCTTACTTAAAAAGAAGACGGCACGAAATCGTTGCCCGACATAATAATGAGTTGGCTAGGACTTCCCTTGCCTTATAAGGATCCTCTAGGGGTACACAATGATCGAGGGAGAAGAAACAACTAACGATTCGCATTGAGTTAAAAGAGCGGTTTAAAAAAATAAAAACAGTTTTTTTTTTGCTTGTATATAGAGTTTCTTGGATGAGATTCCGTTAACATGATATTCCTTAGTTCGGTTAAAGGGGTTTTTGGGATTATTATATACAGACTTGTATATGCATATTATATACATATATATATGTATATATATATATGTGTGCGCGCTTGCTTTAAGTATGTTTTTGTTCGTTGAACTTTTTACTAAGAACTAACTTGTATTTTCCATTAGATTATGTTAATTATACTAAGTTCTATGTTTGATTCACTTATCAATTGTTTTGCTTACTTTGTTTAGTTTTGTTTTTGCTTTGTTTGCTGGCAAAACTTAACAGTTTAATGGCCACAAGATTCAATACATACTGATGTTGCTGCTGCTGCTGTTCTTTTGCTGCTGCTGCTGCTGCTGCTTTTGTTGCTGCTGCTGCTGCTGCTGCTACTGCTGTCCATTAAGTGCTGCATCTGCTGCTCATGTTGTTTGATGTGGCGAATGGGTCAGAGTTCAGGTGTTGTCAGGAGCGAGTTTAGTAGCTGTTGTGTCAGTGACATGTTGCTCAGTGTGTTCGGTTTTCAGTTTTCAGTTTTCTGGCTTTTGGTTACATTTTGTGGTTAGCTTCAGATGGATGCACATACAGACAGATACACACACACACGCACACACTTGGCCTTGGCTAGGATGCAGCTTCCGTGCTCGTCTAGGCTCGTGCTGGCTAGGATGCAGCGTCCGTGCTCGTCTATGGCAGGCGTGTGGATGGATTCATGGCGAATGGAGGAGCGGATTGGTTTGGAGAGTTTTTAATGGTGTCATTGGTGGTGTTGGTAGTGTGCTTTTGGGATGTCTTTTTATTTTTTATCGTTCGCAGTTGGTTTTGTCGGGTTATTAATCGAATTTTGTTCGTTTTTATAATATAATTTTTTATTTTTTTATTAACGAATGTAAGTGTGTCGAATATTTGTGTTTGCGTTGTTTCGATTTGTTTGGTTTTTTATTTTTTATTTTAGTTAGCATGTAAAGAGAGAGATTCATAGAAGTGGAAATAGAGTTTTGATTAATATTTCATGGTTAGCGGTTAGTTTTTTTTTTTTTGTTCATGTCCTAAGTTCTATGTTATGCGAGTTAAGAGCGCAAAAAGTTACTAAATTATGGCTGCAAGGAACGCATTTAATTAGTAAACTCACATGATCAGTGGGGGGGCACGAAAACATGCTTTTGATTAACATTTAGTAACTTTTTGCTTGCAATTGCCAAGCGCATCAATTAATCAAGAGATGCGGTCAACAGAGTGGAATATATATAATATAGTAAAGACAAACACATACATTATTATCAATTAGAGGCTTTCATCGACAGGAAATTAAATTAAATTATATAGAAAAGTTGTAGATAGTGCGAATATATTTATTTTGAATTTTATTTTGGTGTCGTTATTTGATGCAACATTTGATGGTTATTGAAGTTTGTTCTCTGATTTCAATTTACACAAGAACATGAGAGAGTTTTCCTTTTCAGATTAATTCATTTTTACTAGTTTTCTTTTGTTTGTTTTTTATGGTTAACTTGGCCTTTGGTTAGTTATAATTAGCAATAATATTACATCACATTTTTTGTTTTTGTCTATCAATTATTTTGTGTTTTTTTTTTACCCGTTTAATGGTTTTAATATGCTATTTATAAAGATTTATCACATTATAATTAGGGGGAAATTAAATTAAACAAAGAGATTACATCAAATTGCAGGTGCATAAGCTCTCAAGGCCGAGTGTGTGCTTTAAATACATTGTTTTCGTTTTTACAAATGTCAAAATAAATTAATTAAACTTTAACAAAAGCGTTATATACATGTTTTTTATATTTTTATCAATCAATCAATTATTTTAACTGCGTTTATTTCACACTGTTTTAGTGGTTAAATTTATTAAAATAACAAAGGAAACATTGAATAGATGATTTTAAAAGATCGTCTCAGATATTGAGAAAGAAGATATATATAGTATATAGTCTTCCCACTTATTTTGTGTTTGAAGCAGATGCGAATGCAATTTCATGGACTGGATAGGAGTTATACAAGTTATGTGTAATTAACTAACTAGTCTAGGAGATCAATTAATCATAGACAGGAATATATATATATATTACTGAAATACCGCAACCCATAAGCTTAACTATATTAAGTGTGGTCAGTACACATAGACACATGTATCAGATATGCAGATATATATGCTTCATGGCATTTATGGTGGTTTCTTGCTAGTAAGTAGGTTGATCTTGGTCGTCGGTGGGATTAAAATGATCAATCGAGGTGGTGGAGTGTAGGGAGTAAGCATAGAGTGTGTGTGTGTGTTGTGGTGAGGGTATTATGGTTCAATGTGTGTCTAAAGTTAAGTTGTCTTAGTTACTAGAGTTGCAAACAAAGTGAAGTGTTTATTATTATTATTAAATATTATTTCTGATCAATGAGTTATGTGTGACGAATCGAGAAAATTTTGTATTTATTCGATTTATTGGGTTAAGTTTCGGAAAGCGTTAGAAATTTTGGTAGAACCATATTTTTCGGTTAATTCTGGAAGAAGTCAAGTTCGTAGAACAATAAAGAATCACAAGTCTTGGTACGGATTTTGTTTTGTTTTTGTTTTTTGTTGTGTTGATTTCTTAATCTTTTTTTTGTTTGTTTTTTTTTTTTTTTTCTTCAACAAAAATCATTGATCTTTATTTCTTTGTGGTACACTTTCGGTTCAATTGCAACATTTACACTCGAACGCATAATACAAAATAATGATATAATCTTAACGGACTAAACAGGGGACTTATTCCTAGGATACACATGTAAAATTCATATCTCGTAAAGAGGGTTTTTGCAAATTTCTTCATTAAATATGATATATGGCTTATCCAAGAGTAATAATACAAATAAAAATCTACTAAAATGTTTTTGAAGTTTCATTCTTCATTTTTTTTTTCTTCTTTTTGTATTTCTACTTTTTTTTTGTTCTTTTCTTTTTTGATTTTATGTAAAACATCAAAGGCACAAGTCAACGTGTAAACAAAGGAAAAATAATATAAAAATTTGTGTATAAATATATGTATATATATTGGTATAAAAAAATAATCAACTTTTCATTCCAGCAAGTAACAACTGGCGATTGTGTGATAGATTTTGCATGTGTCTGTACTTTTGTTTTATCGAAAAAGTTGTATTGTTTTGCTTGTTGTTTCAGAGCTCGCAGTCTCGCGGAAATAACATGCAATTGGACACAGGCCCATTTGCATTTTATTCCGAGAACAAAGATAACACATAGAGTAAATAATAGTTGGATAAAAATAAATAAAAAAGAGTAGAAACACGACTAACCTGTGGAGGCGGTGCGGCGCTTGACAATTCTTTTTCGAACTCTGATCAGGGCAGAGCGGCCTGGCCTGGCCAACGGTTCCGGTCAGGTTTCATCGGGTATACAGTGTGCGTCGGATATTATAATGGATTTTACATGAAGGAGCAGCAGACTCGAAAGATTCATTTCGAAATAAATAAAGGGGCGGGCTGAGTGTTAAAATAATTGAACTAAATTGATTCCGTTGGCTGGCCCAACACAAAAATCGTACGACAATTATTGATATTGATTAAAAAGAAAGATGTTCGGTTAAAGTTTGCTCTCTAAAGTTGCTTCTGTGGTGGTGATGATTATTTAAAGAAAAATTATGGATGGAGGATTACTCTCCGATTTGTAGGTTTCTGCTGTTCGGTCTGGCGATTTACTGTATCTCAATGAAACCCGCCGGCTTGGCTGGCACTCCGACCGTTGCACGCTGATAGGGATGTTCTCTGTTAGCCGCCAAACGACGCTGCTGCTTAATGGCGCCTACTAAAATATACGATACGATACATGTAGATATTGGTTTTATATATGGGCATATATCGGTTATATATATATATATATATGTTTAAATAAATGTGAACATAATATTCGCGCTACAAGATACATCTTAGGGGCTAATAGATAATTCATACATCCTTAGAGATACAATATATATGCTTGCTCAATTCTGAAGCTTGCTTGCTGCCTTTGCTGCTGGAACTGTTTTTTGCTAACAAAAGCCAATTGCCAAACTGAGAGGGAAAAATCATCTTCACCTGTTTTTTTTTTCCTTTTTTTTTTGTATCATTTTCGTGTTTTACTTTGTAACACTTAAATTCTCTGCTTCTTTGGAATGAGTCGTTTATATATGTGCGTGTTTTTGTTGGGGTCACTATGTATTCGATATATAGTTTTGATTCTGGTTTCGAGTTGGACACAAAATAAGTGATTTTCAAGCCGCTTAGCCTAGGCCCTATCCTCCCGGTAAGTCATTACCAGACAATTATATTGATTTGTGATTGCGTTTACATTGGTTCCTCAAGCAAATTTGATCCTTCAGCTTGCTGACTAGTCGTGCATACAATTTCCTGTTCGTGGACGGCTGCCGGAGAGCCTCGACTCTTAGATCTAATTGAAATTAATTAATTTAAGCACCAACTCGATTCAAGGCTCCTTTTCCGTTCCTAGCTAATAGGTTAAGATACTCTAGTGTTTGTATATTTAAAAAGAATGCTCCCTTTATATAATTTTTATTTGTTTGACGAGAAATGGCACTGGATGGAAAAATTGAAACGGATTTCCTATCTCTCTCTCTTCTCTATTTAAGGTACATTTGTGCATAAATACTGTCCCTCCCGCCCTCCCTTTTCGCAAACACTCACTACAATAACTACATAGATATTATATAAAAAAAAACAATACAACTATAAAACTAAATTGCACTTAACACTCGACCCTCATACCGCAAAAATTAAAAGAAGCTTATTTTTTCGGATGGGAAAATATTGATAAAAAAAAAACGAACTCAGCAACTAAGTTGAAAGTTTAGACCTCTTTAATTTGAATACTCATGGGTTCCAAAAAACGAAAATCAACAACTTGCTGTGGCTGCTCTCGTCGTTGTTCTCAACTAGAATATACTCATATTTAAAAACCGTGTGTGTTTGGGGGATGATAAATGGAAACTTTAAAAGTTAGCAAGAAGTTAACTATAGTTAAGATTAAAAGCAACTACAATTTAAGGGCCTAAAAATCACTTATTTTTTGCGCCAATATCTATCGACTATCAAACTACAGATGAATTGTTTAACTAATTGTTTAACAACAAATTCATTTAGTTTAAAATTGTTCTTTTTGCATTTTGTTTTCCTTCTGTATGATTTCATTTCTCATTGAGTATTATTTCTCTGTTCTTGTTTGGTTGCTATTGTGCCGTTTTACTCTTATCGTTTTGTCTCTAAGTTAATATTGTATATAATATATACAGTCTATACATTCATGTGTGTGTATATATTTTCTTATTGTTTGTTTCAGTGTGACTGTAACTTTAAGCTAAACATTTTTTAAATGGATTTTTCTTTTCTCTATATTTAGTTTCGGGTTTTCTTTTCTTTCTTTTTTTTTTTTTTGTTTTTCAAGGGAAAAATAATAGAGAGGGAGAGAGAGAAGTTCAAAAGACGGAGCCGGCATGCATATATCGACCAACTGTAAATATTTTGTTTATAACAAATAAAATAAGATAAATAGATTTCGGTTTTTAAGAGGCAAATAAAATCAATGAAGAGGTTTTTAAGTCGGTTAGCTCTGGTTTAAAGAGTTAGAATTAATTGTGAATTATTATTATTATTGCTGGAAAAGCACAAGCCATGTCAGCGAGGGTTATGAAGCGTGCACTTCGGCTGACAGTTTCTTATAGCATACTTTATGGCACTGAACATAAATAATAAGGGTGTTAGCTTTATGTAAAAAAAAATACAGGGAGATTTGAACTTGGCTGAAGTCATCAATGGTGGGCAGAAAACCCTTTCAGATTCAATGACTGCAACCGGTGTCCAGTCCTCCAAACTCTTTTATAGCCTGCTACTTAACGAACTTAATGAATAACAACAGAAAAATAAATGCAAGCTCCTGTCATCAGTATAAAATGCAAATTCTATATCTTTCACAAGACAAAAGTATTAAAAAAAAAAAAACAAGACATTTAACAAAACAAATAATAAAACAAAGGGCATTAAAAAATATAAAGATAAATGTAAGAAAATGTATATAAAGATACGACAAAAATAATACTATATGCTCAAGTTTGCTGGCTGCTGGACTGTATGTATTAGCAAACTCAATTGACTGCACTTGGTTAATGTGTTAAAAGGAAAGACAAACGCCTGGCTGAGCGCGGCCGACATGGCGTATGCGCAACGTGTCAAAGTGTATCTCGATTGTGTGTGTGTGTTAAATGGCGTGTGCTCGTCTGGCGATATGCTGTATTATTGCTCGCAATTTAAGTCGCAGCTAAACCCCTGACTTTTGTATATCTAATTGACTGATTGACTGACTGACTGACTGACTGATTGATTGACTATTCTGCCTACGTCGTTTGATGGATGATTCGCTTAGTGTGTTTGTGTGTGTGTGGTGTTGTGAGCAAAAAAAAAAACATAATCGAAATCGATATAGATATAGTAGAGATAGCGATGGAACGGTGTGATTGGGTGAGTGTATGATTCAGAGATAGATAGAGAGTATCCAGATTATCTGGCAAACAACCCACCGCTATGATCAGCATATTCCGTGAGCAGAGGATTGCCGGCGAGGGCGGCATAGTTCGCATAATCGCCATATGGAGCGAAAATCATTCCATGGCCGGTCTGATCGAAGGCGGCAGTTGGTGCTGCCTGGGCGGACAATATGCTGGCCGCCGTGGTCGGTACAGTCATCCGGGGATTCAGGATCAATGGGGCGCCCAGTGGGGCGGTGGCAGGAGCACGAATCTGAGCAGCAAGGCCGGGCAGGCCGGCGGGCGTCAACAGGCGGCTGTCCGAGGCTGCCATCAGGCGGCGCCAGTCCTCATCGCACACTGCGGGATACAGATAAGAAGCAGAGCCAACGCATGAAAAAGCTGGTCGTCGTACACATAAATCAAATACGAAATAAAGAAATATAAATCGAATTTAAATCAGTTTTGGTGTCGGTATCATTTCAGCGGCAAATCGTTAATGGTTAGATTTTCGCTCAGAACATTGGCTACATTCTCGATTAGCTGGTTGGTAGTTCACGTTATTTTTTTACTTTTTTTGTTTTTGTTTTGTTTTTGTTTTAATCTGGCTGACTGAAGATCGGGTTAGCATTTAAAAAGAGAGATATGTTTATTCAGAGAGAGAGAGAGAGAGTCTTGGTTGACATACCTGCGACAGATTTCGCTGTTGTGTCCCTATAAGTGCCGTTAATAATCGCCAATTCCATAAGTTGACGTTTCTTTAGCTCATCTTCGCCTTCGGCTTGCTGTTAGTACAAGTATTTGTGTGTGTTTTTGTTTTTGTTGGGTTTTTTTTTAATGTATTAAACGGAATACATTAAAGCGGATTAGATTTTGTTGGTAAGAGAGAATGAGAAATAATATAAGAAAATTCATTAATAATTATATTGGTTAACATTCAAATTCAGAGAGATTTAGCTGAGAAATCATTTAATCAAATTATTAATATTACAAGGTTTTGGGGGGGAGAAAGGCCAGAGGAAGATTTCATTATAGGAAATGTTGTTTTTTAATTTTCTCCTTTTGTTTTACTTTAAGCTTTTTGCGGGCATATTAGGATCCCCACTGCGTATACGCAATGTGGCGTTATCAGTTTACTTTCAGCTTTTTTTTTGAGGGGTCGCTGCGTTCTTTAAGAACTTTTTTAGGCAGCACTCACCGGCACAAGCAACTTCTGAACTTCGGCAACAGCCTGGGCCAGCTTGACCTTGGCCCGGTTCTCGGTGTCCTCGACGGTTATCAGGACATGCAGGTCATCGGACAGATGCTCCCAGTTGGGCTTGCCGCGGTTGGCATCCTCCTGGAAATATGTAAAAATTGAAGAATGTTTTACTTTAATTACCTTCTCAATTAAAATGTTTATAAATATATTTTGTTTTGCTTTTTTACTGCACATTTAAGAATGTTTCATGGCCTAATGTAATTCTTCTTTGCTGAATTCCTGTTACAGTTGAGGGAAAGCATTCCGCGATAAACACAAATGCACATTATCGTTTAATTTCAATTGCAAATTCCACTCTTATTATTTGGTATGCAACGTTTTCCCTCCTCCTCCCTAATGCACTCATAAATAAACTATTTGGAAAAGTTTAAAGAGAAAAATGTGCTAATGGGCGCAAACAATTAATAGTGGGCGGGATTTTGGCATACTAAAAATGTTATTGCAATATTTTATTTCACAGATGCTCTTAGAGAATTTTGGCGTACGTGCAGGAAATATAATAAATAAACTGCTGACGATGAAATCTTACTAATTTCCGTCTCCTCCATGACTCTTAACTTGTGACCCAGAATTTATAATCAATTAGGATCAAATCGGATTAAAAGTCTTTTGAACCAGTCCGTCCAGCGCTTATTCAGCGTCAAATTAAGAACTGTCAACTGTTGGCCACTAAAAGTGCTTCTTGGCCGAAAAAAAAAAAGAAAAGAAAGAGAAATCCCGAGCATATATAGAAAGAGAGTGAGACTATGCACTATGACTAATTTCATCCTCGGTTTTTCGGGTCTATTTCTATCTGAAAGATGCAAGTAAACAGAACGTTTTCTATTCTTCGTTTTGTGTCACAGTCGAAGAGGATGAGAAATCTTTTCGTCGGGCGATGAGTCAGACAATTGTGTGGGCGGCCGTCTGTCTCCACTCTCCACCTTCGTTTTTTTATCTTAAATTTTCAAAATATTGCAGCAAAATTCCCTATTTTGAAAACTCTCCGAACTTTCTGTTTGTCTGTTTGTCAGTCTTTCGTTCGTTCGTTCGTTCGTTCTGTCTAAACGTCTGACGTTTATTTGGTCCGCCACATTTATGAATTACGAAAATACATTTAATCGCCTCTAGACACTCGTTTCATTTTTATTTTTCTCTATTTCCCTTCCTTTTATTTGACTTGCTTCTTTCGTCAGGGGAAATTAAATCATCAGAGCATTGTGAGTGACAAGATATATGCATATTAATTTATATATATATAGCGAAATAAGACAGAGTGCTTTGCAGGCTATCCAAAGACGAGCGGGTACCCTTTAAAATATATAAGCGCAAATAAGTATACAAATTATACTTTATTTAATATCGTTTTCTTTTCGTCAGAATGGGAATATATGTCTTTTTGCAGCCAAATTACTTTTTTTAACGGAAATAACCCGAATACATACATTTTATACATTGCCATAATAAAAATCATTCAGGGAAACAAAGAGTGGGGCTTACTTTTTCGCCTTATAATTGAGTATAATTCCCATTTGGCACGGAAACCGACTGTCAACAGAATTTACATATACACAGGCGTACAATATACGCCAGCGGCCGTATTTACGATAATTAAAATTGAAATTGAAGTGCTCGGCTAATGGCTAAAAAATCTTTGGAATGCACACAAAAATGTGTGCAAGCTTCCACGCGTCCATCGGCGCTAATGCCGCACTTCCTGCCAATTCGATTTCATGTTGGAAAATTCACATAAAATACAATTCACTCACCTTCTTCTTGTCGCGCATGGATCCCTTGCCGCGGACCATGATCTTGCAGCCGGTCTCCTGTTCCAATTGCTTGGCCGTCATGCCACGAGGTCCCAAAATGCGACCGACAAAGTTGAACTGAAATGGAAATGAAATGGTGGAAATGGAGATACAAATTAGACGAGCGTCGAAATTAGAGGAAATCATTAGCGAATCAACGAGATCTAATTAACTGGCTTAACATTGCTGAAGTCTATCTAACGTCGAAAAGATTTTGGGTTTGCCAAATTTAAAACGCATTAGATCGGATCCATGACTCAGGATGCATAAATGCCAAGCCAAAGCCAGATCCGTTCAGCCTCGAAATTATTATTAAAGCGTATGACGCTGGTCAGATTCGGTTCGTTGAAGGCTGGAGTCACCCACAGCATTTGGGCACTACGTACATAACAACAATGGGCAAATGCGAAATATGACCCGAGGCGACACGCCTGAATTTGGCACGATAAACCAATCAGCCAACTCTTTGTGCACAAAGCCAAATGCAGTCAGTCGGTAGGTCGGTCAGGCAGTTATACATACAGCAATAAATTCGTGAAAATCCGATGTAACATGAATTAAAAACTGTATAAATATCAATATCAACATTATTCAGAATAAATAATTTAAAAACTTATAGAAAATATCGAAAACCGTGTTATATCGAACATTAATATATGAATACTTATCGGATGTTACGTTAAAATGTCGATATTATCGAAAGATATACGAAACTTGTTATTTATCTGATATATTATAAAGAATATAGACTTTTTGCAAATTTATAATACTTTTTTACATATAAGCACTCGCGTTAAATTGAATATCGATAATTTATTGATATATCTATATTTTCTGCCATCTTTATTTTGAAATAGGATTCTTTTATATTAGACAACGTGAATAAATTTGTTGATATCATCTAGTTATAATTTTCTGTTACTTTTAAAAACTCTTATTTCCCCAAAAACTAACTACTGTCAATATATATAGGAATATGCTAATGTTTATTATTTAATTGGCTATTTTTTTCAGTGCACAAGTCGGCGACATTCAAAAGAATTTTTACTTAAACTATTAGCGGAGCGTGCAAAAATCTTTTGACGCGCTTGTCGATGATGATGATGATGATGATGATGGACGTGCAACAAGATTTGCAAGCCCAACTCCGATGAGGTGACCCCAACTATAAAAGCTGCCGTGGCGCCCAATTATCATATACTTTAGCTGGTAGATATACATAGATTGCAACAACTGCCTCGGAGGCTGTGGCGATAAATTAGATTTATTGGCCAGATCACAACAATTTTCCTGTGAGTTATTGTAAATTGCTGTCTAAACTAGTTCTGGTCCCGCCCTGGGGACTCAACCCACCCACACACTTATCTCGGGGAACCTCTATTCCGAATGCGATGATGTGATGGGCTGTGAGATACGGAGATGTTAAGTGCACACACAGTGAGTGTGTTTGCAGCGATGCGATCATCGGCAGCCAACAGCCGACAACCGCCGGCAGCAATAGCCGCAGTTAGCCAAAGCAGCAGCAGCAGCTGTTGTCAGTCCGAATGTATCGGTATCTGAAGGCCTGAATCTGCAACTGCAATTGCAACGGCAGCAGCAGCAGCAGCGGCAACTGCCACTGATGAGATCGAATCAATTGAAAATTGCCGCGAAGAATGCAGTTAATGCCTAATGGCTCCGGCAATTTTAATTAAATTTTGCGAAAAATCATTTAAAGTGCCTCAAGCCTCCATGCAAGTCCACAAAATGCGAGAAAGTTGCCAGACCCAAATAATAAGGAAAGATACGTACACGTTGCAGCAACGCTTCCACATAAGCCCCAACAAAATGAGATACACAAAGCTAAGACAACATTTGCATTGCGTATCAGTTGCTTAATTAAAAATCTCTGGCTCCGCACAAAGTTTACACAAATGATCTCTTCCATTCGCTATTAAAAAGGAAATTAAAATCCACTCGTTTCCCTTTAAAAGGTTTCACATACGACGCGTTGCCTTGCCACTTACTCGCGTTCTACAAACAGCAACTCAAATAAATAATGGGAGGTAAACACGAGTGGCGCTTGGCGCTTGAGGGGCATCTTTAGCTATATATGGGGGAAACTTATCAGGAATAAGTATAAGTATAGTCGAAACTAACACACTCGACAGAAATACTATAAGGGGGGTTTCCCCCTTAGAAACTATTGAGAAATGAAACGCCAACATTAAAATTTAATCTTTTAACGTTATTCCATTAATATAACACGCTCAATTTAGCTTCTATTCAATAAAAATATGAGCAAAAATCCACACAACAATGGCTTTTGACAAATTTATAAAATTAATGGAATAATAAATAGGTTAATAGGTTTCTGAAGTCAATTTCTTATTTCTATTCTTACAAAACTACACAATGCAAAAGGTATTATTAGATTGTCCAACGTTTCACAATGAAACCCTTTTTCTTTTCTTCCTTTGTCACATTTTCCTGCAATTACGCGTCTTCAAGTGGAACGGGTGCCTTTAAAAAACTTAACTGCACTCAAAAAATAATTTAAGAATATTAACTTATTGTTACATAAAACAATGAGTATATTATAGATATATTTTATATAATTTTACTCGGAGGAGAACCAACATAAGTAATTATATTTTCCCTTTTAATAAAAATATAAAACTATTTAGATATTTTAAAAGCATATAGATTTGTTCTCTGTACATAATAACGATAAGCAAACTGTTTGGGACTTTGGGTCTGTAGTATCTTTGCTATATTGACCTTTTTGCCGGCGGTACTTGAGCAACTTGTAAACAGACAAAAGGCAGATGGACACGGGAGCTGCTAGTGAAGTGGAGTGGAGCTAAGTGAAGTGAAGCGGACAAATAAATGCTTTTCAGTGTACATATGTGCAGAGCGGAGGCTGCTTTATTTCACAGATTGTAAGCTCAGATAGGGGCACGCAATGAAAATATTTTATATTTATACAATTCGTAATAACACTCACATTCATTTTCAATAAGGCAAAGGTACAGACAATTGATAAGCGAACACACAAAGGGCATACAACAGCTCTTGCCGAAATAACTGAAAGGGAGAGTACTATACAAGCACGTCGAGCTGTGATAAGAAGCCCCCATAGCACCAAAGCATCCCCCTCTCCGCCCATTGTGACCATGACAACCGTCCCAGTCGGTCCATATCAAATTATGAGCACAAAGGTGCTGCTGGCAGAAGAAGTTTACATTTGAAAACCACAAACAAAGAGAATAATATTCGATAAAAGTTTTTGGGAAGGCGGGGAATATTATATTTTATTTTATTTTATTTTTCATAGTGTTCTGTTCAGATTCAATCGCGTTGCCAGTGTGAATGAAGGAATTTAGAAATCTCTTTTCATTAGAGCCGCTCGCAAAAGTGCATAAGCAGGCAAGGCAGGGGTCGGCATAGATCAAATAGATTATTACTCGGTTACTACCAGGCACATGCATACAGATATGTATATACATATTCATCCGTACAAAGCGGGACACTTTAGCACACATAATTACGCTGCGGCTTTGGAATACAAAAAGCTCGTCTATTACACGGAAAAATAAATCAAACTTTGACATGACAAACAACAGCAGCCGTAGCGGCCGTAGCTGTAGCCAAAGTGGCAGCGAATTTAACTAGAAAATAATGTTTTGCCACAATTTGTAGAGTTAACGCCGATATTTTTCAAGCCGAAGCTCCGGCTCGTATCTATTAAAACGCTGAACAACCGAAAATGTACATAAAAATTGCACGTAATTAGCATTTCAATGTTTATGACTAATTTGCTGCAGTTTGTAGATTAATTGGCTTTTGTGTTAACGGCTTAGACAATAAACAAAAAGCAGGCAACCAAATCAGCAAACAGCAACATTAAGTGATTTTTTTTTTGGGGAGAAGACGAGAGGTTCAACAATGGTGTGCTGCTGATGGGATGCTTGCTTTGTTAGCTGTCTTTGGGCTACAAGTTGGCTTAAATATTGCCGCGTTTTTCCCCAGTTGATCGATATGTTTAATGGCCGAACGAAATGACCTTAACACAATTCGAATGTCAAGTGGTTCACATTTGTTGATCTGTGTGGGTGTGACCGCACACACAGCATTAATCAGCGGAAAGGGAATTTAATGAACTCAATGGGATCGATTAACAATTGATTAATTAATGGCAAACCAGAAAAGTCGGCTGTTCGTGTCAGAAAACAATTTTTGATCATGATTTCCGAAACGCAAAGGTGTTTTTCATGAAATAATCAGCGCTTTTATGGTACTCTATAAGAGTTTAAACTATTTAAGAACCTTAAACCCGTCTAACTTCATGTTTACTTAGGATTTTCCAATCAAGTTGCCTCATCATGAAAATATTTCCCCTGGCAACGCATCTAATTGTTCTTCTTCCATATGCTCAGGGCCCGAATGATTAAATTTAAACATCGGAAAGTGAGTTTGCGAAAAAATAAATAATAAAAAAAAATGTCAAACATCATTTCTGTATTCTGTTGCGAGCGAAATCACTCAGAAGCTGACTGCGCTCAGTGGGTCAACATGTCGTATGCCGCATGTCGCGCATTTTGCGCCACGGGGCGTATGAGCAATGTGCGTTGACAGAGAAACAAGCGATAGAACGAGACGGAACGAACGAACGAACGAGATGAGACTTTGGAGCGTTAATAGTTGTCTGTAATTAATTGTAAACTGTTTTAATGCCTGGCCCGCTGTCGTCCATCGCTTTGCTGACTTTAATTAAGTTGCATTTATGTTTTGGAGTAGCCCGAGAAACGAGATTCAACGACGGATACAAAGAGATGGATATCGCTCTCCGTTGGCCTCTCCCAGGGATCTCCTCTGCATTTGGAGTTGGGTTGACAAATCGTTGACCATTTACATGGCATATTGTTGCTGTATGGTTGTCAGCCAGCTGACAAATCTCTATTTACATTGTTGAATACGGTATAAATTATTAACTGCTATTATTTGCGACTGGCCAGCTAGTGAGTGTCTGGCCTAATGCCTTGAAATTTATGCCCCATGACGCGGCGCACTGCCGCGGCCCGAAACCAATAAACATTTTTCCCACAACTTGTTGCACTTCCATGTTATTCGAAACGCAATTTATCTTGCTTAAATAAGATTCTCAAAAATTCGACTGGCAACCCATGGAATAATGTCAGAATTTCCCAATGCAAATTTTTAGTTATTGCAGCTCTTGTCTGCCCCGAAATGATTGCAATTAAATGAGTTAATTTATGACAAAACAGCGCTCGAGAGACGCCCGCGCAAAAACCTAAGGGGAAAAATTTCCAACCGCGCGATGCCTTAAATTTAGACAGATTGAAAAACACCTGAAAATATTGGAAAATCAGGCGGTAAAATCTACGGCCCTCGGGATCATAAATCTCGGAGAATATCTGTGCCAGTTTTCGTTTGGAAAACACCGAAAGTCAAAGCAGCCCCAAACATCATCATCAAACGATGTTTTCAGTCCGGCATATTGCTTGTTTCTATAAATTATGTAGCCTATGTTCTTTTTAATTTATGACCTCAACTCATTCATATTCATTTCGTTTCGTTTCGTTTCGGGTCTAGCCCTAATAAAGTCCAATTTAATGTTAATGTTCTCCGACTGACTAACCATTCTCATGTTATCTCTTCGCCTAGCTTTACTCTCCTTCCTTCTGAAAGGTAATTAATTAAATGGCACATGTGCGAAATGTTTAATGATAGTAAAGGGAAAATAAAATAAAGTGGGTTCCATAACCTTAGTAATAGATGCTGACTTGGCAAATTATCATATTGATCGGTGCTGAATCTTTGTTTAGTACTTTGGTATCTATTGAATAGTTCTGTGAATTGTATTTGAGCTAAGAATTATGTATTATTTTTAGCTGTCTAAAGGTCTTAAGTAGGTTTAATTTACCCCATTTATATCAAGATTATTTTCCCAGGAGATCTAGTCAGGAGACAAGCAGACTCCGCTGAATTCGTACTTGGGAATTTTAAGCTGCAACAACTTTCGCTTAGTGTGGTTTTGTACCACTTCTCAGAATATATTTTGAGTCTAATATATCTTTGAATTTAAATAAACAAATTCTCCCAATTAAAACGCCCTTAAATGCAATGTTTCTATTATTTTTTTGTTGTCCCCTCTCTAAACCTATTTAAAATCATTTAATACCATATCATTATATTGGGGGGCAATCGCCCTGAACTGGCGCCATTTGGCAAAGAAAATTATTTGAACAGCTGCCGAACAGAAGCCACACCAATGGAGACACCATCGACAGAGGGCGAAATGCTTTCGAGTGCTAATTAATGCTATTTAAATGTATGCATTTATCTGGATCACAAGCGAGAGAGAAGGAAAAAAAACAGAAACGAAGCAAAAACATAAACATCAAGAGCAAAGTGTGTCATGCAGTTAAATAAATTTCCTCAGTTCCGCCACTGCGACTGCTGTCAGGCCATAAATATAAAAAGGAAAAAAAAAAAAGAAACTACGCCCAAACAATTTCCAAATTAACTGAAAAGGCATAAAAAACTAAAGAAAAACAAAAGAAACATACATGTCTGAGAGCGGTGAGCGGCTGGCGGGGAGGGAAAACATTTTAAATTGCATAAAATTAAATCAAATTCTAATGCGGCAGGGCTTGGCCCGAGTGACTTGCTCCGACGCCTACAATGAACGACAAATGAAACGAATGAACGCCGTCAAACGACTTCCTAAAACGCTTCAATGATTCCATCTAACCCAAATATATATATACTTAGAAATATACGTATTTATATCTGTATCTATCTCTATATAGGGAGAGTGGTAGGGTGGATCGGAGCTTTGCATTTGGCATCTTGCTGGGGCGTTCGTTGGCCTGTCTTAGCGTAACACATGACTGACTCTATCGGGACCAAGAAGATACACCTCGGCAAATAGCTGAGCAGCGGGCAGGCATGGCACACCTTTAAGCCATTTCCGGTGTAGCCCAGTTGCTCACTGAGCCCGCGTTGTCAATTGTAATTGACGGGAAGCCCGTGCCCTCCACAAATCCAAATCGCAAAATTAGATCATCGTTATCATTATGCTAAAGGCAAGCAGGCAATCACTTACATCTGGATGTTCGCGGACTGGCACATAAACCTTCTCGTTCATCGTCACCACAGCGCCCTCGGGCTCGGGCAGTGTCAGCGGTTCCTTCTTAACCCCATTGATCTGGAACAGAGAGGCGCGCACGCGTGCGATTTCTGGAAAGATTGCAAAATAAGATAGGCTTGGATTAATACAAACTAAAACTGGGAAAATAAAAGCAATTTATAATAAGTTATTTTTCGTCACGAATATATTTACATTATATTGAATTTTATAGCATTTCAAGGAAATAAATAAATAAATTCTATTCTAAATAATCATTTAAAATCGAACTTCCAGCTGCTTGTTTGTATTTAGCGCTTAACACAATAATTCACAGTTGAAAGGCAAATAAACAAAAAGCGTTGATAATTTTAATTGACGGCTCTTTGCCGCCACTTCAGGCGAGTGCGGTTCAATTTGTCATTTTTGCTAAGTGCTTGTATTAAATTACGTTTAATTTGCCACTGGAAAACCTACAAAATTAGCATCAATAAAGCACCGTGTGAATATGTTTATTTTGTATTATTTATGGGGTTTGATCCATGAAATCATTTGGTTTATATATAAACAAATTATGCCATGCCAAATGCGATGATTAAAACTTCTCCTCCCACCCTTAAGCCTGAGGTCAGCCGCCCGTTTTCTGCTGCAAGGTGGTGTTTGAGGTGTAGTTCGGATCCAACCCCCAACTGTGCCAGTTGACAGGAGCTCTCGAATTGATATGATCAACATTTTGCGCTACCGCCACTATACTGGGTGTTGTTTAGTTTTTGCATAAGCTCAATTGCATTGTTTGTCTTTGGCATGTGCTTTGACAATTTGTCACTAAAAGTGGGTAATTGTGCGGGAAAAGGTGACTGCATCGTATGTCACTGAAATGATTTAAGAATATGCCACTGAATGACATCAAATTAAATGCCTGACTTCTCACACTAAATGCCAACCATTTGACGGTCTGATTTCTTTGACAGAGAGAAAGAGACCGTTGACATCAGAATCTTTACAAATACATTTTATAAGCGACAAAATAAATCCCATTTCAAGATATATCAAAAGGTTTTTGGGAACACAATAACCAAGTATCTGTTTTTTTTTTCCTCTTTTAAATTGAATGAACCTCTATCAAAGCAAATGAATATGTAACAATATTTAGAATTGCCTATAAATTAATATTAAATATCTTGATTATTTAGAACGAATGCATAAAGACGTCTCTTTTAATTATTAAAGACCCTGTCCGAGTTTCTTGACCTGTTGAATGCAAAATGTATATATATATTTACCGAAAAACATCTTGTTTGATTTAAATTTGGCGTTTAAATTAATTATGTTTGATATTTTTATCTAGGCAGGTTCTGGCAAATTTTCATACTTATTCCCCGGCTTTCTCTGTGTGCCACATAAATCTAAATGAAATAAAAAAAATATATATAAGATCTGCGCAGGCAACGCAAACAAAGAAGGCGAAAAAAGAAATTGCACAAAATTTAAATTTACTTTTTCCGAGCAGAGCGGTGAGAAAGAAACGGCTCTGTGCGCCATTCCAGAGTTCATTGCGGGCCAAAGAACCCATAAAGAAAATGCCAAAGACGAGGATGAAAGCGGCACAGCGGTCCGGCACTTGACTCGATTATTGATAGAGAGATGGCGACGAGATTTTCCCCTCTCGACAATAATTAAGAGCAGCTCCAGAAAGGCTTTTCATTTGTTTCCCCATTATTCGTGTAATTTGTTGCGACACGCAACTAGAACGAACAGATAGATATTCCATCATTCTGAGCCAAGAGCCATGAGCCAAGAGCCGAAAGCCATGAGCCATAGGCATAATCGCAATCATGACAGCTGTCAATTTTAATCGAACCAGTGTCAATCCGCATCCACATCCATTCAATCTGCAACGTGACCGATGGTTGGACGAATGGATGGATGTGTGGCAGTGGCACGAAGATTGAATGCAGCCAGATTAGATGAATAAGCCTCGCTAAATTGGTGTAAAATTGCATTTTGCATACGAGGTAGAGAACGAAGCGATGACGGAGTCTCGGAGTCATTGAATCGAATTAGTCACTTCTGGGGCCCACAAGTCAGATGGATTGATAGCGGCATTTAGATAAATTACAATAATCAAGTTCATGCCATATGCGCAGGCGGCTTAATTAATAGCAGCTTAGTTGTAGCCGCGTCGCGGGACCGATGCTGCTGAGCCTAGAGTCTATAATTAAGTTCGCAACTCACTCACTCATCTACCTACCTGTTGCCAACTGACCATTTTAGGGCATGCGGCGGAACATAACTTTCAGTAGAACTGAGAATGTGGGCGGGTAGAACGAGAGCAGTGCCAATCTAATAATTATCAATGAAAGATCTTTTTATTCATTAACAGGTCGAGTCGTTTGTGCTTTTAAGGTATCGCAGAAAAACTCGATTCGCCATCTTTTCTAGTTAGTTTTCGCTCAGCGCGACTCATAATTTACATAGACATCGCAGCGCGCCCGCTTATGACTCTATCTCCATCTCTTGGCCAAGTCGCGGACTTCAGTCTATATATGGCTAGGGACAGAGCTACCAAATTTGGCACCCAGCGCAAAAATAAGTGGGGGGAAAAAAAAACTGCTTTGCGTGTGTGTTCTCAAGTATTATTATTATCATTTTGTATAATTTTTTTGTTGTTTTTGCTGCGCTCTTTTTATAGCCAGCCCCCACAAAAGCACTTATGGCCGCGAACCTTTCTATGGAGTGTTATTAGTCAAGCAACTAAGAATAAGCTACGGACATGTTAGCAAATGGGCAAAGCTCAAGGTTGGGTGTGTGGATAAAGGATGGACCTGTTTAATGCCAGGCATGACATCACCAGAATCGCAGATGAAATCAAGAGAGATTCCTCTACAAATTTGCCCTTCTCAAGAAGGTGGGCGTCGGGCGGACATCTTAACATTTCCTCCGATCGGCTGCCGCAGTTTTTGCAACATTTGAATTTTAAATTTAGCCTCCTGCACTTGACGATGAACACGAAACAAGCAACAAGCGGTGGCACGACGAAGGCGAGCGACAACCAGTCGAGCGTCAATAAATTGTCAAATTTTATGCACCACGATTTTTTGGCAAGGGTTCTTTATGTCCGCGGGCAAGTAGGGCATAAAATGTGTACACGGTAGTGAGAATATTAATGTGGAATCAGAATTTATATATATATTCAAAGATATTTGTGGAACGATGAAGGCGCATAGAATTTTGTTGAGGATCAATCATTCCTCAATTCTCCTTATATTCTAGGTTGCTATTCAACTTAGTTTGTAGATCGTAAATAAATGGAAAAATACACATCTAGAGAAATCCAACTCTACTCAAGAATTTATCCCAGCTCGAACTCAACTGAATTACTTGCTTAAAATGTAAATAATTAAATATATCAAGTGCTATCGATCGGTTCTCCATTAGCAAAGACCTCGATCGCACCAAATACAAATACACCAAGAGGATATATCTAATCGAGTCCTAAACTTGTCAATCTCATAAGATATGCCAGTCAGATGGCGCAGGCGCAGACACCTCTAAGCCAAATTAAAACCGAGCTCAGCTCAACAGCTTAGCGGTTGGGCTCTGATTGATTGTTTTAAGCTGGATAGAGAACGAACGAACAATTTGCATTGGCTCACGACTTCAGGTGGGTCGGACGGGAAGGGAAACGCGATATGTACACAAAGTGGCGGGCGGGTTTGAGTGCGACACATATCTAAGTATCTGTCGGCTAATTTATGAATGCAAAACCATTCATACCACACGAATTAGATGACTGCGAACTGATGAGTGTGTGGGCGTGTGCGAGTCAGCCAAGGAAACAATGTCAAATGCGATCGTTTGGGTTTTGTCTCGGCCTCCGCCGTTCTTCACGTTCGTATATATGGATGTCTGTAGTATGTGTGGGCCGGGGGTCTTAACAAATTGTCACCAGAAATGGCCGGAACGCTCGAAAACGTTTAAGGTTCAGCCGATCGTTGTTGAGCCTTCAGTGGCTGCGGCCTGCAATTAAGCCAGGTCCCGCATATTTGGCAAGCGCCAAAATGTATTTGTTTTTATGGTTTTTTATTTTCGTTATGAACTCCATTGGCCTTGGGCGCATTTGCAATTTCGCACTGTACAAAGTACCAGCAAAAAAAAAAAAGTAAAATAAAAAATAATAATGTTTATTGTGCGTTCGAGTAATTTCATTATTCCGTTGCTGTGGATTTTTGCATATTTTGTGCATAATCTTTTCGGTTTTGTGGTCGGGCGCAGGCATTGCCTTCTAAGTGAATCAACAGTGGGTTTCAAAAGCATAGGCCAGCTTGTAATTTCTGATAAAACCTAATAAATTAGTTAGAAGTCTATTTATTTTGCTGATTTACTTTCAAATAATAAATGAAAATGTATGTTACTCAAGCCAATAGTCAGTTAACTTATTAAAATGCTTTGCTTCAGGAATATATACATATAATAAATTACTGAGAAATACCCGAGCTAAATAATGTTTATTTTCCTTAACAGCATCCTTGAACTTTAATGCTATGGCCCGCACTGTAGGGGAAACCGTTTCGCATCAAGGCAAAAATAAACATTTGTTAATATTGCTTTCAATTCATTTTGTTTCTCCTCCTCCTGTGCTTAAATTATTTGCAACATTTTAATTAATGGCTTTCCCAGCGACACAGCAATGACAGTTTTTTTTTTATGCATTTTTATTAATAAATTTCTACCATCATAAAGCTGTCAGTGGCATGTTGGTTCACACGCTCAACGCTCCACGTTGGTTATCTATCTGTTCTATGACAAAGTAATATCGCTTATAACACGACATTAATGTACCAATTGGTTCATCAGATTTTCTTCTTTTTTTTCCCCCACCGAAACACATTAAGTTTTGTTAACATGGATTTTAATAATTTAAATTGCATATGCAAGCGACATTTTTTATGCGCCAGACTTTAACCCACATTCTCGGACAGAAAACAGAAAACAAAAGTTGTTGAAAGTTGTTGCCGAGAGAGCGAGAGAAAAAAAAGCGTTCCGATCATTAAAAAGTGAAATAAAACAAAAGAAAACACAATTAATGCTGGCGGAAAACATAACAGCGGCAACAGCTAAAGGAAAAGCATAAAAACAATGCTCCCTCCGGTAAGAAATAGGTCATGTCATGGCAGCAGCGGCGAATGGCGAGCACAACAAAAAACGCAGAGAAATGAACAAAAAATATCAACAAAAAAAAAACAAAAACGGAGAGAAAACAGCATCCGATAGGAGAAAAGGACTCACAGTAGAATTGCTCCTTAGAGCGGAAAATTATCGGAGGTGAGGAATTATTTAGGAAATTTTCCCGAACACAAAGGAACTGGCGAAATTAAATGCAGGCAGGCGAACACACTGAGCAAACATGTTCATGCCGCCCGAAGCAGAATGAATTTTCAGCATTTTCCGCATTTTCCTTGCCAAACTGTATAAATAAAGAGGGCGGCTCTGGTTCAACTCTGTTCATTTCCCTGACTCTCCCAGTTTGCCATAATTTGATTGGCTTACTTGGGGTATTGGCAAAAATATCTTCGCAGTATTTACTTTAATTTCGACGCATTTTTGAATTTTATAAAAATTCTTAAATGCATGAATTTTGATTTCAACACGTTTTCATTGAACGCTGTGTGCAAACTACAAATGTTTTGCATTGCCAATTGTTTATTTATGCACTGTGAAATATTTTCAATCACGGCAGCGTGCCAGAAGAAAAAAGAATAAATCTCCACCTGGGCTGGCTGTCGATTTTCAGCGAAAAGGCTAGCGGAATCGGTCGCGGCACATGGATAAACACTTGAACAAACAACGGAATGATAAAACGCACATTAAGCTAACAATAACACGGAATAATGTACAAATTGTTAGTTAAATAAACCAAATTTTTTTGTCCGTCAGTAATTTCATTTTGAATTTATATCGATTCTACAAACATACATCTTGTGGTTAGTCAGTTATACAGTTCTGGTTTTAATTCCACCACAATTAAGGTCCCATAAAAGGTAATGTGTGATGAAATTCATAATTTTGTTTTACTAGCAAAAGGCTAATAAATATTATGGTAATTATTTGACAGCTTGCTCATTTTAAGAAGGGAGAATGTTTGCAAAGTAACGTGCTTTCTATTATTAGCCGATTTGATAACTTTTATTAGTCATCAATGGATGCCTAGTAATAAAGACTGACAGGGCGCAAAAAAGTCTCGCAAAAGTTGCGAGACAAAACCCAAACAACAATGAAGCAAAAGATTAAATGTGTGAGAAAAATTATAAAAGTTTTTTTGGACGCACCATCAATCTACCGTGTAATTGTTACCAAATTAAATATGTATCAAAAGGCATTTCAATTAAAATTAAAACGAAATTAAAACGTGGTTACCAGAGCTCATGTTTAGCGACACTTGAAACCAGTCAGCCAGGCATTTGGCTAATAAATCGCAGCGATTACAATCTCACAGGTTTTATTTCGTTAATCGCACACAATTCCCCCAAAAAAGTCGTGACTAATAATATTTTCGCATTTTATATACATACTTTTATTGTGGCCGCCGGATTTTAGTAGCCATTGCCATTTAATTAGGTATTCGGTAAAGAATTATTGAAAAAAATAAGAGGAGGAGGTAGTCGTAGTATTTTAATGGACACTCAATACTGACGAACTCCGATGCGTGGCCGTAACATTTGCCGGTGGCCATTAATACGTCTCATCGTCGTCCCATCTTAGGGTATTAAAATTAATGCCCACCCACATCATAAATCGCGGGAAAAAGATTTGCCAAGGAGGAGAGCACAACCAACAGCAAGTGACATCAGCCGGGAGGGGAAAAATCAGAAGGAAAATGTGTCAAAGCAAAAATCCAAGAAAATACGGTGGAAAAAACAATGCCAAATGGCTCGACATGGGGGCCTTTTCACATGTCACGGACAGCGGGGCAGACAGGCACACTTACTTCTCCTCACAGCCACGTTTGTGCCACATTAAGATGAACTTGGCTCAAGTCACGGCAGAATGAATGCCTCGTGAATTCACCCATGGATCTTGACTTGGAGATGAGTTGCTGCGGAGGTGTTGAATCGAAAGGAAGTGAAATGTTCAATTTGAACTTTCAGTTTTTCAGAGACAATGGGCCCCAAGTGGAAAGTTGTTGTCAAAAAGCAAGCAGCAGAAAGCCAACAACACAAACACACACACGCACCACTTCAACAGTCAACAGACCGACATTATGCACACAAATATGCGCAAATTATGTTACGCCTCGAATTTCCCCGTATACCACAGTTAAGCATCCATCCATTTATGTGGGCGGTACATCATCATCAGTAGCCGATTATGGCGATTTTTCACATGCAGGCTGGCTTGGATGGGAGACACAACACAATGAAAGAAAATACCTGTGCGACTTCCACACAGCCTTGCAGCTTGACATTAAGACCGCCGCCGCCGAGCTGCCACAATCAGTTATAATCAGTTAAGAGCCCATCGGGGGGAATCAGGGCTTGGCCTAAACACTCAATCACCCAAAAGACCGACACTTTGTCGAAATTAAATACGTGTCAAGACAATCGACAGCAATCAAACAATTAACAAGCAACAAAAGACCCCTAAATATGTTTTTGTTTAAATATTGGTAGCTGAACATAACTTGATATTTACAAGTTCAAGGCAAGAGATATATTTATAAGACAGTGATTTCGAGAACTTGTAGGAAAATCCATTCTTCAGGGTAATTAATGTACGTTTTTTAGCTGCTTAAAATAACTATAAAAGTACACCGTAAATTAGCGCTATTGACATCCTTTGTGACAAGGTAATTACCTTATAAATCCTACAAAATTCATTTGAAATAATTCCTGACATTTCTGGCTGGCTGGCTTTGGAAATGATTCACATCGACGGCTGTTTAGTTCATCCCATTGAAAATGACGAGAGTGCATTGAGTCACGGATAGAAACAAACTGTTTCACAGCTGTCCGGGCTCATTACGTTGTGTGTCCGGCGTAATAACCACCGAATCCACACTGGACCAACTTCAGTTCGTGAGAGCCGAAGGCAATCGATATTTTTGCCGCTAACAAACAAAACAAACAAGTTTGGAAAATTGCTGGCCAAAAGAAAATAGCATGCGAAAAAAAAGCGAGTTAAATCAATTGCGAGTGCAACTTGTCGTTGCCAAAAAACATTGTAAATGTCTGGCAGTTGCCGGTGCTAGGCTCGACGACAATGGTGCCCGATGGTGGTGCAGTTTCAGTTGTCACTTGAAGGCATTGAGCCAGACGAACGAAGCCACTAACCGCTAATCAATCAGTTCCCATGAGCACAATTTCCAACAAAATGCCCCCACGTAGGCCGGGGCTAGGGAAAACCCCCAAAAACGTTCCAAATAAATATCCAATCAATGTGTAAATTGTCTTCAAATATATAACCGTGGAAAAGTTCAAATGAGGTTCCTAAACGGACACTGAAAGCGAGACTAACTAACTAACAAACTAGTTTATAGAATTTTGGGAACCAATTATTTCTATGACTGGCAAAAAGTTTCCTTGTACTGGCTGAAAATAATAAACATTTTAAAATACATTTGGGGTTCAGCAAAAATTGAATTACAAAATCCTTATGGTAACAAAAAAAAAACAATCATAATCTCCCTAAATTACAAACAATGTTTTATAATAATTAGCCATGAATGAATAGTAGGTTCTGTACATTCTGTTACTACAAAAAGAGTATAATTTGTAATCCTCTTATAAATAAGCTCTTTCAAATGAAAACTTCAGAACAAACTAAGCTTGAAGGACTCCAATTTTATTTAAAGGTCTTGTTAAGCTGAGTTTTTTTTGGATCCACCAATGCTTACCGCCTTCTTGTCAGTGGCAAAAACGCTGACCCAAGTATGAATGGCCGCGACAAGAGCACCAAAAAAAAGCATTGGAGCCGAAGCAGGAAGCCGCACCCTGTGACCCTGTTTTGTTCAGAAGAAATACACCCAAATAATTAATTAAGAGCGTGGCAACACAGCCACAAATGCGGCTTCCTATGGACGGTGGGTTAGGGTTGAGTTCAATAACGCAGACTTCTATTGACAGGAACGAGAAAAAAAGGTGAATAAAATAATGAAAACCTTTAGTGCATAAATTTCATAGCTGAGCGCTGGGCCAGCGAGAGATGAATGACAATTTACTCATTTTGCCCGGTTAGCCACAAAAAAGAATATATATATAAGCTAATGAAACGGTAGTCGACGAGACGACACACGCGCCCATTTTTATAAAGCAATTAACTGTTGCTGATTTTATGGCCGCTGGGCTCATAAAAACCCAGCTCAATCCACGATGATGATGATGATGATGAACACCCTTTGCTCGCCCCTCGCCCAGTCGATTGCAATGGCTTCTAAACCAATTAAAAGCTAACAATATCTAGTATAGCTAATAGGCGATATGTGTACTCAACCAATCAGGTTAGCGGCTTTACCCTCACATACACTCACACACTAAAAGACCGTCGGCATTTTGTACTTGCTGGTAGGGGCTACCGTGTACGGTGTGGGAGATAAGGGAAACTCACCTGCAAATAGACGGAAAGGAAAAATATTTTAGATTAGATAAGGAGCATACAATGGGTTGGCGTTGATGGGAAAGTAATTTATAATCCAAACCAAACAAGACTTGAAAGATGGATTTATGGAAAGGCCAAATAAAGGCAACTTGTGAAGGGAGTTCTTTCAGATTGCTGGGTTTATCTAATTACTAAGGTAAAGAAGAAGTGACTAACCTAGTTACTGTATAAAGAATTCATAGTCTTTTATATAATAATATAATAAAAAATTGTTAAACAAACTTTGTAGGTAACTTATCCATAAAATCCAATATTAATAAATACCTTATTGATCTCTTAAATTTCCCCATCCAATCAATATAACATTTTAGCCTTCCGAATTCCCTTAACATAACATAATTACAACCATTGAAGGTTAGGCAATTCAACCCTTACTTTCCAGCTCTCAGAATACCTCAATCAACGGAAGGAACTCTTGGACTTTTGTTATTTTGTTGATTCGGGACCATTATTCTATTTCTGAGCATATTTATAGGATGAAATTACCATCGTGGCCCACACTCGGCCTGCTAATGTTGCTTCTGTTCGCCGTTGCCTGCCAGCCTGCCTGCCTGTTTATTTCTGGAGTAGCCGAATGACTTTTCCGGAGCGGAGTCCGTGGCTACGTGTGGGGAACATAAACAAGATGAAAAGATGATGATGATGAAGATGGGGGGAACGGAGAGAGAGAACGCGAGAGAAGACTGACGGCCACCGCAGAGTTCATGACCTCTTGTATTATAATTTTACAACAAATTGGTTTCATTTTGTTTAAGTTTGCCTATTGCATTCGTACTTTGCTTGATTCATTTTTCTTATATTTAAATACACAAGAAAATCGAAAATCTTTCGACCCATCATTGTCGAGCTTGTGTAAACATTTTGCGCTGACTCTAGCATATTTCCCGAAAGAAATATGAAAACGGCTGGGTTCCATCAAAATTTTGGGCTACCCCTTGGCTTGTTTTTATTACACTGATATATACAGTATGGAAATATGTGTACATTAAAAAAAAAATATCTATAAATTTTTGTTTTGAAAACTCACAGCTTGTGTTCGAGTTCTGGAGGAAATAGAAAATCTTTTTGTCGGAGGCAGACCGACTAATGTTTGTGCAGGCGTAACAGAAACAGACAAAAAAAAAGGAAACTTTTTGCTCTTGCTTGGCCCATAAACTTTGGCCATTGGAAAATCATTTGTAGCTTATGGCATTAGGAGAAAGTTGCAGTTGTTGCCGTTTTTGGATCAGCAACCGGGGGCTGGCCTGGCAGCTTATGGCTGCTTATGTCATGTTTATAATATTTTTTTTTTTGCACCGCTCCCATAATTAGCCGAATGAAGCCATTCGATGCGGTCTAAATTTAATAGATCGAATGAAGGCGATGGGAATTATATGCGTCGTATAATCAATGTATCGCCCATACGCCGTGTGTGTCACACGCACCGAAGCAAAGACAAAGCTCTTTCTTTGCTGAAGCAACAGGCACTTGACCACCTACCCAAAAAAACAAAAAAAAAATGATATATTATGTATGTGCTCAACGGCACAAACACCACACACACGCAAGTGTGTACATAGCGTAATGTGCTTGACCAACATTGAAGTGTGGCCAACAACTCGTTTTGAAACAAAAGCCAAAGCTGCCGCCTTTTCTTTTTGCTGGCCCCCGATGCCCCTTGCCTTGAATGGGATTTATTATAATAATAAATGTCTTTAAGTACACATACGCACATGCTTGTTAGCTCTAAGCCCGGTGACATGTATGTAGGTGGTGGGTAGATTTAGCCAGTTGGATTTTGGCTGAGTGTGCAACTTGTTCTTAACACCTTTCCCTTGCCTTTTGCCTTGTGCTTTTTCTTATTTTATTTTATTTTGCGAGCGCCCACGTTTCGTGTTTATTTTTAGTCACTCGACTTCGGGCTCTTTCAGTCAATCTATCTCTCTCTCAACGCTTTAATTTATAGTTATATTTGTTTTTGTTTTTATTTTCTGCTCCTTTCCCTTACATTTTTTTTTTTGTTCGGCTGTCTCCGCCCCAAAAGGTGTCGCTTTGTGTGACAAAATATTTATGTGTGTATATTCGTACAACCGTGTGGGTTTTCGAAATGCGTGGAAAACCGGAAAAGCCTACACGTATGGCTTGAAAATGCAAGTGCACTCGATCTATACCTAAAGTCGTCTACACACTTACATATATTTAGACGTAATGCATATGCCAATGACATTCAGCTGTTGTCAAGCCTGATAAGCTGCAAGTCGTCCTTGGCCAGAAAAAAAAAAAAAAAACGCAAATGAGGAGGCGCGGAGCTGGCAGAGTGGGCAGCAGTGTGGATTTGAAAGTGAAGCTTGGGCGAAGATTTCAGGGCCAGAAACTGTCATTTAAAATGAATGTGCGTCGTCCCACAATTGCAATACATCTTCAACCTTAGCTATGTGCTTCGTAATTATGGGCAAAGATAAAGATACAAATACAAATATATATCGCACAAATACTTCAAAAGTTAGTTAAAAAAATTCAAATAAAAGCAAAACATAAACATGTTATTGACACAAACTAACCCGACATTTAAAACCATATAAACAACTTTAATTTAAATTTGAGAAATAAAGAATTCCTTAAATAATAAGAAACGTAACTTTATGGAGGAGCAGGGCAATGCAATTAATTCATACGCCTACAGCAGCCACATGATTGACATGAGCAACGCTTGGGCGTCCATATAAAATGGCTTTTAACCCAAATACGCAGCTACAAAACAAAACGTGGCTGGCTAACTCAGCACGACATTAAACATTTATGGCATATCAAAAACACAAAACCCGAAGAAACTGCCAAAAATGAAAATGAATGAGACGCAAAGTCAAAAGACACAACAAAGGCAAAGGCAAAATACAAAAAAAAAAAACCAGACAAGACCCAAAGCAAATGCAACCACATTTCCTCCCCCGCTCGCTCGCTAAACGAACAGCTGATTGCAAATGCAACATTTCCAGACCCTTGGGGAAGTTGCATTTTTTAAATTTTATGAAATAACACAACCTTTTGTCCGAAACAATGTAATGGAAGCAAACTGCAAATATTTGCGACTGTGCGTTTGCCGAAAATATCGCAAAACTTAAACGGCTGTTGAGGCCCCCGAAAAAGAAAAACGCCAAAATGCCATCAGATACAAACACACACACACACACAAACAAACAGACACACGCAGATACAGATACATCCGACATCCGACAGGTTAACGCAAGAGGACGTGACTTTGGCCCGCCAGATTCAGATTCATTCATGCTGCAAAAAGCTGACACGAGTCTGTATCTCCTGGCATTTTCCAATTGCAGTCAACACGTTGAAAAAGTAACGAAATTGAGACACAAAGATACTGAAATTGAGGACACTTGAGCTACGAGTGTTATAGCTACTTCTGAATAGCAAAGAATGGTTAGACAATTGTGGCATATTCATATTGACTATGAAATACTCTTAAATATATATGGAACATATTGAAGAACTTATTGCTGCAGAGTGCAGATTGCAGACTCTGAAAACAAGTCAGCCCCAACATATTTCAAAATTTCTGGTTCCCTTTATAACTTGAAATAATAATAAATACTTCAAACTAGTTACCAAAGAAAACTTCGCTCAATTCCAAGATCAAATACTTAAATTTAAAGCCACATATCTGACTAAATATAAAAGTAGGTGAATATTCTTCTTATAATCTTATAATACCCAAACGCAAAGGTCACAGGCCATTCAACGAACTAACGGATAGACTGTAACAGTACTTGGGGTATGGAAACCCATTTGCATGCTCAACGGTATTTGTATCTTGATCTATCATTTTTTCTTCCACTTTTCGTATGTTCTTTATGTTTTGTTTTATTTTTTTGTTAGCATTACGCTTGTGTTAATTGTTTCGAATCAAAGATGCTGCTGCTGCTCATGGCTGGCTGTGAGCAATTCAAGATATAGTATCTCAATCCGTATCTGTAGATGTTGTTGTGCTTATTTCCTATGTTTGCATTGTCGCCGCTGCTGTTGTCTTTTAGGTTCACTTTGTTTCCCACCTATGACGCATTTTTGGACATTGTTCGTGCCCACATGTGTGGCTGTGATGTTTTCCTCTTAATGTTTTGTCATAGTTTAAATTGTACACGGCCACACAGCCCTCGCCCAAAAAAAAAAAAGACCCAAAAGTGGGGAAAGGCGTTTGTCGCACAGTTTGTTGACAATTTGACTTGTTGTTTTAATTTTTTTCGAGCTTGTCGAGTAATGAATGGGCCCCATCATTTTTATTTCCCATTTAGAGGTTTTATTTGCACTTTATATTAAGATCGAGTGGTAACGATGTATATTTATATTTGTTAAGGGAATAATAAAGAGTTATAAAAGGCGCATTTCCACGTTTTCAATCAAATAAGTATGGATTTAAGTTTAAGTTCAAGATTAAAGTTTTCAAAGAACTATTTATAAAAAGATCCTTAGCCTGCTTCGACACAAAAATACTTTTTAACATTCTTTGATGTTGTAGCTTAAGAAATGTTAGCCATTAAACCAATAAAAGTTTACGATGAAAAACAGTTTTGACTATTTCCAATTACCTAAACAATGTATGAAGAATTTTGTTTAACAAAAGTTCGCCGACATCCCAGCGAATACTCTGCCATCGGTAGAGACTCCCGGCTCCTTTGCTTTAGGGTTGAAATTTGCTCACTTAACTTTTATGCGGCTGCCCGCATTTCACACGCCAAGCAGAGTTGTCGGTTGCCTAGGGAGTTTCTTTCAAAGCAATTGAAAAATTAAATTGATTACCGATATAAATCGAATGGCGAATGCACACATTGGTGCAATAAAAATGATTCACTTGCGGCCGCTTCAAGTGGCATCCATATATGTCGAGGAGTTGCAAGTTCGGGCTTCAGTCCCGGAGAAAAAAAAAGAGTAGAATCGCAGATACAGCCGACCATATGGCACCGAAAGCCAAAGGCAAAGGCAACTTCAAAGGCCACATTCACAATGTTGCCTCTTTGTATCTTCAGCTCAAGTGTCCCATCCCCCGGACCCCTTTTTGTCTTTTCCCTGCCATCGCCATCGCATTTGTTATCAAATTGTTCAATTTGTGCAGCTTGTCGGCTGCCTGCCTGGTGGCATATTAAAGCAATTGTCTAATGCCACATGGCTGCTGCTGCTGGTAGTCGCGTGCCTCATCTTGATGGTAAAAAGGGGGAGGTACACGGTAAACAAAAACAATCGAATTCGGTGAGAGAAATTCAAGATTTGGGCAGTTCTTTCGAATTAAAACTAAAACGAAATTGTAGAACAAATAATTAAGGAGAGGTACGACATTTATAGATAAAGTTTGAGTGACAAAGAAAGGCTTAAAGGATAAAGTTTTAGAGTTAAGAAAGAAACAGGCTTTTCAATATATATTCTACGTATACCGAATATTTTTTTCAGTGCATCGGTGAGGGGCCGAAGGGTAGTTAAGGAATGGGGCGCCATGCTGAAATTTCCATGTGTTGTGTGTGAGCTGCGTGTGGAGAAGAAACTCGAGCATGTGAAAAATATTTTAATTACGCGCTTCTTTGTTTCCCATTTTGTTTTTTGAGCTTTTTCTTTTTCCTTTTTTTTTTTTTTTGAGTTAGCTATTTTTGTCAAAAATTATTCGTTCTGCCACAATAGCAACAACACACATTCGATGCAGCCTGGCTATCAAATAACTTGGCAAATGACGTAATCTCCATGACTGAGTATGTGTGGGAGCTGGCAAAATACGAAACGGGGGCGGGGGGGAAAAAAAAAAGCGCAGAAACATAGACGTTTTCCAAGTAAAACGCTAATTGAAGGCTGAGTGTGTGCCTTCCCCCACTCACTACACTGGCATCTTGTTGTGCAGCTGCTACAGATGAAGATACATGAGTATTACACCCATAAATTGAAGCGGCTTAAATGTAAGCATCGAACAATAACAAACAAGTGGCCCATTAATTGCTCCTCTAAGATCTGTTCGGAAGGAGCTCCTCAAAATTCCATGATCGGTGTTGAAATTTCATCCATTTTCTTGAGGATATATTTCTTACAAATATATTCAACGGATATATATAGATTAAGAAACATTTTTTAATAAAGTTCCTTAACTTTTCAACCATGTAAATACGTCAAGATTTAATTAACTAATTTTAAAAGCCTCTTACAAATGAAATACCTATTTGCTTTACGTAATACTGTCATTAGATTATAAGGGTGCATTCCATTATCTAATCAGCCCACTCCCAGCCACTTTCTATGCCGAGTTCGATCGGCCGAAACGAAAACTCCTCCGTCCCCTTTAGAAACTTTCGCTCCATCGACCATCAACTAACGATCAATGCCCTTTTGATGACAACAATAAAGAGCTTGGTGGCATCACAACACTGACTGCAATCGACTAACTGTCGACGATGGCTTCATTTGCTTTTTGAGCCATGGTCAACTTCCGTGCAAACGCATCGCTGCATTTTTGGCCGGCAGCAAGTCGCAAATCAAAACAAAGCAGGCAGCCCATAGAGCGCGATCGATGGTCATGACAAAAGATTTTAATTGAATTTGAAAACGCAATGAGACGTGTATGGTCAGGGGTTCGAATCGGATCGGATTGTATAGGATCGTATATGATTGTATGGAATAGTAAGAAATTGATTGCTTTTGTGCGGGTGCGAGGGGACGGGGGGATAAACGGAGGGAGGGTTTACGCGAACCGCATAACAATTGTTAACAAATTTATGAGCACGTCAGTTAGGGAACGTGGAAGCCCAGGACCGAAAGCCGTGCCTATAAAAATACTAAATTAAAATGCTCATGGTAGCTTTCAGCTGCACAGCGAAAAATAACTGTATTTTTGGGGACTAGTACTATGAATAAATGTATTATTAATTATTAAATATTAAACAATCGATTTTTAAAAAATAAAACCCGATGAATCTTATTTTTCGATCATAAATCTTGTTAAATGGCCCACATTTTGTGTAAAATCAACCCCGAAATAAATGAAATGACCTAAATTTCTTGCTGTGTGCTTTGGGCTCTTGTAACTAAATAAAAAACAAATCGTTCGTAACGTTGGATCATCAATGGATCGGCTCAAACAAATGTATCTTTTTTTTTCAGGGTGAGGATGGGCTCATCATCAGTTTCCAATCAGTTGTTTGTCTTTCAGCTCGCTGTGTTTGCATTCAGCGAATCCACAAGCAGCAGCAGCCGCCACATTAATGTCAACGAGCCACTTCAATTTCCGATTTTAATGACTCTGACTCAATGAGGCTTCTGGGCAGAAGAAAACAACGCCCTAAAACGGTGAAAATCCAAAATGAAACGAAATTCCAACAGCTACGATGGCAGCGAAAGACCATTTTCCAATAATCTAAAATTAGATGAAATGAAACACATTTCAAATTTTCATGAAAAATGTCGGACGGAGTGAAAGAGAAAAATTTGTGTATCCGAGAAACGCCGAAACACACACACGTACACTTATACAGGCCGCCGCGATTCGGCCAACTATATATATACGATTCGGTGTATTCTTTATATATATATACATATATATAGATAGATACATATATCGGCCATATAAACATTCACACGATGCGGGTGTACGTAATTTGATTTTGGTCTGCTCTTTTCTGGTTTTTATCTCACAGGTTTTCGGATGCACAATATACAGACTGTGTCGCTGTTCGACTTGGATGCGTATCTGACAGATACACCTTGGCTGCAGTAATAGCGCATTTCACTATATGTATATATTTATTTCGGTCAGGTGTGGCGGCAATACCGCCTGGCCCCCCACTGCCAGGAATTTGTCATATCAAACGATTGTTTGCGCCGTCCTCTGGCCATTATTTTGCATTATGGCCCAGGTAAACAAGCGTCATGCGGAAGATATCTGTGATATCTGGCGGACCGACCAAGTGATATCTGCAAGTGCGATATTGTACGTGCAGTTATGCTTGGTCGCCGGTAACCCGAGATCGGTGAGCTGCTCTCTTGACGTCGTCTCTACTATTCACACAGTCTAGGCACACTTCAACTGTGCAAAATGCGACGACTATGAATAGCGGAGAGCAGCGGCAGCAACAACAACAGATACAGATATGGCAGCAGTGGCCGGAGATACAGATACAGATACAGATACAGATACGGATTCAAATTCGGGCGAAGAAACGTGCTCCAGCGGCGTGTGTCATAAAGCTATCTAGCAGATACAATGCGAATGCTGGCAGCCAAAACTGAAAACTCAAAACTCATTCTTAGTTTTGCTTCGCATTTTGGCGTGAGTCAGAGATCCCAAAAAACAAACAACACTCGTCAAAATAACAACAAAAATTTATGTCAGCAGTGCCAAAAGGCGTCGAGCGAATATGAAGACGATAAAAGAGCGGCAAATAAACAAAAGGAAACGAATGTAGAAAACTATACAAGTGTACAGTGTGTTTCATATTTTTATAATATCGATTTATTTTATTTTGGCAAAAGATATTGTAAAATCTTGAAAACTTATGGTATATATTGGAAAGACTATCAACCAATTGCAGAAATAGTTGTAGAAATTGTATCTTGATATACGATTTCCGATTAAGATGGTTCTACTTACATTATTTATACAAGGAACAGGTGTAGCAGACGCCCTGCAGTCATATTTCGTACAAGATCAATTTTTGTTCGATTTCTTTTACATATATCAATAATTTGCATAAATTTGACGTATTGTTTAGCTCGTTTTACAACTGCGAAACGCACCGTAAACACATATAGATATTTCTACACAGACATCCATTCGAATGTAATCGCAAGCTGTGCATTTCAAGTGAACGGCGCGAAGCGCCCAACAGGTAGCCAACGGATAAATGCTGCCAGAAACAGAACCCCAAGCCCAAAACCCCAAGCAAATATTGCTGCACACCCGCAACAGCGCAACAATAACAATATCTGAAACGGCAACCGCGGCTATTGCGGCGGCGAGTGTTGTTGTTAGTGTTGCTTGAGGTAAGGCAGGAACCTAATTAGATCTCTCGCAATATCGCTGAGAGACCCAGGTATCTACATATATTTTAAAAAACATTTTAAGCTACTTAACTTATGGTTGTGTTGAAAAAATGACATCAAAAGTAAGCATTTGTATGAATATAGAACGTTCGTTCTCAATAAGATCCCAATAAAAATGCACAGCAAAGCTTTAACATCAAAATTTTATTGTTAAATTGCAGGTTGAATTAATAATGTTAATATACCAAGCAGCGGAAATGAATACTCTGATTAACAAAATGATCAATTAACAAATAAAATAAATTAACACCCAATGATTAAAAGGACATGTAAATAATTATATCGTTGTATTTTGAATTCGTTACCAATATTTTGATTAACACTTGAAGCATTTTACTTCCAGTGGAATATACAAAATTAGAAGTTATAAATTGTTGTCATGAAACCAACATTAATTAAAAATTGATCTCATGAATTCATTATAAATTTATCGACAACTCTAGGGCAGATACATTTTTAATATTCAAGGCAAGGAAAGCCAGAAAATACATTTTCTGTACCCTCCGGGAAAAAAGGGCAAAACATAAACTCTTTCTTCTTTTTTTGGGTAGCTCGACCAACCGCATATGAACGCTGAGTTTTTGGCCCGCATGTCAAGCAGTCAACGAAAACAAAAACAAAACCCAGCGACGACAGCAATTGAAAAGAGAAAGTTGCAAAATGTGAAAGAAAAAAAAAACCGAAAACTTCTAGCAAGTTGAAAAGTTGAAAGCCGTTAGCGGCAGTGGATGTGTATACACTATATAGAGCCGTGGACAGTGGTCGCTCCGGGTTCCCAGGTCCCAAATCCAGTCCGAGCGCCCCGACACACTCCCACTAAGCTGATAAGCCAGCGAGTTGGGTTCAAAATCTGGGACTGTTTTTGTTTCTTTGGGCTGTTTGTGTATATTGCTCTCTTCCTCCAATTTTTGCGTCTGGTGGAACGAGTTTTACAAATTGTCAACGCTTTGCTTTTAGCAAATACAATTTGTAGACAGGCAAACTAGTTTGCAGCTATGCCAGAAATAAAACCAAAACAAGAATATATGGTTTTCAGCGAGTTTTCCAACTATACGATACCCGTTGATCAATGATAAGCCAATTCTTTGATATTATTTTAATCAAGAAAAGATGAGTATTCTTCAATCCTTGTTTTAATGTTTATTTGCTTATAAATTCGTAAGTAAAGAAGTTTATATATTCTTCTTATTCTTTACAAATATGACTTTAACAAAATCCAAAATAGCAATCGTTATCACAATTGCTATCCAATCTGTATAATAATATACCTTATGTTAGAGAACACTGCTTATAATCATGATACATATACATAGTGACAAATAAATACGTAAATACTAGCTATAGATACTTGTAACACATATGTAGATGGTGTTTGATAAAAGTGAGTGGCAAAGAGAGAGTAGTGGAATTCGCAAAAATGGCTTAGATTTCCTTGTTTTCAAATGGAATTTTGCACGAATAAGTGCATACCCTGGCTGGGGTACCGGTACCTAGCAATCTGCAAGTACCACACCATGAAAATCCGTATCTGCGGGGTGCGGATCCGTAGATCTCTGCATCTGTATCTGTAAAAGTATCTGTGCAACATAATTTTGTCATTACGAGGCGACACACACTCACAGGCACACCCGTACGTACTCGGTGCCGGCCTGCATATGGGCAACAGATGTTGGGCAAATACAGAAACGAGAGCTGCGAGATACGAGATACGAGATACAAGATGCGACCAGGTAGTGGCACGCCCCTCCTCCCTCCTCCTGCCTTCCTTCCGCCCCGAAAGTTGACTTTTGTTGGTTTGTCGCTAAGAGTGTTTGCTTGGTTTCGTTGGGATTTTGGTCGGGCGTGGGCCGCGACGGTAATTCATGCATATTTCGGATACGTTTGCTACACTCTTACCGCATTCGAGTTTGAGGGGGGTCGGGGGATCCTTCCCCGCGGGGGTTCTGCCTTCAATTTTCCTCTCCATTTTTGTGTACGAATGGCCGAGTCAACAAAGAATTCATAATAAGAACAACAAAGCCAATACAGGGAAGTCAAGTGTGGGGCCAACCAACATACAAAGGGAGAGAGCGACAACAGAGCGAGAGAGTGAGCGGCAAGTAAGCGCGCTCGCGAAGAGGCGCACAAAAAGGAAGTCACTAAAAATAACAAACATCTCTTCTTTCGGTTCTTCTGCTGTAAGGTGGAATGAACTCAGAACTCGAGACGATAGCCGCCGGAGAAGAGGAGTGGAGCTGGCGAAAAGGAGAGGAGGAAGACACAAACCAGACACGCCAGATCGGCGGGCATTTTAACCCATTAGAGCCAATTCCAGGCTTCCCCATCCTGTCCCACATACGATATCGGGATCGATATCGATAACAATCAAGATCGAAATCGATATCATATTATTATCGATATTATATTGGTTTTCTTTATATTGGTATAACCCTTTAAAGAAAACTTCGATTGAACCTAAGTTCCTACAATTTCAATGGTAATACTTCATCTGGATTATACAGTATCGTAATAAATATATTATTTACTACATATTGTATGCACATTGCAGATCTTTTTTACTTTAGATTTCTAGAAAATATATTTTCCTAAGATTCCAAACCCATAAACCTTAATTTAATTTCCGAAACGCAATATTTTGGATTGGATTGGATTTATTGCATTTCCAGAGAATACATTCGGTTATAAATATAATAACAATGACATTTGCAATCAGCTTTATCCAAAAATTGTTTATTTAGGAAACTCGGAAAGGAAAAGGCTCCTAAGAAAAATTTTGTTCAAAATTTAAATTACTTTAATAAAAGAACATGTATATTTGCTTACTTTTAATAGTTCTCTTTAAATTATAACCTTATTTTGGCTTACAAAATGGACAAGGATTTAATTTTCTAACTGAAATTCAAATTCTTACAGTACAAAAATCACTTTCCCAACCTGGTGAAATGTTATTTTCTGCATATTTTTTAGGATGTTCTAGGCTAACGGAGTGGGGGATAGCTTACCTTCGTCCAGCAGACGTTCGACGTGGGTGAAGACATTGGGGAAGGCGACCACCTGCTTGCGATCCTTAAGCAATTGGGCCAAATAGTCGGCGATGCTCTGTGTGCTCTGCTGCTGCTGCTGCGGCGTGAGGTGCTGCTGGGGCACCACCACCTGTGGGACTTGCTGCGCCTGTGCTTGAGCCTGTGCTTGGGCCTGCTGCTGCGCCTGCGCCTGAGCTTGGGCCTGAGCCTGAGCTTGCTGCTGCTGCACGGCAGCCGCAGCAGCTACTGCGGCGGCGGCCTGTTGGTGCAACTGCTGCTGCAACTGTTGTTGCACAACGGCTTTGCTCTCACAGACACTCATTGTGTGTTGGTTGTGTGTGTTTTGTGTGTGTGTTTGTTGGTGGGGGACTTTTGTTTATTCTCCACGAGATTCTGGTTACAACTTTCAACTGAATTTTGTCTCTACGTTTATTACTTATTGCACAATTTCTGATTTCACGCGTTACTGTGGGAGTTATGGAAATTTATTAAGATTCGTTCGCGAGCAACAATTATAACAGAAAACGAAATGAAAACAAAACTCCACCCAAAAAGTCTTTTTCTTTCGATCAGCAGCAACAACAAGAACAACAGGCAGGGGAGAGAGAGTTTGTGAGAGAGACTGAAAAACAGCGCGCTCAGAGAGGGCGCAAGTCGAAAGCGAAGACAGAAAATTCCTCAGTGATCGTGCACACAGGCACAGGCAAATACAGTAAAATCGGATATGTGTGAGGGTGAGCGCAACAACCACGACGGAGATGAATGAAAGCAGAATGTCAAAATAACTGATCTCTCTCTCTCGCTCGCTCGTTTGGCTGCTGCAACAGCAAATACAACAAAAATGAAAATAATTTTATATGCAAATTATTCTTCTTATTTTCCGTAGATTTAGACAAATAGGTGAGAAATTTCTTTGCCTGGATTTTTAACGCGTTGGCAACTAATTGAAATTAAACTTAAAACGTCGAAAATATCGCAGAAATATGCACAGTTGCTGATTATGTATTTGTTGTTGTCGCTGCTGGCTTCTGGCTTTTATTCTTCGTTTCGTTTTCACTCGCATTGCTTTTCGAATTGAATGTTTTATGCGTTTTCCGGTGGTACACACTTCTTTGTTTCTTTGAGGATTCCTTTTTTTGTTAATTTAATATTTTTTATTCGAGTCGGACAGGAACGAACGGATCTCGGGACTTCACTGGAAATGGACGATTCCTCCTAGTTTTTCTACCACTGAACCGTGCGCAAAGAAAGAGAAAAAGAAACTGAATGCGAAGCGCAGAGCACAAAACGTTGTAAGTGTGAGATCATGCCAGTGCGATCGCGGGGTGGTGTTTTCAGCATGAGCGCTGTGCTCCGCTATCTTACCGCGTGACGTCACAAATTTGATTTTGTTTGAGAAATTATTTGAAAGTGTAAAAAAAAAGACAGAAAATTGTATATTTTTTACAATAGAATTGCATAACTATTAATTCATTATCGTTGTGTCCTGTTCTATAGTTTTGTTGTTGAATATATAGTAGAAAATGTTTATTAAAGAACCTACTATCTTAACTAATTATCAATTGTTGGCCGTGCAAACTATTTAAGAAAAAACGAATTATATTTTATAATTTAAAATACAAATTAAATTTTATTTAACTTCATTTAATACTATAATAATCGAGTTTAGTGAACTTTTTCAAAGAAATAGCACACTAAAATGATTTTGTGACATCACGCGCTCTCTGGCCTGACTCTCTCCCGACACCATGTTGTCTCAGCACGAGATCACCTGCCAGCGTTGCCAGTTCGGTCAAATAGAGTTGTGCAGCTGGTTAGCTTATGCCAGATATTTTGCCCTTAAATGTGAATATTTAAGTTGACAAATTGCAAAACATGCCAAATGTGGTTAAATACGAAAGCGTGTAAGCAATTTATGGATTAAAAATGATCGGTTAGTTAATGAAATACCATAACCCTGTGGCGTTGCCACATGGTCATGCAGTGTGTAGCCATTTGGCGCGTAGGCGTAAATTTGAATTAAATACCAGTCCACAGTGTGGTATTGGACTCAAAAAGTAGCAAATAGTTAAAGAAACGAACAGTTCGGCACTATTTATTATTTTAATACGTTAGTACATGAAATTGTACTAATAACCTACAAGAGACTGCGCAATCGTTACTTTTAATGTATTAAATATAAACAAAAACTTCACACTATTTTAATAACGCGATAAGCTGAATATCAAAGAAATTATCATAATAGATGTCTTGTTAACCATATTTAGCTTAATTAAATAAACCGTCTTACCCCACTGTGCGTTCCCAAAAGCACAGGCATTAATTGCTCTCGGAAATTGTTTGCCGATTAGAACCAGGCGGCATTTTGTTTAGCTGGACATATTATGCGGGGGCTAGCATTTTGCCCAAAACGCCATGCAAATGGTCCCCCGAACCTGTACTGGCCAAATGTTGGTGTTAACTTGGTTAACTCTGCCGCGAAATGTATGTGGGAAAATTGGCATTCGCGAGCGTTTCGACAGCCGCGCCATATAAGCGACCCTAGGCCGGCGACAACTTTTACTTTCCACCGCAAAAAGACACTTTTCGCTGCCTTCCGTGTGTTTTCCCGTACCTTACACTCACACAAAGCAAAACAAGCGCTAATTAAGTATTTTATTTATACAATTCAATAAAGGTTTACTTATCGCACTTAAATAAGAAAGAGAAGTTGACCATAAACTTATTTTTATAGATGTTCTTTATAATGAAACCCTTATAATATATTTAGTTATTGTGCTGCAAAGCAAGCCTTATAAAGGACATGGAACCTATATCATAATACCACCAGCCATACAGCTGTATGTTTGGTGATAATACTAATATTTTTGTTATAAGCAATAATAAGCAAAATCCAATGTATTAATTATTGATTTATGATGTGTGAGGCTTATTTTTGTCAGTGCACCAGCACCCGCATGCTTTTAAATGAGACGTGAAAGTTTGGAGTGGACGAAGTCATGGATGGACATTGGCCACTCCGTTGTTCCATTGGAAAGCAGGCGCCCACCACCGGACCGCCACCTCACCTGGCCGCCGCGACAAGTCCCACCGAGTCTTCCACCAAATTCGTGTGCACTTGGCTCGACTCGGATCGCGGCTCGGACTGTGTGTGGGCCGGCATTATATTATATGGCTCCATTATACAGTTTTACGGCCATTGAGATATGTGTCAACGTGCGTAGTGATTGAGACATTGTATGCTTATGGATTTCCGATTCACATCTTGGCGGCAAAAGCCCAAAAAGCCCTTTCCAATCCGAAACACCTACGTAGTGTGTGCATTTCTATTTGGACATCTGGCGGATCTAAAGTGCCAAGTTTTCCGTGGGCCACTAATCTCTCAGGGCTTTGGAATTTTCCTTTGGTGTTGCTTTGTATTTAGGTCGTTTCGGGTAGCACTTTCGGTTTTCTTTAGGAAACTGTAAAGTGCGACGATGAAAATTTTCAAAACTAAAATTTATTAGCAACTAATATCAAAGTACTGGATTTAAAAATAAAATAAATGGATATATTCTAACAAATAAACTTACAAAACTTTAGGAAATCAATGGGTAGGAGTTCTCAAAGTCAATTTATTAAGTTGGGAATCCTTTGGTTAGAAAACATTAGAGAGAACTACAGATATATAACTATATATGTACATTTATATAATTTAATATTTGTAAATGTTATTTATAAGTAATTTATATAATTTTAAACCATTTTGAACAGTTCTTTTTAAAAATAATAATTCAATCATATTTACTGAAGATTTTGCGGGCTTCGCAAATTATTTTAGCTTAATCAATCGGGATGAATATCTTTAATATTGGGATCAGGAATCTCTTTACTGTAAATAAAATCTATTCTTATTTAAAAATAATTGTGAAATGTTCAGTATTCCACAGTGTACAATAATTGCTTTACCTTCGTGGGGCCAGAGAGTTATTACACTTTATTTGGCTACAGACAGAAAAATATTGCATCTGAAATGCACTTCGATTGTTTGACCGAGTGCCGTGCATATAAGGAAGTGGTTCCACAGAGAGATTGACAAAGCACCAGGCGGAGTAACACTCCAACTGCCAGCGCGGTGTTGTTGGCCAGGCGGAGGAATATCCTTTTTTGTACGCTGCACGCTCGGGCCAAATGCAAATTTGGCCAAGACATTTAACGGCTGCTTTTGTCCATTAAACGTCGGCGAATTAACCATTCTGTTTCTTAATTTACCACCGACACAGAAATCTCTGCTGTTTGTGGAGAGCGTGTAATTAGCAGTATGTTGGCTTAAAAGACAGGCGGTGGTCGGACGACTATTAACCAGTTTGCAGTTGTTTCCATTACGCATGACACGCGTGTGGGCGCCGCCTCCTCCGCCGGTTTTCCAGTTTTCTGAGGTTTTCTGTGTCTTTTTGGGGCCCAATGCAGCAGGCCCACAAAAAGCCAAACTGAAACACCCACACAGGTAGTACTCGAATCTGTCGGATACACACTCACACATCGCTGCACAGGGGCACAGCCCACTAAGATGTACGAAGAGCTTTACTTCTGACCTCAATTATTAAATAGACTCTTTTCCTTGGGAAGAACATAATAGCTCTTTGAATGTTAATATTGGTGCGAGCATATTTATTTTAAGAGACAGTTAAAAAAATAATAATGTTACCGTAATGCTAGGCTTGGAAGCTGTGAATTTTTATCATTACTATCAGTTTTTATCCTTTTTTGAGATGATTTGGTATTAAGTTAAATTTTCTTTTACCATAAAGTCTAATTTAACGAGGTTTTCTTTTTAGATATATGGGGGAAAGGCGGAAATATTGTATAAAAGTAGCTTGCAACCTGAAAAATCATTGGAGTTCTAAGACCTAATAATAGTAGCTTATGGAAACATTAAGCTACTACACTTAAGCTACTGTTTTAAAATGGCAAATGAATCTTAAATGTTTATAAAATCTCCATATATGCAAATCAGGCATGGGCAGCAAAAACCATCGGAAAGAGCGCAGCGAGGCGGTTCCCAAAGAATATAAGGAATAGATCAGTAAGAGCTGAAAGAACCACTAAGCGCCCATCGTGGATGTAACTAACGGAATTGTGTGACTTTTGTCGCCTGTGCGAATACATTTTGTGTGTCACACGACGCCGCTCGACTTACAGGTGGAGCCAGCAGCAGCCTCCGATGCCCGCTTCCCTTTTCCCGATTCCATTCATAAAGTTTCCACTTAGCATATTTTACTCCGGCAGCTGATTGAGTTCGACAAGCCGCAAAACTAGGCAAAACTAACCTAACCACGATCACTGAGGGACGCATGGCATGAATGAATGAAGGCAGTGCCAAGCGCGTTGGCATTCATTCACAGAATCGTTCGTTAGCACAGCATTCGCTTTACATAAATATGTATATGTACATATGTACTCTATATGTGGGCGTGTGGCTTTGTGGTCTTCGACATTCGTCACGCCCACGACCCCAACAACCATATCTAATTTGCTGATACATTTCGATGGCCGCCAAACCACTGCGCACTTACAGTTAAACGTCTATAACCCCTCTGAGAACTAACCCCCGAATTCAGTATCTAAAAATTTCACAATTTCTCTCAATCTAAGTTTTAAAAAACTTCTTTCACTGTTAAAATTTCTCAGAAGGATAAAGTCCTAGCTAAAAAATTGTTGTTTTCTTAAGCTTAAGAGCTTACATGAACAAGGACCAACTTCCCTTTTAAGGTTTAAATACAGACAGAACTGAAAACTAATATAAATCAATAATAATTGCATTGCGCCTTACAACTCAAGTCGGCGCTAAATAGCGATCGGTAAATCTTTATCGTTTAGATAAATTACAGGCGTCAATAAGACCGATTTGCTTTTACGACACTTTTATCTGGTCTTTACCTTTTTCGGCCATATAGATATCTGGGACTTGAATATTAAGACGAGAAACTGGCCATAAGTTTTGTTTTTGATTCCAAAAAACCAAATCTACCAAGATACAAAAGCCTTTTAGCATCGGACCACATTTGCTTCTGTAATCCTAGTGGTTTTTTATTTCATGTTAATTGATTTTTCTTTACAAAAATTAAGGGAACTAAACTGAACAACTAAAAGAATACTTTTTCCAACTGAACTGAAGCTAGACTGTAATATTTGCAAAGCTTTTTCGGGCACATGCATGTGAGTGAGTGATGGAATCTTTAAAGAGGGCGGGCGGAACGAGTTTGAATTGGAAAATTGATCGCAGCCCAGTGTTGCTGCTGCTGCTACTGCGGCTTCTGCTGCAACTGCTGCTGCTGCTTTGCCATCAATTGGCAAATGCGCAAATGTGCAGTGGGCGCCCATAAGTCAGCAATTGATTAAGCGGCCCGATTATCGATTAGAGTTGTGCCAACAAACAACAGCGGCCACAGCCGGCCGCAGTTTGAGGGGCACTGGGGCGGGAGCGTGGGCCATAAACTGGCACAATTTAGCGGGCGAAACACGAAATAAAAAGCGACGGCGGCGATCGCCCAAATTTGGGGAATCAACTCAACTCGACTCGACTCGATGGCGCGACAACAATAAACATTTGAAACAAACAAGCCACAAATAAGGAGAAGCCACATCCGCATCGAGAGATGCGAGTGGGATGCGAGTGACTTGATGGTGATGATGCCCAGCCAAATGGTTACGTGAATTCGTGAAATGGAAACATTTACTTTAATATCTTTTGCCTATATATGTATACAAAGACACACACTCGCATAAAGTAGCAGACTTTACAATGTGCAATCGTATATCTGCTCAATCTAAGACTAACGCGTAAACTTCTTGGCCTGGTCCCGGTTGACCTGCTTAAAGTGTCGCTGCTTGGAGGCCGATCCCTCATTCATCTGCTTGTAGAAACCAAATCCGCCGCCGCCAACTCGTTTCTCCGGCCGTTCGCGCTTGGCCGCGCCCACCTTCAGGTCAACCACGGGCGGTACTAAGAACCCAAAGCTCTTGGCCACCGCCTGCAGGTCCAGCGTGTTCACATTGAAGATCTGCTTCAGTTGGTGCGAGTCGTAAGCCCGCACATATGATTTGAACGCCTCCTTGGCCGACTGGTTGAGGAAGTAGTTTTTCGCAATCAGTTTCTCCAACTGCAAAACAGGAAAAAAGGTGTAAGGTTTATATATTATATATATTAGGGTTATTTTTTCAAAATTATACCAGTTTTTGAAGTGAAAATTGATTTGTTAACGATGAAACGCAAAAATGCGACAGGAAATATGTAGGAAGTAACGTACGAATAAGAACTGCTCGAGCAGTGAGGGAATATAGTGCAGGGTGATAGACACAGAGTAGGATAAGAAAGCATAGCGTTAAAACAAAACAATTCTCTTGGTATCCGGATTTGTTAGCTAGAGAATGAGTTCGGGAAGATTGATCTCTGTTGCGTAGGATTTTATCATTACTCTGGCATATAACGTTTGAAAATCTAGAGAGCAGATGCTAGGTTAAACAAAGTAGTGAAACAGGCGATGGTTCCATTGTTTCTAGAGATTTTCTATCCTTTTAAACTTTGCTCATCCTATTCAGGGTGGAATTCCATTCACAGAAATAACCCTTTAAGGTAAAGAGGTGTTCAAATCGAATGTCAACAACTTAGCTCTTCCTTCACGTTGTAAATTTACCCAAAAGAAACTAAATGAAAACCCACCTGAAGCTGAATGTCGGCGATCTTTTGCCAAGAGAACTCAAACTCATTGAGCGGCACCTTGGCGGCCTTAAGGTAACGCAGGAATCCCAGCTCCTCGGGTCGCATCAGAAGCAGAGCATGGCCCGAGGTGCCCGATCCTCGGGCCGTCCGTCCAACCCTGTGAATATACTCGCGCGGATCATCTGGTGGATCGAACTGCACAATCCAGTCCACTTGCGGAATGTCCAGACCACGGGCCGCCACATCCGTACACAGCAGGATGCCCGATTCGGCATTGCAGAACTGGAAGAAGGTCGTTGTTCGCTTCGTTTGCTTCTGCTTGCCATGGATGGAGGTAACCGGCAGGTCAATGTAGTTGAAGAGCTCGTGATGGTACTTGACGGACATACAGGATGAGAAGAATACCATAACCTTCTTCTTGCGGTTCTTTTTGAGGAACGTAAAGAGGACGAGAAGTCGCTTTTCGGAGGGGCACACAATGTATCCCTGCTCGAGACCATCAACGGTGGCCGTGTCCTGGTTGTCGTGAACGCCCACATAGATAGGTTCCGCCTTTAGTGCCAATTTGGACAGGGCATCGATGCGAGCCGTTTGCGTGGCCGAAAAAAGCATCGTTTGTCGCCGTTCTGAAAGCAAGAAAATATTTAATATTAGCAATATTCTTTTAGGGACGTTTTTGGGTTATTTACTTGGCAGCAGGTTGATGATTTGCTTCAGCTCCTCTTCGAATCCAATCTCCAATATACGATCCACCTCGTCGATGATCAGGCATTGCAGGTTCTTGTAGAGAAAGTCGGGCGAGTTTTGCAGGTGATCCAAAAGGCGACCGGGCGTGGCGACCAAAATATTGATGCCCTTACCCAGCTTCTCGCTCTCCACCTGACGATTGGAGCCGCCCATCACCAGGCCATAGGTGTGATGGTGATGTGCCATTAATTCCTTGAGCACACCGAACGTTTGCATGGACAGCTCTCGGGTTGGCGATATGATGATCACACCGGTGCCGTTGCGCGGCATAAATCGCAGCTTATTGATCAGCTCGACGGCGGGTATAAGGAAGGCCAGCGTTTTTCCGGATCCCGTTTGGGCAGCGCCCACAAGATCGCGTCCTTTCAAAAGTGGAGTCAGTGATTTCGCCTGGATTTCGGTCATCTCGCTGAAGCCCATCTCTTTGACAGCTCGCAACGTTGCCTCGGATACGGCTCCCTTCAGCGAACTGAAGCTTCGATCATCCGAATCCCGGTAATCCAGGGCTGCCAGAGATGACTCCACGGTGAAGGGCTCGTCATCCTTCACGGGTTTGCCGCCATTCTGCTGCTTGTTGGGCAAAAGTTTTGTTTTCTTGGCGGGCACAGGCTCGTCTTCGGCTTCATCTGGAATATTATAAAGTTTTTTTTTAATGAGAATTCTTTTGGAGGCTTTGAAGGCGCTAAAAGGGGCTTCTTCAGTTGGTTTTTTAAAAAGATTTCATGCCTGCTCTTGCCAGCATTAACTCGCTGAACCAGAGCTGCTCAAATTCGCCTTTAAATCATCATCAGTTGAATGTCTTTTAATCCAAACGGAAACTTACCTTCCTCCTGCTCACCCTCATCGGTTCCGTCGGACGCATCTTGGTCTTCGTCGTCGTCCTCCTCCTCATCGCCCTCGCTGTCGTCGTCCTCCTCTTCCTCCTCCTCATCCGAGTCCGAGTCCGAGTTGGCCACCTGAATCGGTTGCCTCTTATGTGTCTGTTTCTGTTGCTTCTTTTTGGGCAGCGCTGGTGTCTCCTGGAAGTCCTCCTCTAATTCCTCGTCTGTGCAATGGAAAATGTTTCTTTAATATACATACAAGTGGCATTAATATATTCCCTGTCTTACCCGCCTCCTGATTCCCACGCTGTTTGCTGGGCTTCTGTGTTTTTTTGCCTGCTTTATTCTTTTTCTGTTGCGTTGGGTCTGGCAATTGGGGTTTGCTTTTGCCCTTTTTCTGCGACAGTTCCTTCTTCATTTTCTCCCTCTTTACAATCTTCTTCATCAGCAGCTTCTCCCGGATAGACATGATGGTCAGTAGATTACGTTTTTAATATATTTTAATGGTTAAAAACAAAAAATTTCCGTATAAAACAGGCGCGCACGTGTTGCAGCGACTTGCGATAACGATTAACAGATGACGGTGTCTATCGATAGTTGGCGAGGCGATATTTCAACTGGTTATTTTATAAAGACCGTATTTGTGTGCGCCAAATTGAAATTACTAAAAGCATTTAGTTTAAAAATCTTATTAATCCGTCTGCTAAATGCTATGTATTCTTGAAGACAATGGATATATGTACATTTAAAGAAAAAAAAACGCTAATGCTAACCTAGAAATATAGCTTCTATATATGTCGTGCATAACAGTGCACCGAATAAGAACTTATTATAACTATTTTATAGACTATATGTGCCGTATAATTAACATAAACACGTGATCATGCTTAAATCAAATAAGTCTAAACTCAGGAACGGACTATAAGCATCTCCTCCTCATCCATGGCGGTCATCCCGCTCGTCATCTGTGCCGGAAGCTGCGTTGCACGGCTTGAACTGCGTTGTCTGGCCCTCGGATGCGGAGCTGGAACTGGAGCTTAGACTGATGCGCGAAGGCAGAATGTGCTTGAAGTTGTAGTGCACCCAGGCGCGGTAACTGAGCACATCCGGTGGCACATCCAAGATGGTGTCCAGAATGGGGCCCAGTATCTTTGACGGGGCGGAGTCCACCAGCTTGGAGAGATTGAGGAACGCGGCCTCAAATCCTTGTATCACATGCAGCGCTGCATACGAGCTGCGTCCTATATCGTTGGTGGGCGTCACCGGATCCTCGATGGTAAGCATCGATGAGAAGTTATTCCAGCCCAGCGAGGAGCGCAGACGCTCCTTCTCCACGCGACCACCTTCGCCCAGTACGGAGATGGCGTACTTCCAGAGATCAAACTTGCGACCGAAGTACTCGAGGAACTGTAGGAGCATCAGGCCCAGCTTGTTGCTGTTGCTGTACTTCTTGTTGGTGACCGCCTGCATAAAGCTGACGCACATAAGGGTCAATGCGTAGGATGAGATACCGCCGGATCTGTACACCTCGTTGAGGCCATGCAGGCGGAGGAACTGCTTCAGCACCATGATTAGCTTGGGCAGCTCGGGGAATTGGTGGATGAAGTCCTTGATTAGCTCGGCGGCCTGTACGCCGGACACAGCCTCATTGAATGACACATCGAATTTGATACGCGACACACGTTCCGTGAATTTCACCACCGGAACCGAGGCCTTGTCCAGCACAGTGACCGGACCTGGTCCCGTAACCTCGCGGGCCACCAACTCGCGCTCCAAATGGTGCAGCATTGCCGGACTCCAATAGTTGCCGAGATGCACCACCATGTCGATATCCGAGGTGGGTAGGTTTAAGCCGGTCCGAGAGGATCCGAAGATGTCCACGCAGGCGCTCGGCCATATTGAGTAGAGAACGTCCTCGATGCGTCGCACGGCGTCTGCGCGCAAACAGAACTCCGTTGGTGTCAACTGGATGTATTTGTAGAAATGCTCGATTTCCTGGTGCAGCAGACACAGCGCCGGTATCCCCTTTCCGTAAGCCATTGGGGATAGTTGCCAAGGCTTCATCGGATTCGGCTCGTCACACATTTCTGGCTCCTTGTTTTTGTGCGTTCTCTTTTGTCGCAATCTGAAATCGCGAGAAAAAAAATAATCCGAAAAAGCGAAGGAAGCAGAAGAAGACTCCAGAAGCTGAATTCCTCTTTGCGGGAATATTCGCAGTGCCGTTACTTGAGAAAAAGGGCTGCCAACTCGGCTCGATTTCGCTTAAGAGGTAGCCTCCATATATTTATATTAAACAATACAAATTATTTAATAATATATTATAATTAATTATAAATAATTGAATATTATAATATTACAATTATATAACTCATGAAACATTTGAATTAGCGAAAATAGAAACAATATCTTGATCACTACTATGATAACCCATCACATCGAATAGTGCATTTTTTATAAATGCTTGTTTGTATGGATTATTAAATAATTATAAAATAATAATAATTATAATTATAAAACAATCAGAAACGCAACTGTTTTAATGTTTGATTAAAGAATACTTAAAGTAAAATAAATAGAGCAAGATAATAAGTAAAAATAATAAGTAAATAGGTATAAAAACAATACAATTGTAATAAATACAAATTGAAATATGTACATACAAAAAAAAAAAAATAAATAAATAGTAATAATAATGAATTCAATAATAATAAAAAAATAATTAAACTAAAAAGCTTCCTAGGATAGAATAGCTTGCGACATAAAGGTTGTCAAATAGTTCTTCGCAAAACAAAAAATGCCACCGAAAATCATTTTTAAGATTCATTTTTGATAAGAATAATACGATTTTTAAAATTTTTTCTTTTATAATATTGTAAGGGTGTTTATTAGCTACACTTATGAAATTAAAACAAAACATATAGCAGCATAAAACATAACAAAAAACTATTCAATTAATGATTTGCCAAATGCAAACAGATGTTAGAGAAAGACAAATTACAAAGAAACGTTAAATCAAATTAGTGAAAAATGAACTTATCAGTCATGTATGTATGGATGTATACTTACATATCTCTTTTTTCACTACGATTTTAGTTTGTATAAGGCCCAAATAATAGCTAAATAAGCTTATAAACACCTTTGGAATATTATAAAATAACAAATTAAATAAATCGTGTTATTCTTATTAAAAATGGAACTTGTAAAGGATTTTCAGTTGCATTTTTCGTCACCCCAAGAAATACTTGACAAACTGTATGTATTGAATACCGGACAGCTAAGACATGAAAATATTAAAGAAATAAAACCACATTATTTGTAAGTATGAATATAAAGAGAAAGCAAATTTTAATTGATCCAACTACATCGACGGAATTTTTAAACAAATCAGACATGTTAACGCAAATAGATAAATACATTTTAACGAAAATAAACAGTAAACACTTAAATTAATCCTCCTCCAGGTGTTTACGGTGCTGCATCTGCAGCTCAAAGCGGCGATTTAGGCGCACTCCGCGAATGAAATCCGTCTTCTTGGCCTGAGCCTTCGTCGCTGCTTTGCCCTTGAACATATCCATGTGGCGTTGATGCCGCTCCGCCAACTTGTCCTTCCGTGACTCCGCAGGCTTGCTGCTGATTGTGGCATTGAAAGTTTTCACTGCGGTGGACAAATTGAAGGCTGGCCGCGGTGCCGCTGTTACATTCGGGGCGCTCTTTAATGGCATTCGGGTTGGAGGCAGTTTCTTCTCTGGGATGTCAACTACCACAGTACGATCAGCGGTCATGTCGATTTTCTTCAGAGCCTTGGGACGTGCGCCTTGTGCTCCCCCTGCTCCAAAAGTGGGACACTGTGCTTGTTGCTGCTTGGCCGTGGATCCTGGTGGCTTCTTCAGGGCTGAAGTGGTTAGGATCTTGGCCCGCTCGGCCTTACGCTCCATGTGATCAACCAGGCTCTCCATCTTGGCGAATTGTTTCTCATGAAGAGCTGTAAAATCTGGCAGCTTGGTGCGCTTCACATGGCTGGGTGTGACAGGTGGTTTAGGCTTGGCCAGCAGTTGGAATTCTGCGATAATAATTTATTAGCTATCGGTCAGGGAACTCTCTGGCAATTAGCGTTTACTTACTGGGCTTGGGAATGCGGCTCGTAAAGCAGATTTTCTCATCCAACGACATGGAGCGTTTGCGGCGATTGGTAACATCTACAAAAGAGAGGGATAATAATAAGGCAAAGGCTTGGGCAAGGATACAACTTACTATTGAGCATGACGCCCCCCTTTAAGCGCTTGTCTATGTCGACGACACTAACGATCTCAACAGGACTGTTACGGAAAGTCACTGTCCGCGACATGATATTGTCCAATTGGCATGCCGACTTGGAACGTCTTCGTCCATATCTGGGCTCTGGCTCCAACTGGGCATGGCCACTCCCAGATGGCGCCGGGGGATCAGAGAATTTAAATGATTTTTTTAATATAAATGGCGTGGGAAAACGATAGCCTTTCGGCGATGCATGTTCGAGATTTAATAGTGTCTCGTTTTTATCGTCTGTGGTGGTGAGGACCACTTTAATCGATGGATTGTTTCCGTCGCCAACTGGACGAACCTCGGGACTGTCCACTAGAATGACACTTTGATTCTCTTCCTTGATGTCATCAGCATCAAACGTTGTGTCCAGTGGCGGCTTCTCGCCTTCATCATCTTCGTCGAGCATAATTAACGATGCCATTTCCTCATCTTCATGTAGAGATTTATCCAGTGGTTGAAGAGGCATTTCCTCATCCTCAACGATTTGTTCAGCTTCGTTGGCTGACTTCGCCAGGGTTTCTGGCTTTTCAGTGGACGGAACCAACTGCTCGTCCTTCAATGCTCTCTCGCCCTTATCCTCCTCAAAGCTGGCATCATCGAGTGGGACTAAGCCCAGCTCATTTATGTCTTCTTCGCCCACAATATGCTTGTATTTAGTAGAGTTTTTCTTCTTTAAAGCTACAGCGATGGGTGTATCTGGTTTTTTAGTTTCTCTGGTGCTTTTCCTTGAAATTGCTTTGATCTCGGACTGCTCAACGACGGCCTCCGCCTGCTGTGGCTTTTGGGATTCCGCTTGTACGGCTGGCAGCACTTCTTTATCCTCTGGCTGGACCTCCTTGACATCTGGCTGCTCAACTAGCACCTCTGCGCTCTTTACTTCGCCGGGTGTCTCTGTAGCCTGTGGCTCCTCATCCTGCTCTGTTTTCACCTTCTTACTGGTCAACCGCTTGGATTTGCGGCTGCGCTTGCGCGAGTTCTTGCCCACCTCGACTACGTTCCATTTATGAACAACCGGATCCGGCTCCTGTCCCTCCTCTTGGACGTCCACGGCTTCTGGAATCAATTTCTTGGCGGATCGCACTATGTCTTCGTAGTCGATTCGAGGTCGCACACTCTTACGGCAGCTGCGTCGGGGTGTTTCGGCGTCTAGAGTACGTGAGGACGGAGTGGTCGGTGCCTTCGGTGGCTCGGGATTCGTTGGCGACTCAACTACAGTGCTGTCCATTCTCATTCGAGTCGCTCGACGCGTTTTTTTCGCCACTGGTGTGTTTTTATTAGCAACCATCGGAATGGCGTCTTCCTGCGACGACGCCAGGACGCTAGCATCGTTTTCTTTTTTAGTTTACAGAAATGGTGCAAGTTATTTTCAAAACATTCATGCAAACATTTGCGCTTGATGCTCACCTTTAGTAGGTTCCATTGTAGGCACAAATGAATTTGAATTATTTTATTTATTTAACAACGCAAAATAGTCAGCACTCTTCTTCTTTTAAACTGTACGGTTTTATTCAAAGTTGTTTGCACTCAGTGTGACAGCAGCGCGATCTTCAAAATATACCAAAAGAAAATTAATTATGAGCAAATATACTGAAAAGGCTTTTAGAAGGTAAATGTAATTTCCTTAATATTTTATTTTTATTCATTTAACTTTAGCGGACATTGCCTATTATAATTTAAGAAAATAATATAATATAGTTAAACATTTGAACAAATAAAGACAGAAAGCTCTTTCTTTCCTACAGGCATTTCAAAATGTTTGAGACAAAAATATCAACGAAATCTTGATCAATATTAAAAATTTTTTGTGTACATTTAGTTCATAAACAATAAATAAAACGAAAATATATATATACTTTTTTTAATTCCTTTTTTATTGCTTCTACAAACACTTTATAAATGTATTAAAAATAAAAAATAAAACACTCTTCTCAAAATACTTAAACATGTGAGCGAGCTGCCTTATGTGAAGCAACAAAGCCTGCATCGAGAATGGCATCAACGACTAGCAAATGAAAAATACATTTACATGTAAAATGAAATAAAATAAATAATAAACATTTGTGGCACATGCTCTTGGCTTAGCATTCTTCGATTAGGGGCGTGCTCTGTCTGCTGATAGCGAGCTGATAGGCAACCTCAAAGGCCTGTCCGAGGGTCAGAATGATTTCCTTGGCCAGGTCCTGTAAACAAAGACTCATTAGCGATCGAGGATAATGCAAGGGACAGACGGAATACACACCAAACAATCCACCATAAAGACGTGGCAATAGTGTAGATCCTGTTCTTTGGTTATGTAGGCAAAGTAGCGCAAATCTTCAGTGTCCTGGCAAACGCAATTGATATTCTCAATAGCATGACAACAAATGGCAGTCTGTGAAAGTAAATAGTAGAGTAATTAATAGGGATGGATGGATACTCTTGATGAAGCCGACCGAGTTCCTAACCATTTTCTCCTGATCAATGAACTTAACGCCAACGCAGGAGACAGCAATATCCACGTTGTGGCGCGTCTGAAGATTGGCCGCCTTCAGATACTTTGTGGAAGTTGTGCAGTTCTCAAGCAAACTAAAATCACTGACACTCGCCGCCGACTTCAGGTTTTCCTCGTCTATCTTCAGTTTCTGGATGGACTTTCGTGTTGAAAGTGTTCCCTGCAATTGTCGTATTACCGTCGAGCCGAGATACTAGAGAAAATATCCGAAATTAATCAGTTTAAAACAAATTTCACATCCCATTAAAGTTATACTCACAAACAGAGAGTATCGTATTTCCCCGTAGATCAGTTTATAGGGCGAGTGGCACCAATTGGAGGTGGAGTTCTGTTTCTTGCCCAACAACAATTCTGCCGGATCCCGTATGTGCAACAACGATTGCCCCGAATCCTCTCGGACTGCTTGTACGCTCTGTGGCTCCTGCTGTGGCTGCTCGTGTTCTTCATTTGTTGAGACTTCGTTGCCGATGTTTTCGAATATAGTATCAATCTCGGCCCACACTCGAGAGGCACTGAAATCTTCGCCCACTGCAGAGTATCGCTGCTTGGATAAGCTACGGCGATGATTGTTGAGTGCGTGCGCCGATCGCACCATGCTGGGCGAACGGAGAAATTCACGATCCGCCGGCACTGAGTCCGCCCTTCCATCTGTCATATCCGTGGCCAAGTTTAAAGTAGATCCCTTAAAGAGGCCAGCGAATGGAGTATCGGTTACAAACTCTTCCACCTGATCCGAGCTAATTGAGGTAGCTGTGCGCGGCGAATCACTTGGTTCGAGCAAGCTGCTTTCGCGCAAGGTAACCACCGGTTGTATGAAGTTAAAGATCGTGTGCTCTGCCTCGGTGACTGTGGGTGGCGGATAGTCCGGTGTGGGCGAATGCCGGACAGTTCTCAGTTTGTTGTTGGTGGCTTTAATATGATTTTTATGACTGTTACTATTATTGTTAGTGTCCACAGTTGGTGGCAATATGCCGTCGACTTCGTCTATGGACACCAGATTCGCATAATCGTTGTATTCTCCGCCGTTTATTCGAGTGCGTGGCATGGGCACGGGAGGCGATGGCAGCGTCATTTCCACATATGTGGCCACCGCCTGTTGACGCACCGCAGCTGAAATAATCGCAAAAGCAAATGTTTAATATGGTTGACTCATCATTCGGTATCGTTTTTTAGACTGTAGAGCTGATTAAGATACTTTGGAAATGGTATTCTAAGAGTGAGCTCGCATACGTACAATTGCTACTGGTGCTGGCTGAGTTATCGTCGCTGGCAGAACCGTTCCTCAGCAGATTTATATACTCGTAGGATCTCGATGGCACCGAGCCATTGGAGATGTCAATGCAGGTCCGAAAGCTGGGCAACGTTGGTTGCTTGTAGACCGGCTTGTAGCTAGCCCAGTGATCACCGTCGCCGATGCCATCCGCCGCCTGGAGTTCGTTAACATCGCCAAATGATTTCTGCTGCAAAATGGGCTTCATCTGTAGGTAGTTCTCCGGCGCCTTGGCGAATACATCCAGCGAGCTTAAAGAGTGCGAAAGTCCGTTTGCTTGATCTTGCTTTCTACTTGGCGGAGGGTTGAGTAAGTGGTGGGTGTGGTTGTTGTTATGGAAAAAGAGATCAAACGATATCCAGACCAGAGTTAATTAAAGAACGCGCAACCGATTCTGATGTGTGTGTGGGCTTAGTGGGCGTGGACATGAAGGGATATGGTTCAAGTGCGAGTGGGGATGAGTGCGCTCTCCAACATGACATGATATGGGCTGCGGGCTAAGTTAATTAGGGTCAGCATAGTTGATGTGGGTGTGCATGGTGCTGCTGGGTGCTTACTTCCTCTGCCTCGCCGGCGGCAGTTTCTTGCGCTGCGAGTTCTTCTCATACAGGCGCTTCGGCAGCGACTGTGTGCCATTCTCCACAACAATGAGCATCGGCTGATCCCTTGTTGCTTGGGTGAATTCTGGAAAAGATCGTGGGTTTTAGAAGTGTTTCAAATGGTACCTAGTTTGGAGTCATGTCTGGGGGGTTTCTTCACTTAATTGCTCTTGAATTTCATTAAATATTTAACAATCAAACGATTACTTTAATTAAAATTAGTTGTACACACAAACGGTGCTCGAAAATCGTCAAGTTTTGCTTGAATGGGCACTTATCTATTAGCTTAGAGCTCTTTTTGTCAAGCTGCTTACAATAGCTGAAGATAGAATAATCTTTGAAATACTAAAACATTTAAGAGTATTTCGGGAAGAATATAATAAACAAAAAATATACACCTTTGTTCGGGCTCCGGACCTTAACATTCGGTGCCCAACCATGGTTTATTGTTAGTATTAATATTAATGCATTATTTCTTAACATAAGCATACATTTTCACAACGAGACATCACAGCCTTCACTTGGGAGTAACTTTAATAACATATGTATGTTTCTCGCAAGTTATACAAACAGAACAAAATGTTTATTAGTTTTTTTTTGTAACAGAAACCCTACAGATGATGAGAGCAAATGTCGGGAGTAAGCAACTTATTTAGTTAGCGTTCTGTTAGTTCCCTACAATCCATCCAAACGCCGATGATACGCACCATTTATAGCGCCCACAATGTCATAGGTCACATGCGGCGGATAGTCGGAGAGTATGTCCAGGGCTGTGCGTCCATTCCCATCGGTGGCATGCACATATATTCCGGCCTGGAGTAGCGTTACCACAACGGACTTTTTGCCGCATAGTGCCGCCTCGTGGAGGGCACTGCCCGCATGAGTTAGTATGTTCACATCGATGCCCGCTGCCAGCAGCGTTTCCACCACCTTCTTGTGACCATTTCGACTGGCCAGGTGAAGGCAGGTGTGCGTGAAGATATGCTTGGTGGGCGACCAGCCCAGCAGCTCGCCCTCAACATCCTCCGGCCGCTTGTATGGCATTATTAGGTCCGGGCAGTGGCGTAGTAGCGTCTGGACCACCTGAAGTCGGCCAAATTGAGCGGCCAGATCCAGGGCCGTTTGAAAGCTATTGTTGCGTATGGCAGGATCGGCGCCGTAGGCCAGCAGGATGCCAACTACCACATTGTGGCCATGCTGGGCGCCCGAATGCAACGGCGTCTCGTTTTCAATGGTCTGGGCGTTGGGATTGGCGCCCATGGGTCTGTGCATCAGCAGCATTTTCACAATATCCTGGTGACCCGCCCAGGCGGCGAGAAATAGTGGCGTGGAGCCACGTATGTCGGGAATATCGAGCAGGGCGTTGTGGGAGAGCAGCAGCATGACGATGTTGCTGTGCCCATTCAGGCAGGCATGGTGGAGCGACGTATAGCCATTCATGTCCCGGCAGTTTATATTTGGACTGCGTCGAAAGCTGAAATCCATAAGTAGACAAAATAATCAAATTTCCGTAGCAGGTGGAATGCATGATGACTCACCTTGAGAGCGGTCCCAGACGCCTGCTTGATTGCTCCAGCAATTTGTCCACCGCCTTAATGTCGCCGCCGCGCGACGCCTCCAGCAGGTGCTGATCCTTACCCATCCTTCCTCCGTCAGCGGTGCTCGCTCCACAACGTCACTTACTGCCAAAACAGAGGCGAGCACATGTCAGTCAGTGGAATACGAAATTGCTCCCGTTCGAAGAGAATGAGATCATCGCGAGAATAGAACGGTTTCACCCTCCCCCCTCCCTCCAACACAGCCAACAGACTCACAATCAGGTGGCAGCCAGGCAAAATCAGCTGTTGGCCCTTACTGTAAACCACACCCGCACACATAGACACGGCTCTCACCCACTGGAGCCCATATTTATTTCCACAAATCTAAACATTCCAGGGCACGCTATCAAATATGTACATCAATATGTATGTATGTGTGTTATTGTTGATTTGGGGGCTGGCTGGCTCCGCCTCTTGCAAGGTCATTTAAGAAGTTCGTCTGCTCCAGTTTGAATTTGAGGGTAAAGTTATTATTTTCACGATTTTAATTACCAGCTATGTTCACGTCCACTTTCAAGGGGCGCAGCCATAAAGGACTATATGGTTATATGGCCGTTAAGACAAGCAATAAGAATTCCGGGCACAAAAACTTTATTTACGTGGAACGGCGATCTGCGACTAGTGTTGGAAAACATTCAAACTTGGAAAGTGTTCGTTACTAAACAGGCGGAGATGGGTGCGTGAGCTAAAAGAAAGCATGAAACGTTATTTTTTTTTTTATTTATTTTTTGAACAAAGAAAAAACAATAATATAAATATTTACACAAAAGCTTTCAAATAATAAACTTGAATTCGGCAGTAAACACTTATTTATAAGAAAATTCTTAATTTTAAGAAAATATTCATTGTACATCATGTGTGGTGGAACATTTATCACAAACACAGTCTTTAGTAGCGAGTAACGCCCGTGCTTAGTCGCTCAGAGCGGCGAACTCCTCCGGATAATCGGCCAAGAGGTCGGAGCGACACGCCACCGGAATGTCCGAGGCGTTGGCCTTGAGGCGGAGATTGTTATCATTAGTCAGGAGCATCATGTTCGTCACCTGCTCCTTTAGTTGCAAGCAACAATTTACTATGCTGTCGTCCGGACAGTCGACATCTATCAGACGCTCAGTTTCCTCCAAGGCTGATTGAGCTGAGTTGCAATCAAAATGTTAATTTAACCATGGCTGGCAATCGAAATTAATAGTAACCCACCTTGTATTTGCAAGCTCTCATCGAATTTGGTGTTTAAATATCGAATAGCCTTCCGGGCTAACTGATCTCTTTTATTAGCGCTCGAGGACTTCAACTTGTCCAGCTCCTTAATAACGACATAGGGAATGTATAGCATACTTCCGATTGTACCCGGCAGGACCACCTCGGTGATATACTCAACGAAACGAATGTTGTCCATCAGGATGTTAGTGTCCAACACGAAGTATGTGTGATCTAGAAGACGAGTGGGCAACTCATCTTCGTCGCTGGCCTGGCGCATGAACAGGATCTCGCTAATCTCAACCTTTTCGTCTCTCTCCACCTGCTTCTCCTCGACACTGTCTTCCCAATCCATAGATTCATCCGGATCTTCTTTGCTCGTCGTCGTGGAGGTATGAAATGCACTTATGTTAGTCCCTTTTGGTGTCTGTGTAAGAGTTTCCTGAAGGAAAGCGGTGGACTTATTGTTATTGTTAGACTCCTTGGCCTGCTGCTGCTGGCGGAGTGAGGCCTGGAGTTGCATTAGACGCTGGTTGGCTGAGGAAATAAGAAAGGTTGTGTGGTTTGTAATCGAATTAGTCGGGTGCCTTTGAATACCTACCACTTTGAGAAGTGCGCACCTCAAGTCGATTACTAGCATCCAGCAGGGCCTTCGGTTTCTCCCACGCTTTTTGGGGCGACGGCGGTGTGTCCGAACATGTCGACCATCTGCGGGCATTCAAGTTTGGCGGCGACGTTGATTCACGACTAAACATTGAAAACCTGCGTGTCATCCGGTTGGCCACCGCCTTCTTTATGTCCACTACAGGCGGCTCCTTTTTATGCAGCCGCTTCAAATTGGACTGCAGTCGTTTCAGGCGACCCTGGGCAGGCTGCCTCTTTGTTGGCACAGCAGCTGTGGCTGCACAAGCAAAACATTTACCATGAATATATTAAAATACAAATCGACATACCATTTCGCTGAAGCAAATTATATTCTTGTTTCTCGCTCTCATCTTCGCTCAGGTTTCTAGAATTGGAGAAGTTAAGTTTGTTGCCTCCTTGGCCCGACGCCATGACTTTTTTACATTTAACTGTTGTTTTGAGTTAAATTTAGCAAAACAAATTAGCGATGCGCCTCTCGGCTCGTACGTGCAGAGCACGTGCTCGTGTCACGATCAGCTGCTGTGGTAATAGCGCTTGCACACTAGTACCGCATCTTCATCAAATACCTAATAATATGTAGCTATAATGTCTAACAACTAATAAATTTTGTATGTTCAATAACTCCATACATATGTATATTTGTACCTGATAGAATCGAACTAGATTTTCGAGCATGCTATCCTAACCTTATAAGTCAGAAGTTTTTGACTTGACCTGTTCCTTACTATTAAATTCGGCTCATCCGGCTCACTCGTACTCTCGGCTAAAAAATTTAAAAATTATGGATGTTCTACAAATTCTACTGTGCCTGTGTTGGGTAATAAATACATTGTAATGTGAGGTAAAAAGAAACAATAGTATATGGACATCGTTAATTGCAGTTTGCGTCAGTAAAGGCTGTGGGTGAATTAGACGTCCTCGATGAAGTTAATCGGTTAAGGAAGTTACACGACGCTCCTCCTCTTAAACTGTCTCCGGCGCTAAATAAGCTAGCCTCAGAACATGCTAAGGTATGTGACAACGTTGTTAATCTTATTTTGAGTAACGCAGCGATAATCCTGAAAACCGACTTGCAGAAAATGGCGTCTCTGCATTCAGTAGTTCATTCATATAACACAGCCAAATACAGCGAAAACGTGTGCCTTTCCCTTACTGAACCCTTGATGTGTGTTCGTTTATGGTATAATGGTATTTTGAAGTACAACTACTATAATCCCGTATATACACATGAAGCCATGTACTTCACGAACATGATTTGGTATGCGTCGACTGAAATGGGTGTTGGGCAAGCCCTGGATGGTTTCGGGGTTTTCTACGTCGTGGCATTATTCAATCCACCCGCCCGAGGGGACTACGCAGTATACGTTCGACCTCTTAAACCGTTAGTTATATCTAGATATCTATCTATATCTTGAGGAAATTTTTAATATATTTTAATTTCAGGGGCGCTGTTCCTGAAGTGACTGAAGAAAAGACCACTGAGGAATCAAGTACGGCAAAATCGGCCAGGATAGCTGTTTCAATTAATGCAATGGCAGTTTCGGTTTTATTGGGACTATTCAAATTATCATATTGAAATCATAATTTAATGTCGTTCGACATTTTACTAAACCTCCCAATGGTATATATTTTCAATAATAAACAATAGTATATACTATATAGTATACTATATAGTATATACTATATGTAAACAATAGTGTGCTTATAATCGTTTACCTGAATAAATTATAAACATTACAATTAATAAGATTACAAAAATAATGCAACGAAATCAATTTTTAAAAATTCATTTATTAGAGCTGCAGTTGTCCACATGTTTTCAGTGCAATTTGCTTAAGTTGATGACACTTTCTCTTGGCGTTGCAACATATTTACAGAGTTTTGTTGGTGGCTCCCACCATGTAATGTGGCTGAATGCATAGGCAACATATGTGTTTTTTTTCAATCAGTGTTGCTGTCTGTCTACCACATTTTAGGATGTATTTCTAACATAGAAGAAACATACAAATGTGGTAAAAAGCGCATAGCCAACGTCAACGTTCATAAGGCAATAAATTAATTCGGGAAATCACCGAAATATTTTATGAGGTAAAATGATTTAAATTGAATCATGAAAGTGCTACATATCCTTTTTGCTGATATAAGTGAATGGGGCCACAAGTCGGGAGCGATTCTCTCTTGATTACAACTCCTGTCTACAACGTACCATAAATAAATCGAAAATCTGTGACTCGGGTTTCCTGTTCCCCATTTCCTTTCTGAGCGGCACCTTAAATATTTTGTTAATTCCGAATTTCTTTTTTTTGTCAATGATTTATTATTGTTATTACTTACTATAAATATTTCATTTGTATGTATATTGATCACTGTTTCCGCCTCCACCTCTAAAGATCTCCCTTGGGGTCGGAAACTTATTATACTGCTAATTGCCGCTCGTTATTCTTGCCCTAGTTTTAGTGGATCTACTTTATCGGGATTTATTTGGGGCCATAGGTGGAGACTGTGTTACCCCTCCCTTCCGTGCCAATCAACCTGTTTTTGGTGCTCATTCCAGTGGATTTCGCAAGCCTCTAACGATCCTTTTCGAATATAATCAAGCCCAATCACACAATAAATCTTCACGTCCCGCTTTCATGGGCATTTTCTCGAATTCCTGCAGCCTCCCTCCCTTTGAACTCCTAACATATAAATTGTATGCCATTATTTGTAAGGATCTTTTCAGGTACTCCGACTTATGTGAAGACTTGCTCGGATACCTCCGTGCCCTTTGCTATTGCTTTCAAGCATAGCAACGTACTCAGTCTAAGATAATAAGTTGCATAATAAGCTGCATATTTTTCGTAACTCCGATTCGCCCGTCCAGAGTATGCGTCCGAGTTATTGACTTGAAGATTGGTGTATTCAATTATATACTTTATATCCAAATATCAATTTAGCTGTTAACTTTCCAAGAAGATCTATAATTTCGAATAGCTCATAAATACTTGGGTATATCCAGAAATTTTAATATTAAGCAGTTCGCTTAATAGAAGCGACATCGATTTTTTAACAAGCAACCCTAACATTGTAAGTCAGAAGTAAAGAACCTGTTCATTACTATTATTTTCGGCTCATCCGGCTCAATCGGACTCTCGGCTAAAAAATCAAAAAAAGTTATGGAAGTTTTAAAAATTATAATAGTGCTGGGCCTGTGCCTGTGTTGGGTAATCAATATATCAATATATAATAATAAATCCATTTATGCACAACTTTACTTCTTGCAGTTCGCGTCAGTGATGGCCGGCGTTGAACAAACTTCTCTCGAAGAGCACAATCGTCTGAGAAAGTTACACGACGTTCCTCCCCTCAAATTGTCTGCGGCGCTAAATAAAAAGGCCACAGAGCATGCTAGGGTAAGTTAAAAATTATTTTGAGTGTCCACCCATGGATAAACCATCGAAAAACGACTTGCAGCGTATGGCGAAAAAGCGATATGTGTTTTTCTCCGATGATTATGAATCACAAAGTGAAAACCTGTGCAAAGGCTATTTTAACCCTGAGAGATGTGTTCAATTGTGGTATAACGGCAATTATTACTATAACTACTATGTGGCACAGTATACACATAATGCCGCATACTTTACGAACTTGATTTGGGCCTCATCGACTGAAATGGGTTATGGCATAGCCAAGGATATATACGGGTTCTACTACGTCATGGCGATTTACACCCCACGCGCCATTGGTGACTTCAAAAAAAACGTTCCCTTTCCCCTATCGTTAGTTTTCTCTCCATTATCTTGAGGGAATTTTTTTTTGTTAAGTTTTGTTGATTTCAGGGGCGAAGGTAAGGATGACAGTTTAGAGGCGGCAGCTGCCGCTGGAGGAGCTGGAGGAGCTGGTGGTGGTGGAGGAATTGGCCCTGGAGCAGCAGCGGCCGTTGGAGCAGCGGCCGTTGGAGCAGCTGCCGCTGGAGCAGCTGGCGCTGGTCTTCTCATTGGCGCTGGAGGAGGTGACGGTGAACCTTTCTATTTTTGCAATGAAACAACTACGGCTTCATCGGACAGGCTAGATGTTTCAAATAATGCAATAGTTATTTCGGTTGTATTTGGACTATTCAAATTGACATATTGAAATCACATCTCATTGTTGGAGAAGACATTTTATCTGTATTGCTAAACCATATAAAATGGTTTATAGATTATATTAAATAAAAGCCAACTATATCAACTGTCTCTTACATAAATAAAAAATGAACTTTAAAATTAATAACGCAACTGCTTTATAAATGTGATTCATACAAATAATCGTTACAAGCTTATATCCCATAAAGATTTAAGACTTAGACATACACTTATTTCATCGATGGACAAACAAATTAAACCCACTTCGGTTTTATATTGATCATTCCGAGTAGCCTTTTGGAATTGAGCATCTGTGTGTCGTGAAAAATATGGCTGAGCGCTAACATATGGTAAAAATGTCCTTCTGATAGCACCATCTGTATCAGAAGATAATTTGCAATTTGGCACAGAGGTAGACAACAAGTCCAAGTGATGTGATCTCCATAGTTAGATATGATTGACTTTTCAGAGAGTTTTACAAGGACATTTCACAAGGACATTTGATGCAGCTGCAAGATCCGGAGCGTTCTCAGCTGGGGCATTATATTGACATTTTATGAAAATCCAGATGAATCGCATAGAGAGAAATGCTTTGTTCCCCCTTTATCAGGTAAAGCTGGCATGTACTAGCTTGTCGGATTGCTTTACATTTTTCTCGGGCACATTTGATCACATAACACAATACATAGCCTTTGGAGTATCGCAAAAGTTTGAAATCGTTTGTTAAAGTATTCGTTCTGATCATAACCATCCTGATATTTAGCTTTGGCGGATGAAATATCATTGAAGTTTCGATTTTGAATCAATTTCGAGTGGTCCGTATTATTATTTTCGCGTTTGTATTACTTAACTTAATTATTATCTTATTCGTTTCATGATCCTTACAGATATCCTTATTCTGGCCAAACTCCTATCCTCCAAACACCACATCTTGAAATTCGCATTTATAGCAAAGCTCATAAATACATAGATATATCCAGAAATATAAATATATTCACTTTATAGAATAGACAGATTTTCGAACAAGCAATCCTAACATTATAAGTCAGAAGTCAAGAACCTGTTCATTACTATTATTTTCGGCTCATCCGGCTAAATCGGACTCTCGGCTAAAAAATCAAAAAGTAATGGAAGTTCTAAAAATTATAATAGTACTGTGCCTGTGTTGGGTAATAAATATATTGTAATGTGAGGTAAAAGCAATAGTATATGGTCATCGTTAATTGCAGTTCGCGTCAGTAAAGGCCGGGATCGAACAAGACGCCCTTGCAGTGCACAATCGGCTAAGGAAGTTACACGGCGTTCCTCCCCTTAAATTGTCTCCGGATCTAAACAAAAAAGCCGCAGATCATGCTAAGGTACGTTTCAACATTGTAAAATTGTTTTCAGTAACCCAGCAATATCTCCGAAAATCGTCGTAACAGCTTATAGCGAGAGTGCGGCACATGCAATTCTCAATTCAAGACAACGAATACAGTGAAAACCTGTGCCAAGTCAATGATAACCCTGGACAATGTTCTAAATTGTGGTATAGCAGTATCGAACACTACAACTTCTGGACGCACATGTATAATCATGAAGCCGCATATTTTTCAAACATGATTTGGTCTGCGTCGACTGAAATGGGTTATGGGCAAGCTAAGGATGTGAACGGAAAGTACTATGTCGTGGCGATGTACACCCCACCCGCCATAGGGGACTTCGCAAAGAACGTTCCGTTTCCTCTATCGTTAGTTATCTCACCGAGATCTTGAGAACATTTGTAATATATTTTTTATATTTTAGGGAGGGCGGTGATAGATATAGCGTTCCACCACAAGATGGCGATGAAGGTGAATCAACTACGTCTAAATCGGGCAGGATAGCTGTTCAAATTAATGCAATAACTGTTTCGATTTTATTGGGACTATTCAAATTAACATATTGAAATCACATCTTATTGTTGGAGAAGACATTTTATCTGTATTGCTAAACCATATAAAATGGTTTATCGGTTATCTTAAATAAAAGCCAACTATATCACTTTGTGGGAGTACATTTTCAATATTATATAGTGTTGACATGGCAGATGTTGAAAAATAAAGCTAAATGTTGCTAGGAATATGTTGAGCAACAACTATTGCTATAGCAATTTTTACAGATCAAATTTCAAATGTGGAAGTGGAAGTGTAAATTAGTTAAGAAATTAAGAGAAATTAGTTTCTGACCCCACCTCGGATTTGGAAAAAAATATATATTTGCCGTTGACAAAAATTGGCAACAAATTGGGTTTTGGTTGCCAAGGTTGCCAGAGAATTGGTTGAAGTACACAGTATAAAATACTTGTGAAATGAAAAGGTGAGCAAAAATATTGTTGAAGGGTTAAGTAAGGTTTATATAAATATATGTTTAATTAAATTACTTAAATAGTGCCTGTGCACTATATAGTAAAAGTAGGTATTTAGAAGTTGGCAGTCTTTGTTATTGATAAATAAGCTATATCTGTATTTATTTTGCTTAATAATTGCTTAATAATTATATACGCTTAATATTATATGCTTAATAATTAATAATTGCTTAATAATTAATTTTGCTTCACTATTGTGAATATAGACATTTGTTACAGTCTTTTTAATTCTTATAACAAGTTATAATATATATATTTATATATTCTTTTAATATGTTAGCGGATTTAAGAGTAAAAAAAATACCAAATATTCCGATAATCTAACAATTTCAAAACTCGTCAAATTCAGACCACGCAAAACAAAAACATACGTTTTGTTCCGAAGATGAAAACGCTAAGCCGGAGTCTAAATTGAGTGTTTTATAGTTTGTTATACGTTATCCAAACCGGCCTAATTTAGTCAGAAAATAGCTAGGCTGACAGCACTACTTCCACCACTAACACTACCCCGATATTTGTCACGCCCCATCTCTAGCTGCACAAGCTGAAATTTTTTATTTTTCTTGTCAAAGTTTCACGTTTTCCCAACAATTTGATCACTCCAGAGCCATGGAAACGGCGAGCTCCAGTCCGTTTAAGCCCAGACAAAAAGACAAGGCCGAAGGTAAGTGAAAACAACCAAAAATCCGTTGAAAACAAAAAAGGAAGTTGTGCCGGCACACCGGTAACCTTTTATAGCGCGCGTGTGTGTGAGTGTTGCTGTGCTTGAGCAGCCAAGTTAGGATTTAAGGTATGCCGATGATTACCCCGCTTAATGCAGTCTCATTCAATGTGTTGCCCTTGCAGATGGAGGCCGCGCGGAGGAGGAGGATACAGACGGGCCGGTTGGCACCAACGACGGTGAGCCTCAGAAGAAGCTGCTCCGCCTGGCAGAGCCTCAACCTCTCCAAGAAGTCCGGCTGAACGACGCCTATCACAAGCGGGATGTCGCCAAGTGGCTGCAGGCGGCCTGGACGAGAAAGAAGGGTGGTGACGACACCAAAGAGGAACAGACCGGGGCTCAGGTGTTCGGGGATCCCTTCCAGATCTGCCTAATGCCGGGAATGCTGGTCGAGGGGCAGAGCCAGGCGCTGGTCGCCGAGATTACCGAGAAGGTACACTGGTCACGCAAGCAAATGGACCTGTACGAGTTCTATCAGAGCACAGACCTCTCCAATATGCCCAATTGCCGCCTGCTCACCAACTTCCTGCAGGTATTGCGCAAACAGGTGCGTCCGTGGCTGGAAAAAGTGACCAACCTGAAGCTGGACTACGTGTCAGCCTCCTGCAGCATGTACACCTGCGGCGACTATCTGCTCGTGCATGACGACCTGCTCAAGGACCGACAGGTGGCCTTCATCTACTATCTATCGCCCTGGGATGGTGCAGAGGAGTGGACTGAGGCGAAGGGCGGATGCCTGGAGATCTTTGGCAGCGACGACCAGTGCTTCCCACAGTTCCCGGTACAGCGAAAGATCGCACCTAAGGACAATCAGTTCGCCTTCTTTAAGGTGGGCTCACGCTCCTTTCATCAGGTAGGCGAGGTGACCACATTCGACTACCCGCGTCTGACCATAAACGGTTGGTTTCACGGCGAGACCAACGAGGCCTTCGTGGCCGACTCCCTGCGCGCCTTTCCACGCCTGAGCTATCAGCTGCCGGATAGCGTGAATATGCCTCCGCTGGGCCTGCTCCTGAACAGTGTGTATCTGAAGAACGCCACCCGCCGAAGCATCCAAAAGCGGATTGAGGAGAATTCGGAGATCTGCCTATACGAGTTCTTTAAGCGCGAAAAGTTCGAACTGGCCCGATCGCAGCTAATGGCGGAAACAGATCATCTCAAGTGGCGGAGACAGGGACCTGCAAATGCGCACAACTACGAGGTTCTGGATTTGACAACTGCCAGGGGTACGATCCAGGAACTCCTGCAACTCTTTCGTAGCGATGCCATGTTCGATTTGCTGCGCGATTTTACAGATCTGGACTTGGCTGGACCCGATTCCGTCAGACCGACATGCAGCGTTGAGCTGCAACGCTGGTCGCACGGAAATTACACAGTGCTGGGCGACGGTCTGGCCAGCGAGGAGAACACTTTAGACCTGGTCTACTACCTGAATGCAGCGGATGGTGCGGCGGTGATTACGTACCTTTCGCCCGACGCTGAGTTGCCGTCAGAAAAGGCACCGATTGATGTCCGACGGACGGACTACGATGTCGAGGACGAGGACGAATCGGTTTTGCTCACCATTACGCCCGTGGACAATGCCCTGAACATTGTGTACCGGTGCGAGGGCACCACCAAGTTCACCAAATACGTGTCGCGTAACACACCCCTGGAGAAGGGACCTGTTTTTGTTATTTCCTGCAGCTACAAGGAGTAGCATGTTTCTTCGTTACCCTGCATCTGTATGCGCACAATGACTCCTCAAGGACTATTTGCATTATATTCTTTCTATTGTACAGAAACTAATTTACCGAATAAAATCTTAAGAAAAAAGCCACAAAACCAAACACGTTTTAGGGTTGTTACCATAGAACTTAACCATAGTATATACCGGGGAAATCGTATTAGACATAAATGTATGAACAAAGTATCCGCTATTCCCCAAACTAATCCGGGTGCTTCTGCTTGAATTTACAGATCGGTACCGCATCGGGGCAACGGTCGCCTTTATCGTGGTCATTATTGGCATCGGCGTGCCGATGTGGTGGCACACCACCACCGTCTACAGGTGAGTCAGATGACCAAATCGGTTGGCGTTTCTCGAATTATCTGCAATTGTTTCCGCGCAGAGTCGATTTGCCCTCCTCGGACATTTTGAGCCTGAGCGAAAGTCCCATCAAAACGTATGTGCAGGTGGCCATCTTCACACAGCAGCTCAGTCGGGGCCAGTTGCTCATCAGCGAACTGCAGAGTGCCTTCAGCGATAGTGGTGGGTAATTGCATAAGCAGCCAGCGTTTGGTGGATTTTAAGCTGAGTTTCTTTTCAGAAATATGGGCTCTGGAATTCAAGCAACTGTCGCCGACGGAGAAGACAGAGCAGGACGCTCATACGCCCGCGGCCTTGGAGAAGTTGTTGCTAAAGGAATACCCACAGAGCATGGGTGACTTCATGTTCATCGAGTGGCCCAAATTGCAGGAGGAGCTGCTGCTCACAACCGAACGCTCGGCCCTGATGCGAACAGATACATGTGAGTTGAGAACAAACATAGGTATTGAGTGAAATCGAATGATTCTTTCGATTTCAGCCTCCAACAAAATTGCCCAGCTCCTGCATGCCAAGATCCTGCAGACTTATCGCATCAATCAGATACTGAGTACAGACGAAAGGATGGGCATTAAGTCGGAGGCCCCACAGCCGACCTACGAGGTGATCGTCTCCGTCCTGAACCCAAAACCCCGACTTACCCACGCCCAGTGGAACATTGCCATGGCTGTAAAGAGTATGTTCTGGGCGCTTAACCTTACTTAAATCCATACCCAACCGTTCTATCTTCACGCCCTACAGCCTACATTGAACCGTGGCTGGCCCAGGTGTCGGGCGTGTCCAACTATACGGTGCGGTCGCAGTGGAAATATCGCGTGGCCATTGAGGCCGAGGTTAAGCAGGTGCGCGATCAAAGCCGCCTTGGACGCCACTACGCTTTGCAGGAGTCCGCCCTGCCACATCTGCTCACCTCGATTGCCCAGAACCTAAGTGCCAGCACCACCGACAAGCCGGCCATCAATCTGGTGGTTTACATACCGCCCTGTCACACAGCTCCACTGCACATCTACAACAGCAAGGATCAGTTGCTGACGAGGCACGGTGTGGATGCATTCATATCCTCGCCATGGGGTGGCTTTATCATCGCCAATCCACCGGAACGTGTCTGCCTGGCCGCCATGAACGATCAGCCGCCGTTGCCATACCATGTCAGCACGACGGACAATATGCAAGTAATGCTGGATCAGCTACACAAACTGCTCGACATTAGCAGCGAGCTGCATATGGACGGGGTCAAAATGGTGGATATCGAACAGTTGGAGCCCCGTCGGTGGGAGTACGAGGCCTACCTGCGGCGCAGTGCCATCCGTCACATATCCACGGCCAGCAGCACGCTCCAGAGCCTTATCAAACTTTTGGGTAAGATATCAGCGAAGTATTTGCTACAGTTTCTTAATTTTCCGGAAGGGGAAGTGTTATTATTTAAACAAAGGTTAAATTGTGTTCTGCTTAGGGTTTTGGGGATAATTAATTTTCGTTAGAGCTTGCAGTGTTTGTCCATCAAAACTGTTTTATATTTGAGAGCCTCGATTTATTGCTATGCTGATTAAAAAGAATAGAGATACATTTTGATATAATGGACATTAAGCTTTATATCTTGGCGTACCTTAATTGGACTATATATATTTTAATATTTGTTTCCCCCTCTCGTTTAGATCAAATCAGCTACATTGTGATAGACGACGAGGTGGGCGCCGCCATAACGAATTCCTATGCCGATATTTTGGCAGCCAAGGCCGCCCTCTTGGAGCACCGTCTCGCCGATGCCTCGGCACTGGCCAAGCGCGCCTTTGTGGCCTCGGAGCGCGGGTTCTTCGACGCCAGCCTGCTGGCCCAATTGTACTTCCCCGACGAGCAGAAGTACGCGATCTACATTCCGCTCTTCCTGCCCATAATGGTGCCCGTGCTCAGCTCCTTCAATATGCTGCGCGGCGTTCTGCAGGCCAGGCGAAAGGAGAAGCACGCATAAGCGAGCTAGAAGTTAACCAAAAAAATAAATCTATTTTCTTTAAAAGATATTACTATTGCGATTTATTCGGTTTGTTCGGTTTGCTCGGTTTGCTTCGGTTTTACATGGTACATCTCATCGTCAAGGCCTCGCGGCTGGACACTACTCTGGGAGCTGTGGTAATTTTCCAGCATATTTAAACTGTATATGGCCGCACAGAGGATATAGCTGACAAGGATTCTCACATACATGATTGAAAGTGCCAGCAGTCAGAAATGAGAAATGGGGAAAAATTATGGCTTTGAAATAATTGAAAATTTTGATCTGACACAGTACATACTTGAAATGTAATCCTCGGGCAACTCTTCCGCGCTCTTTGATTTAATTCCAAAGAGCCTTGTGCGGTCTGCACAATTTGATGTCATGGCTGGTGGAGTACGCACCCCTCGGGGGCCAAAAGCGAACACAGCACAGTCCGCTCAGCGTGTGAACGGCGTGCATAGGTCAGGTTCAGAGGCGAGACACCAGCAATGCGGACGCAGCTGCTGCCGGATGAATGTCAGCCGTGCGATACGACACGGGACCAGGCTAAGTCAGATCGAAAATGGTCATCAAGAGGTGGAGCATCGGGTTATTGTGATCATTTTAGAATCGAAAGACAAAGAGCATTTCCTGCATTTCTTACCTGTTTATCCGGATTTTAAGCTTACGTTTTAGTTAACAATGTGGCCAGGCCCAATTGCATGCCATTGCAAATAGATCCGATGATGGAAAACGAAAACGAAACCGTAAACGAAAACGAAGCAAATGCGCGGCTGTCAAAACTCGTTAAACATGGAATTCAATTGGCAATGGGAGAGTCATGGATCGGAGGGCGGAGCGGGAACGGTGTCAAAACTTTGCGCATTAAAAAAGTAAATAGTTAATTTTTAATTGCTCACGGCTCGTTGGCTCTCGACAAAGACAGATGCTCGTAAACGAAGAGATCTCCGCATACATATTCAACAAGTATTTGTCTTTGCAAAGGTTAAATATTATTTTAATGAGTCGCGCTTGTTGGAGTTTTCTGCAGCGACAGGGGCTTCAGAAGAGACAGAAACCTTTTCTCCACGCGGTGGAGGTGGAGGTCTGGTCTCGGCCCCAAGACCGCAAAAAGGTCAACAATGTGACTTTTAAGCGATCGCCAAATGCCGCCAGGCCGCCAAGTGGCTTTGTGTCATGGCTTCGTGTGCCGCCGCTAAGCTGCGATATGCCGGCATATGGTTGATTTTGGATCCGAATCAGCCTGGATATATTTACCTATATTGAGGGGTAATAGCTGATGGCCGCAAGGGCCATCTGCATTTCCGGTCATGTCAAATAGCCCGTAAATTGCCGTTTCCCACACGCACTCAGTCACGGCAAAACCGCACGCACGTAAAAAATCAATTCGGCTCAAGCGGAGTCGATGAGGAGCTGGCCAGCCGAAGGCTAACACAATAACGAAACTAATTTTGATGTGGTTGTTAAGTATTTCCAAACACTTACAGCTTCGAGTGGAAAATGGCCAGAAGAGACGAACTCGAGACCCAGCAACGATTTGTTCGATATGAAGATGTTGCAGACAATGGATGGTTTGGGGGCACTTGGCCTGGACACTCTCTCGGCTGCAACAAGGCGTGTAATTAATAATTGATTGAGCCGCGTTTTTCCCAAACAATGAATGACACGGCACTCGGGGCGCTATAGACAAGCACCATGGCGATGGCGATGGCTGTAGATAGCAAACAGCTGCAGTGTGGAATGGCTTGCATTGGACCACAAAGAATGGAAGAATTCCTGACCAAAAACGACACAAAGTACAAGGCACAATGTGCAGGATCTGGAGTTGGGAGCCGGTGCTTACAGCCAGGTGTGTATATATATTGGCTTATATGGCCGGGCCAACATTGCGAAACGTTCACTGCTGCAATTGTAATCACTGCTGACCAAAAGTGCATTGCTCATTGCCGCTGCTGATGCACTTTTTATAGAGCCGGTGCATTCCCACCGCTAAGTGAAATTAATAAAAATCGTCTAAAATCGACAGTAGCTGCACCAAAAACGTCAATGCGTCTGCGCAATGCACATAATTTGTTTAATTAATTACGCCAACACATTTTCATTGCTGCCAGCCAGACAGCCAGTCAGTCACCCTATTGGGTAATAAGTTTTTGGCCAACGACGAACCGACTGCTGATGTGAAAAATCCCATAAACTAAAGCAGGAAAAAATCGTACATTCGCACTGGAACTATAACAGCCATTGAAAGCCGAACGGATTTGGCAGCTTTCGAAAGATTCAGGCATCGTCAAAGTGGAAGTGGATGCTGCAGTCGGTTGGCGGTTGCAGTTCTCAGCATGCGCCAAGGCCACTGGCATTTTGTCTGCATATACGCTGACTCAAGATCTCTCGAGATGTGCCGAACATTTTGTGAGCGGCACTCAGCCAGATTCTGACCAGAAATGCTAAGCGACCCCAGTTCAATAATGACTAATTGCGCCGCTGAAACATTGCAAGTGATTGTGGAACAATTAAGCAATTTGTTTTGCCTGAATAAAGTCGAGGAGTATCATCATCATCATCATCATCATCAGTGGCGAGTGGCAGCCATGGGAAAGAGGAGACACCGGGCTGGAAAAGTGTCGAAGCCGACAAATTCCAAGGACGTCATGCTTATAAAACAAATAAAGCGAAATGTATTATAAAAAATATTACTTACCCTTACTGCGGCTTGACATAAATGCCAATTTAAATGCTGCAAAACGCATAAATCAGCAAACGAGCAAAGTTCCAGCTTCAGCTCCGGCATAACTTCAGCTCGGGCTCCAATGTTGCTGCTGCTATGTGTCTCTGTGGATATTTGCTGCTGTTGTTGTCGTGTTTTTGGGCAAACAAACGACCAGCAAGTGGCGCTCCTCAAAAACGTTTTTCTGCCAAATGTTCACTGGCAGTGTTCGAAATGAAGAAGACACAAAAGACATTGGGCAGAGTTCAGCAAAAAGGCAATGTTGCTATTGTTGCGGCTCCGGCTGCTGCTGCTGCTGCTGCTGATGGGTGACAAAAGTTGCCGTCTAATTGAATTAACATAAAATAAAAGTTGTCTTTTAAAATGCGCATAATCCATGCCCTGGCCACATCCTGGTCAGCCAGAGCCATATCATCGTTAACCATTTGGCATTTGAGTGAGAATTTCTAGCCAGAAGAATCATGAACAAAGCGCGCAGCTTGAGTTCAGATTAAGCCCGAGCTCGAATAGCTCATTAGCATGATTACAATGAAGATTCGACTGCATAATAATTCACACATATTCCCGCATTGCCGCAAATAATTACGAAAAGTGCATTTGTATGGGCTGGCAATTAGTCACAGACACTGGCAGCGGCTCTTGGCTTAGTGCAGCATCTGCAAGTCGCAGCATCGCCGGATTCTTTGCCGCCCGCCACCGTCGCCACCCATTCATTCCCATAATTTACCAAATATTTTTTTTTATTATTTATTTTCTTATAGTTGTATTTTGTTTTTGCCTGTATGTCTGAGCCGCGGCATAGCAACTGCAATGTCTATAAGATTTTCTCACGTTTCGTCGTGCAGATTTCGGCACAAGTTGTGCCTTGGTGTGGCCGCCGCCGCTGCTGCCTTGCTTGGGATGGTACAATATGCAAGCTGCAAGATCCAAGTGGTGGCTGCACTGGCGATAATGATGGTGGCGGCGGTGCCTCCGCGGGGGTGGCGACTAATGCACATTTTATGCAAATTTTAACTGCGCGATCCCGGTGTGTTGGCTCAGCTTATGGCAGCTTAAGTCGCTTTACGACTGCCAGCAAATGCTCGGCGAATCCATTGAGTGTCAATAGGCGCTGGCATTAAACCTGTTTAAATTTATGCTTTTAGCAAATTAGAATATTTTGTTAGACTGCCTTGGGTTATTATTTTGGTAACTAGTAAGAAAAACTTATTAGAATTAAACCTGTTGCTGGAAATTGATTCCTTTCTTTACAGAAGATAATTTTAGTTTAAGGAATTACTCACAATTTTTCCTTTATTTTGGTGCCAGCATTTACAATTAAAACGTTAATCGATTTATAGAGAGGTGGATAATTAATTATATAAATAATCGTTAATTGTCAAAACAGCTGCAAGCTTTAAATTAAATCTTTTTATTATTAAAAAAGAGAATTAAAAATCAAATTTAATGAAAGTTTCCTCCACAAGTCAGTTTATATCGGGAGTTATTTATAGGCTCTTACAAAATTAAGAAAATATCATTGTAATGTCGAAAATGTTGTTATTATTTCTTAGCTAAATATATCTTAATTAAAAAATAAAGCATTTTAAATTTATTTTGCATAAAATTGCCTTTACCTTTACTATAAGTTCTAGGATAAAAAGGATTTTAATTGTAAATGTACCTTTTATGGTAAACAAGTTCGTTTCCTAAGTCTTTCGATCGTCTGCAGTCTTTTGATGCGTTTCGCTTGCAGACTTTCAGATATGCCGCATCACGGCAATGCGTCAAATTAGCCAGGCAGCCCGCTCACTAACCACGGTCCACGGGTGTCCATGTGTCCAGGTGGCGGCCTGGCTGGTTGTCCGACTGCCTGACTGACCCAATCAAATCCGATCCCAGAGAGCCGCAGAGCTAAGGTTTCGCAAGCCCGCGTCGCATCCATAAAACTCCAAATTGCACAGCTGCGTCTCCGTGTCCGTCTCCATTTGCGGCTGTCGCTGCCACGTGCAATCCCAAATTCCCAATCCCCATCCCCATCCCCATTCCAATCTCAGCCAGCCAATGCGAAATTATTATTATTATTATGTGTGTGTTGTGTGTGTAAATGCATTAATGTGTATGCAATTTCTTATTATGAGCGGCGGTTGGCTTCCAAAAGGTTTTCCGAGAGCTGCACTTTATCAACGGGAAAATCTGCTGGCAGGCAGCCCATGCTCATTGCTGCACAATTACTCAACGACCTGGGATGATGTCTGCCCCGACCGCGATTCCGATTCCCGCTCGACTCCCAATCGCAATCCTCGCCACTCGTTAGTGCTCGGTTGCCTCTCGAGAGCTGCACCAGCTTCTGCCAGGCTTTTTGGCGCGTTGCTAGGTATGGAATGAGTTGCCGCCAAATGCCAGGCGAGAGTCGAGAGTTGAATCGAGACCCCGGGAGTCTGCTCGGGCGCATCTTCAGCTTAATTGAATTTTTGGCTGCCGTTGCTGCTGTTGAATGCTGGTGAATGCATTTTCCACCGGCTCCCACAAGTTGTGCAAATGCTTTCGGCACTTTTACCGCCGAATGCAGACACTCTGTGACTGACTGGGCTTACATAATGAGTAAAAATTAAATAATTTACCCAGCAAATGGATTCTGGAGGAGCTTGTACTTTTCTCTTGTACCTGCCAGGTGGAACAACAAAATCGTGTCTTTGACGGCGAGCACATTCATCAATGTCAGGCATGAAGTCCGAGGCCGTTTGAGTCTCCGATTGATGTGTATTTAATTGAAAGAGCCGCTAATTAGAATCCAATCCGCTTAGGTGCTGTGTAATGCCAAACACCAGTTCGTGCCGGGCATCATCTTCGGACAATTGGGATCTCTGGCTTTGGTACTGGCACTTCCTTGTTATTGGCCTTTCCCACGCAGAGATCGCGTGAGTCATTGGCACATACACAGGAGTTGGTTCGTAAAGCGAACATTTATTACAAACAGCATTACAGCTCTTGCACAATCGCAATTGGCAGCAAATTAGAAAGATGGCGGCCATATGCCACTTCCCACAGCTTTTTGGCAGATGGCTCCGGGTTGAAAGTCATCCAGTCCCGGTGCCAGTCGAAGTCCCAGTCCAAGTCCCAGGCTCGTCCTCCATTTATTCGCCTCGATTTCCCCGTCGCAGTTGACATTTTTTTTTTTTTACCTCCGCCAGTCAAACAGGGCAGCTGCTTTGCATGACTTTGGCTGCCTGGCCTTTTTCCGGCAGGCAACCTCAACTTTGAAATGCCAAGCTGCCAGAGGTTTAGTCTCAGTCTCAGCTTCAGTTTCAGTTCCAGGTGACGGCTTGAGGTTGCAGCCAGCATTTTTCCAGGGCTTGTAAATATAGAAAAATCTAGAGAGCAACGCCCAAAAGCAAAAACAAAAAATAACATATTTGGCCGAGTAGCAGGCGTGTAAATTCCCACACTGCAGCAAATACCGTGCATTCCCCGCTCCTAACTCCGAGCTCCGTGCCACACTCACCCAAATACACATAACCGGATTGGCGGTGGCACCGCGACTTTTGCCCCGACAATCCAGCGGCAGCCGCAGCAGCAACACAGCGGCAGATGGGGCAGCAAATGACAAAGCCCCGCCGCTATGACATAATACCCAGCGGAAGATGCAACCAGCTTGCCACGTTTGCACTTGCAAAAATGTACGACCGACTAGATTATAAGAGAATTCAAAATTTAATTAGAATTAGATGAATATTTTGTAGATATCTTTGAAGTATATAATCAATATTATTTATATACAAACAGAAACCAAGAGAAATAATCAAAAATATATATTCTCGAAAGTAAAATGGATTTTAATAGTCTGAGTGTTAGGAATAATTTTTCTAATGCTATTTCGAAGACTATATTCAACAGAGAAAATACCACTGATATCCTGATATATTAATATTTTCGCCCAGTGTACGTACAGCGGGTGTAATTGATGTGGGGTTCGTTGGTCGGGCGGGGGAGTGCTTGCCCATAATCATGAGCTGGCCCTGCGGCCAGCTGACGTAAGTGATGAGAGTAGCGTCTCCTGCTGGCGGGCGGTGCAACGTGCAGCAAAACAATGCAACTGGGTAAGTGTCATATGGTCACACGCTGCGTATGCGTAATTTGCGTTAAGCATACGACAGCGAACCGAGACGGATAAGGCGGCAGAACCCAGCAGAAGCACAGACACAAGCGCAGACACGAACAAGAGACGAGCACGAAGATGGCAGACGAAGTTGGAATGCCGCTAGGCTGCTTAAGACGACGGTGCACAGTGGTCACAGGCTTAAAGTTTACAAGAAATACGTCGAAGAATCCTAAAGATTATAAATTATATTTATAAAATATAAATAGAAACCACTAGGCTAGAATAGGGACATAAATTATGTTTCTCTATTCTGGAATATTTACGATAATTTTAATTAAATTAATGATAAAATCTGCAGCTAAAAGAAAAGCTTAGGTACCTCTTAAAGAATTTATCGTACGCTTTAATACCCTCCGATTTGAGAACTTGTTCAGTCTGTCTACTTACACAACTTTGAAAAAATCTTTAACAGACTTCTTTAAATGCGTGAAAAACTGCTTACCTCTGTTTCCATTAGCTCAAGCCCACTGTTCGTGATGGCTGCTGCTGCCTTGGCAGCCAAGCTGCGCGATGGGCTCCAAGTGGTTTCCTTTCGCTTTCAGAAATCATTTCGCTTCGACAACGTGGACGATAAAGTCACAGATCGCGCATCGCAGCGCCTCGCTCTGCCCGCTCCATTCGCCTGGTTCGCCTGTCTCCTCCGCGCGGTTAGTGGTTGCTGGTTGTTGCTAGTTTCTGGTAGAGTCAGCGGTGGCAGTGGTTCGTTCTTCTGCCGTGTTGCAGATCTGTGACTCTGTGCTTTTCCGCTGTTTGCCCAGCCAAGTGAGGCAGCCGCAGACGTCTCTCAACGTTTCGCTGCACCTTCTAAATGGGTTTTCCGTAGTTTTCGCACCTTGCGAAACACATTTCGTACGCATTTACATACACGATCGAAGTTTGAAGAATCTACCTGGCGACTGCTCATTTCCTACATGACGGACAACTTTTTTTGGCACATTCGCCATGGAAATGAGCCGCTCGCTGGCGATGCTTTACGTGCTGACTTAGTGAATAAGAAAAACCAAAAATAGCACAACAAAAAAAAAGAAGAAAAAGAAAAGCAAGAAATCAAAAAGTAACGAAGAAACAAACATATTGTGCAGCTGGGGAGGGTTTTGCAACCGAAATCCCTTTCGATACTCATAAGATCTCTGGTGTTGTGCGCCCCCTCTCTTGTTTTGCAGTGCGATCCATGTGAAAATCGACATTAACTATCAGCTTAATTGCTCTGGATTACATATTGGATATCATCCTGCATTTGGATTATAAAAACTAATACGACATGTTGAGACCACATTTTGCAATGATTGCCTTCCTCTTGGGTGAGTATAATGCCGAAGGGATATTCTTAAGAATGTTTACACAGAATTCAAGGAATTTCTTACCTCTTTTTTTTGAAAACTTTTATATTCCGATATAGTATTTTAATTTAACTTTGAGTGAAAGAGGTTTATTTCTTCTCACCCATCGAATTGTTATCTCTGTGTTCATATCTTAAAATTATTTAAAGGATAGAAGGAAGAGATAAACGAATATATTTTCATTTAGATATTCAAATTAAAGGGATATGTAAATACATTTAATACAAAATTTGTAATATCTAATACTTAAATATGACAAATTTTTGTAAGAGAATCAAGGAACAGTCTGAGTTAAAGCATTTCTTAAGAGTTATAGTTGATATTTTAAAATAAAATATAGAAACCATTTTTTTCCTGTCTGTTTATAACAAAACTTTATAATAGTAACGGCCCCTGGTATTAATAAAAAAAGATCATTGCAAAAGCAGGCAAAAACCTCGATATTAGTTATCGATTATCGGCACACTTTCCACTTCTTTTTATCAGAACTTAAAAAACTCAACTCTAGCTTCTTCAGGTCTGATTTATTGCCGATCAGCCTTCCGCTAACAATCGCATATTGTTGCTTTTAACATAAAAGATCCCCACCAGATCCCATATCGACAGAAATAAAAAATCACAAGCTCATTAGTATTTTTTTTTTACAACAAATGTTTCCATATGGAAAAGATGTACTGGCCCAAGGTCCATAGCTGGCGAACGAAATTGATGGGATTCAATGAGTCAATGATTCATATCGATCACATTTGGAATCCCAGCGTAATTTGCTGCAGCCGAATAAAGACAAGGCTGAGAAATGGCAATTAGGGCTAAGAGTGGGTCATCAGCATAATTACCATGCTGTAAATTATCTGCGAGTGAGAGTGAAGTGGGGCAACGCCCCAAAACGGTGGCGTGGCTCAAGGGGACTCCAAGTCCCCTGCGTGGGAGCCAGCACCACCGAGCTCTGTCCAATTTGAAGATTCACTCCAGCGGCACCAGCAATTGGAATTGGAATCGAACCATCAGCGCGCTGGACAAAAGAGCTGCCTTTGGATGGGTATGGGGACGGGGATCCATCCCAGCTGCTGCCCAGTCATAGTTCACTGCCAAACAATGGCTCTGGCCTGGCTGGCAGGGGAGGAAAGTTGAAATTTGAAATTCACGTGAATTAAATGCGAATCACAGTCGAGTGCTGGCACGGCATCTTTCTTTTATTCGAATTTCGAACTATGCTGGATGTCTGGTTTTCTCTTTGTTTTGCATTTTGGGTTTCCTTAACAGATTCAGTATTTTTTTTGCCTGATAAATGGTGGCGCACCGTGGGGATTATGCAACCTACGAGGGCAATTTGCAGACGCCGGAGAAGAGTAGCCGGAGCCCAAGTTCTGCAGTTGTGAGTTGCAAGTGCAATTACCGCTACCTTAATTGCACTGCGTTCGTCTTCCGCTGTCTGGTGCTGTTTTTGTTTTTTGGCCAAGAACAGAAGCTGGGCCAAATGTGTATTGGGTAAAAAGGAATAGGCAACCGAAAGAGTAATCAGAGACCCGAGACTACAGTGATACATGTTGTGCCATGGGGTAATTAGCTTTTAATGCCCAACACGAGTACGACAATCGTAATCCATAATATTGATTGACTTGGCATTTTAATTGAGCGACCCTCATGTGTGCGACGCGGATCTGTTTTTGACCACAGCATCGCTGTGGGAATGCGCCGAAATGTTAATGATGTCTCGCGGTATCACAAATACCAATCGATGCTCCAAAAAAAGTAAATAAAAGCCGTCTCGAGCACTCGCAGAACGGCTCGTTTAGAGGCTCCGGCTCAGCAGCCTTGGAGCACGGCAAGTGCTCCGGCACACATAAATCACAAGCTCGTCTCGCGTCGCAGTTGTAAGCGAAAGTGATGCGGCCCGAAGGTCACTTGACCAGGTCAGCACCAGCATCAGCCTCAGTAGCCTCAGCACCAGTTACTAACACTCAACTAATACACGTCTCCTCTGCGTTCGAGGAGCCATTCTAGCACTCAAGACCAGTCCTAACCAGATCACGATATCTGCTTCTGTTTTGTATTTACTTTTGCAGCAACGACACTTTGCTCCGGTTTCGCGCAGGCCCAGCTGCTCGACGAGGATGATGACCTGGCCTTCGGCAGACCCTGGCCCACGTACAGCCTGCAGAATATGCCGAAGACGCAGTTCACCTGCCACGACAAGATCCTGGGAGGTTACTATGCCGATCCGGAGACCCAGTGCCAGATGTTCCACGTGTGCGTCAAGCTGCCCGGAGTGGGGGTGAGTGTTACTGTTGCCCAGGTGCAAGTGTTGCCCAGGCCAAGATCCAAGGTAGCATCGCGGGCCATAATGTCTAGGAATGTCTTGCTCATTTTGTATTCTCACCAAGAGAGTTAATGTATGTATATTTCCCAAGCATTTAGAGGCATATTGGTCTTTTATTTATAGTTTATTGATATCAATTGGATAGTCTTTTGAGTTGTAAAGCACACAATTTGGGAGGCTTAAATATGGCAGGCAAATAGCATTAAAAACGGAACATGGCGGAGACTTAAAATAAGTCATATACATTTATCTAAAGATCGAAGTGGGCTGTGTGAGCAATATTCACATATTCTTCAAATCATACATCTTTAAGTATATATTCTCTAGTTCTCCGGTCCCATTTTGCCGATACTCTAACCAGTATTGCCCCATTTTGATAAATCACTCGATTATGAAGCTCTGAGAGAAGAAGATTAGAGAATTATTAGAGGGGAATTGCATATTATGATAGTATTTTACTTGCCATGATGTCCAGATAACTGAAAATTTTGAAATTAATGTATTTAGAAGCTCGATACCATCTAGCTCCATATCCACGGCTCATCCCTGCCAGACTTCTCGAAGCAAAAACAAAAGACTTGGGAAACAAACTGACTGGCTGGTTGGTTGCCAGTCTCGACTTGTATCGCTATGTCAAAGCCCCAGCTAAATGGCAAAGTGGCATAGCCAGATGCGCTGGGGAATGTGTGATTGCTTCGAATGCTTCGTGACTGGCCCGGATGGCCGGATGGCTATGGCAGCTCGCAAGACCTGGGCCGAAGACGACTGGCTGACCTTTAAGCGGGGTCTTCGTGAACGCTGGTCTGGGAGCCGAGTGCGAGACGCGCTGGTGCTTATCCTAGGGCTTTTCAGGTGGCTCATCATCTGTATCTTCGTCCTCAATGGGCGTAAAGTTGGACCCGGACGCTTCCCCCTCCAGCTTATCCTTTACGAAAACTCGGAATAACTCGGACAAATGCCGGCGATGAACCTTAGTTTGCATTTTGCTCTGACGCCGACACAAGCTGCTCAGCTGGCCCAAGTCCTCGGCTAGCTTGTGTCTGAATTGCATCCTTTGCAATCTCAGCTCCTGGCGGGCGCTCGTCAGCAACTTACTCAGCCTGGCCAATTGGCGGTTCTTCTGGTTGAGCTGCCGCTCCTGCCGGTAGCTCAGCTCCGCCAACTGCTCCATGTCTGTCTTTAGGCCTGCCATCTGTGAAATGGTGAGCTCCGCCTTATTGCGAATTTCGATCATTCTCTGTTGCATTAGATCCTGACCTTGTTCCGCGATCTCGCCTTCTTCATCTGGCGACTCGCTGCCCTCCAGGCCCTCAAGGAATTCCTCCATTTCCTTCAGCTTGTCCGTATCCTGGCTGAGGACCTTCTCCCTCAGGCAACAGTATTTTCGGCGCTCGCGCCTATACATCGCTTGCCACACCGTTGCGCTCGGCCCGTCGTTGTAGAAAATCCGCGATGAATTGGGCACGACGGGCTCCGGTCTTTTCGGCTCGTTCGTGAAATTGATCAGTACTGTTTTCCCACAGTTGCCCAGCAACTCCTTTAGGAGCCTGGTCAACTTCACGTTGTGATACCTCAGATGGGTTTTGGCATTGTGGGCCAGGGCCTGCAGTAACCTCTCCAGCGTTTCCAGGGGAGTTTTGGCCTCGGACTTGACATCTTTTTGATCGTCCTCAAGCTCGGACTCGTTGTCTGTTGGCCTGGAGTCATCTCCCCTTTCCCTGAAGTGGAGCAACTGCAGTTGCCCGCAGTCGACACCCGAAATCTGGCTTACAAGAATGGTGAACATGAGGTGGCAGCACTCGTTATCCAAGATCATTTCGCCCTTGACTCGCTCGATGTAGGCCTGCAGCTCTCGAGGAGTGGCCACAAAGTAATCCAACGATGTCCTACAACCACTGCTGGTTAGGTTAGCCGCCAGGTCACTAGAGTCGGCGGTAAGCTTCACATGCCGCACCGATACTTCTGGTTGTGCCAGCGAGTTTTCGCTGGAGAAGAGTTCCCCAAAGATACGGGTAACAATGTCCTCGGCATCATCACCAGTATCGCTGTGGCCGCAGCAAAAAACAATGCTGGAGTTTCCGCCAATAACCTGACCCAGCAGCTCGGCAATCGCCTCCTCGAGCACCTCCCGCTGCTGTTGGCTGCCCGGAGCGAAGAGCTTGCGGAACAGATAGATCCTAAACTGGCCGGAATGGTGAATTCCGCTCCAATTCTGCATAATAATAATAAATAATAAATAAATAATAAAACAAAAATAAAGTGTGTTCGTGTGTGATGATTTAGGTTTCAGTGTCGGCGAGTGAATGTCGATTGTCATTTAGCCTACTGTGCACATTGGCACATCGAGAACCAGACCGAGAACGTTTACTACCTGGCCTCCGACGAGTAGAGAAGCTTCCCGGCGCTTTTCCGCCAAATGCCAAGTGCCAAGTGTGGAAATGCCAAAGTTTGCGGCAGGCATCGCCAGTGAATTCTGGTAGCTTCTGGTGGCATTAAGGCGACCTCGCAAGGAACTTGCTGATTGGATATATGCAGCTGTATCTGCATCTGAGACTGCCTTCAATGCCATAACAGGAAATCTATTTAGTTTTAAAACCAATTAAACAAAGTTAAGGCAATGTTTTGCTTAAGTAATCGCAGTATAATTTGTAAAACCATTGAAGTAAATTCCTATTAAGTTTAGCTCCAGAAAGTTCTTTCCGTAATGAAATAGAAAATCCAAATATTTGTTGTTCTTTGCTTTCCTTGAGCAAGTTTGCAGTCTGAATCACAGCTTGGCCCAGTTTAGCGTCAACCAGTTTCCATTACAAGAATTGTGGCTTACAGGGAGATATATGTAAGCTGCTGCTGCCTCTGGGTCTTGGCCTTAATGCTTTTGGCTAAAACAAAACCCACTTATTATAACATTGAATTTTGCATGTTGCTCTGCCTATCTAATGGTGCTGTTTTTTTGGTGCTTTTGATGCTTTCGCTGTTTTCGCGCAGCTCCTACACCGAAGAGTTAATCCGTTTGTCCAACAGGTGCAGGACTACCGCTTCCTCTGCCCCAATACGACGGCCTTTGACCAGGAGTTGCAGATCTGTGCCAACTGGCTGGACGTGGACTGCGACAAGGCCATCTCCCTGTACGACAACGGTCACCTGAACGATCTGTATAGCGGCGGGGATGACAACAAGGCCGCCCACGAGGAGGAGGCCACATTCCATCTGCAGCGAGCAGAAACTGGTGAGTAGCGATTTGGCTTCAGCTTAGGGATGTTAATAGTAAGGAAAAGTTTTTTCTAATATATCGGCAATACTATCGCGTTCAATATTACAATATCGAAAAATATCATATTTAACGTTAAAATATCGATATTTCCGAAAAATATGGAAATAAAGTTATTTTTTAATAACAATTAATTGCAAGGTTGAAAATTCGATTTGTATATAAGCTGTCACATCAAATTTCAATGCATTATAGGTATATTGTTTCTTTTTTGCTATCCCTAGTCAGGTTCAGTATACCCCGGGTATATATGTTCAGTTATTTATCAGATAATTAAGTGATCTTTAATAACGGAAACGAGTGTCGTGATCTGTGGTGATTTCAACCAGGGTTATTTTTAATTGCAGGCGATGTGCGTCGCTCTAAGGAGAACCACAATGCCAGCCCCAACTCCAAGTCACGCCCTCGCCACAATTACTCCCAGGCAGGTGGCGGCCCCACTACCAGCTCCAGCTCCAGTCCCAATTTGGAGATCACGCAACCCAGCAAGCGACCCATTTCCACATATTACACGCCGACCACCTCCGCGTCCACAACGACCACGACGACTACATCGACCACGACGGAGCGCAGCTATTACAACAATAACAACAACAATTACAACAACAACTACAGCAACAATTACAGCCACAACAATGACGACTCAAAGCGTAAGAAACAATGGCCTCTGGCGATGCATCGCCCAAATTAATCACACTCCCATCCCAATCCGCAGAAGACGTTGATGATATCTTCAAGGGTTCCCACAGCTCGCACTTCTTCTCCAACCGCCACGGCGGTCGGGAATATGATGAGGAGCCCACCCGACCCAAGCCCAACGACCTGAGCGACTTCCAGCAACGCAAAACCACGCGGGTCACACCCACCCGAGGCCAGCGGGTAACCGCCGCTCCTAGCAGCCCCATAACCGCCAGCACTGCTGCTCCTCCGGCAACCACCAAGTCCTTTAAGAAGATCACCCTGCATGCCACATTCAACACGGACTTCCTGGACAACTCGCCGCACGCCAAGACCACAGGACAGAGTGTGGTGACTACGCCACGCCCCAGCAGCAGCATCACTAGCCGCTTCAGCTTCGGATCTAGTGACTTCCCCACCCAGGAGCGCATCCAGCCGACCACCTACAATCCGAACACTGGTGCCTATCGCTTCAAGACAACCACACCGCCACCGGCCAGCTCCAGTTCCACCAAGGTGACGGGCAAGGGAGTGCAGGATTTCGACAAGCGCAGCAAGCCCACGGTGGCGGCGGTGCGAAAGCAGAAGCTGGGTCCCCAGGAGTCCAACTACATCAACCAGAACGAGTTCGGAGACCTGTCGAAGGGTCCTAAGCTTCAGCAGCCGCAACCCTTCCAGCTGGCCCAAAAGAAGCCCAACCAATTGGAGCCCCATTATCAGCGTCACAAGGCCCAACCCCAGGTGGTGACCAGAGTGGGCGCCCAGGAGCCGGCACCCTTCTCGGCGGCGCCTAGTTCAAAGCCGCGATCCTTCACCAGCCGCGGCAGTATCACCTACAAGGCCACCACGGAGCGTTATGCAGACGACGAGCTGCACTATCCCACCACAAGTCACAGTTCTGTCACAGCCGCGTCCAGGGTCAAGGAGGCCTATACGCCCACCACCTTCCGGCCTACCACATACAAGAAGCCCTACGAGCAGAGCTATCAGGCACAGGCCCATACGCAGCTGACTCACCGCCCCACCCAGGCGGCCATCATCAAGAAGGTAACGCCGGCAGCGACTTCGGGCCTGCCCACCACGGCCAATCCCTACTACAATGTGGACGAGGACGATGGCCAGTATCATCCGGAGCTGTACGAGAATGACTTTCCGCGCAATCGCTTCAAGTTCCTGCGCAACCGAGGCGGCAGCAGCAGTTCGTCGACCTCAAGCACCAGTGCCACTCCGTTGGTATCTAGCCGGCAGCCTCATGGCTTCCAGCAGGCGCATAGCCACCTGAAGAGCCAGCAGCAGTCCGCCTACCAGAAGGAGCGCGAGCGGGAGCGTGAACGTGAGCGGGAGTCGGACCTGAGCGACGAGGAGGAGCTCTTCAAGACCGCCCAGTCGCTGAACTTCGGGGCGGCCAGCATTAATAAGCTGCGGGCGGACATCTACAAGGCGGAGAAGACCTCGCAGCAGTACAACTCGCAGTATAGTCCGCAGCTGGCGTCATCTAGTCCGCAGGCCAGCAGCAGCAGCTCCACTAGCACTTCTACCACCACCACCACCAGCACCACAACTACCCGGCGACCGACCACGACTAGGACCACAACCACAACTACCACCACGCAAGGAGCGCCCGTCGAGTCGAAGAAGTCGGCCAAGAGCAAAAAGGAGCAGCACCTGCTGGAAAAGGAGAAGAAGGAGAAGCCGGCCGGAAAGAGGCCACCGCATGCGGACGAGGACACCAGCTACGATTATGCCTACTACGATACGGACTAGCCACTGGGCCAGCAACTAACCAATCACTTGCAGTACACACACCTGAGCCTGACACCATCCATTCCAGACCATTCCCTACATAAATAGGTGCCACAGTATTTTAAAGACGAATCCCAGCCACGCTCATCATACATATCTACCCGCTTAACGTAACCACCTTCCCCCACTGACACTCGCGCACATTCATTCAATCAGTTTCAGATGCGTTCTAATGAATTTCCATGCGTGTATCTAGTTATTTAAATAAAAGGATTATATGTTTAGTCGTTAGACAATTGTTGAATTGAAGCGAATTGGCAGCGAAAACAGCATCTAGGACCGGCCGAGGATTGTATTGGGCAATTGCATTGAATTATTTGTGTACTTGTTGTGTCTAATGTTCAATGGATTTACTACAAAATTGTATTAGTTTTAAGACTTCTTGTAAATAAAATCAAATGTAATTCGTAAAAGAATCGTATAAATCCTTTATGTTATTTGATATCTATTCTTCTATTTAAAAGATAATTAAAACAAGGTAAAAATTGGGAAGAGGCAGATAATATAGATATATTGATACTGTATCTATTTATAATGCAAATATCAATCGAAAATATGATATTCTAACGTTTAACGGATAAAGCGATTTTATGTTGGATATATCACAGCAATATATAAGAAAATTTTACGATAATATTAATTATATTATTCCGATATATTATATCGGATTTTTCTCTTGTTATGTATATCCCTAATTCGCCTTGGAAACTATTGCTTTGGATCCCTTAAGCTGTCCTTAATGGTTACTCGTACCCTTCGAATCCTACCTAAGACTTCAAGTTCATAATTAGAGTGATGTTTTTATTAAATTAAATTACATTTAAATACAAAGAAACTTTTGTGCAGGATTTGCAGTGCAAAATTGACGATCATCAGTCCTTAAACTTTTGGCGCACGCATCGCGGCATTGGGAATAAGTAGAGCAGCATGTTGAAGGCAGCCAAGCCCACAGCAAAGGCACAAGAAGCGGCCACATCGATGGTTTCCTAAGAATCAACATATATTAATAATTCTACACATATATGGAGCTATAGCTTACATCGGGATCGGGCAGGCCCAGGCGCTCGTGCATAAAGTCCGCCGGCTTTGGACAGATGACGGAGGCGGTGGGCGTGCAATTGAGCTTTCTCGACTGAAAGGCGATGCTGTGCAGCAGGGAGGATGCATAACGGGTGTGGGTGCCCTTGGTGTTATCCTGCAGCCAGGGTTGCAGTCCCTTAAAGGAGCTGCCAAGAGAATAAACTCGATTATTATTTAACTCGATTTAACATTTAATTTGTAGAATAAAAACTCACCGAACTGTGCCGCTGGCCAGGGCGATGCTGATGACCAGCACATAGGTCACCGCAATGGCTGCGTTGAAGGGTACCTTGACCACCAAGAGGAAGGCAATCGTGAGTTGCTCTGCAAGCACAAAGCTTGACCAGAGAGCCACCAACAAATAGGCAAAAACGGTGCCATTATTGTACTTTACATCCAACAACAGACTGAAAAATTGAATCAGTTAATTCTAATAACCTTTTCTTGTCACCAGAGAACCTACGGATAAATGACACAGCTGGCTATTACAGCAGACACCGCGGAGAAGGGTATGGAAACGGAGTTGTAAGCAATGAGCAGTGTCGTCCCCGAGTACAGACCCTCAGGAGTGTCTTGCGAGAACTTTTTCCGCCAGATGGGAACTGCAGAACTTAAGAAATTATGGACAAAACTTGGCAGGAAACTCGGTTACTCACATAGAGATATTGTGGTTAAAATACCGCAGCCATAGGACAGTCCCAATATATTCAGGATCATGCCGTTTTTGGTGAAGAAGCCATGTGCATCATCCTATGAAATTATCTCTTTTAAAATTTACATATAAATAAAAATGATTGCGTAACTTACTCCAACATTTGTGTAGAAGGCCCAGAGGATGCTCATGGCCAAGGGCAAAAGCAGCATGCGCAGGAATAGTGTCTTCATGCCCACAAGGCCGCATGAGAAGGTCGAAGCCAGTAGTTTTCTTAAAGAAAAATAAATATTATTATTATAACATCTGAGTTAGATCGAAGTAAAGACGCTTCAAATATATTTAAGCTTGCAACTAGTCTTGATTACTCGACACTTAGTTTTCACAAACCATTACCTTTTTTATGGCTTCAATATTATATTTCATTTTGTTAAGCTCTACTATATATTGTGTTTTAAATGGCTTTAAATAAATATAAATTATAAAAATATTTTTTTAACACTTACAAGTACAGCATAACCCAAACTTTGAGCTCTCCCGGCTTTCCGTAAGCCAGCGGCACCTTTCCGGATCCCATATTATTGATGGGGGCATCCGAGATGGGAGTCTCGCGGGAGAATCGTTCCACCAGAGCCTCTATTTGCTGGCTCGACTCCAAGAACCTATCCCGACTCCGCCTGTCCACGGTGGACAGACAGAGATAGTACATCAGTGGGTTCTCCAGCTGTGGACAGGGAAATCCAATTCCGTGGAAATACTCCAGCATGGCTCGAGTACCACCGGAGTAGACGACACCGCCCAGACAGAGGAACAGAGCCCGATCCAAGAAGGGAAACACATCGGAGCGCGGTTTCTCCAGGGAAAGTAGAATTCCACAACCCGTCTTCTTGGCGGTGTTCGAGAGAATGGAAATCAGGAGATAGGCGCTTAAGGGATCCAAGCCATGAGTGGGCTCATCCAGGAGCAGCATCACTAAGGAAAATAGTCAGATAATTCGTTTCAAATGAATCTTTATGAATATATCTCACCTGGATCCCTAACCAACTGAATGCCGATGGCCAGGCGTCGTGCCTCGCTGATGTTGAGGTACTCAACTCGCTTGTGGGCCACCTGTGACAGGGCCAGATCGGCCAGCACTTGGCGAACCTTGGAACTCTTAAGGTAACCACTCAACTGCAACATACAAAGGATATATAGTTGAATTTTAAACAATAACTGCAGTTATTTGGTATATTACGGTTTTAAATCAATAGAAAATATGTCTAAACGTATGCAATGGAATCTTTTAGATTACAAACAAATATTTTGCAAGGTTTACTCTTTTGTAGCATACTTCTGGGCTTTAATTTAATAACTCACAATGGTGGGTGTGTAGTGAAGCGTCTGGGCCACTGTGAGGCCCGGTACGAAGGTGCAGGATTGGGTCACATAGCCGCAGCGTTGCTGAAACAAGGCCTTGGACAGTGGCGACCCATTGAGCAGCACCTGGCCGCGAGTGGCTCCATCGGCGCGTCTCGAGATCACGTCCAGAAGGGCCCGCTTGCCGCTGCCTAAAAAAAAGGAACAATTAACTGCGTTTTTCTTATCATTCATGAGTTCATAACTTACCCTTCGATCCCAGGATGGCCATCACCTCGCCGCTGTGGACGGTGAGATTGACGCCTTTGAGCACCAGAGCCGAGTTGACGGCTCCATTGAAACAGCCACCACCGTCAACCTGTTGGAACGATACGAAGAGAGAGAGAGAGAGAGTGCTGCGCATTGGAAGGTTGTTCTTTGCGAGCAGAGAGAGTTTTTCCGGCACTTGCCTCGGTGGTGTGGAAAATGTTGTGGGCTTCCAGTACGTAGTCGCTGCCGATCATTTTCATAGCCACCACTGAGCTCTCTCTGTGTGTGTGTTAGCTTGTTTGTTTGGGCCCCTTTTGCTCTCTGCCTCACACGCTTTTCGTGTCTCAAGAGTGGTTTTTGGAAGAGCTGTGGTTGGAGAAGAGAAGAAACAAAAAGAGAGTGGAATATATAGAGAGAAAAGAAATAAAACATAGATCAAATATTGAAAAGGAAACAGGACACTTTAATGCCTATCTCTACATTTAATTCTTAAATACAAGAAGCCCTGTTTATTTGTATTACTAAATATGTAAGCTTTCTTAGCTATTTTTTTTTCAATAAAACAAGAATTTATTTAGTTTGAACCAACCTCCGCGAACACGTCTAAACCAACTGAGCGCGCCGTTCCAACTGATTCGAAACTGTTGCTGAACGACCAGCAAAGTGTCTACCGATCTTCCAATTGGGGTGAGCCCTCTCTGTCTGGAAATCGGCTCTCTCTGGGCTCTCGGCCAGCTCTCTTCCAGCGGTGCCAAGCGGGCTAAGATGGCGGCCGAGGCCAAGTTCAGTTCAGTTCGCTGCGAGCCGAGCTCCGAGAGAGTTGCCTCCACCGATCCGCGGCTGGTTCCGATCCTTTGCCTTTCTGGCTGCGCACGGCGCCCGAACAACACACACAAGAATTCCAAGCAGAAGCAGCGAGAATATATCGTATATACCATAAAAAAAAAACAGCTAAAATATATACATTGCTAACGGGTGGCTAATTGAAATGTTTGCGGCACAACGCGGCTAAAATATAGTTACCTGCGCGGTGGAATATACATATATATATATATTTCTTAATGGCCCCTTCGAAGTGCATGCAAATGTTGTTATTTTTTCGACGCGCTTGACAAACGGATTGCGATTCTCGCCAATAGATACGAAAAAGTGGTTCCATAAGAAACGCCAAAAAAAGCGAAAATAAGTGACGTGTGAGTGTGTGTGCCTAGTGGTGGAGTGTGTATAGAGTGTAGAGCGTGTGTGTCTATGTGGAATATGCGGACATCGGTGTAACAGCAGCAGCGGATCGACATTGTAACGTAAGTGTTGCAGATACAAAAGTATCTATCTGAGCCACGAATGAGTGTCGCTGTCGTGTCCACCAACGGCTAATTAGAGTTTGGCCAACTGGTCTTTACTGTTAATTGTATTAAGGCAACCCCAGCGACCAGCGACCAGCACTTGCCACCTCAAAGATACTCAAGAGTTCTTGTACACCAATACCCATGCAGTCTACAGTGAAAGAAATATGCAAGAGTTACATATAAACGAAGGGTTCTTTACTTGGTTAACTCATAAATACTCTTTAACACAGTGGATATATAATATATCATTCTTCGGGTCTTAAATGACTCTAAAATTGTATATTAGATGTTGTTGCATAGAAATTAAGTAACTGATAGAGTAAGGCTGAAATCTAAAAATATTTCATTGCATTTTATATCGAATTAAATCAATTAAATTCGACTAAAACTAATTTCTTTTAAGTTTCTAATATTTTTCATAATTTTCGAATTATTTTCATTGTTTAAAGTACAAGCTGAAGGTGCAGAGTTAGAGTATCCACCACTTTGCCTTCCCTCGTTCCTTGTGCTCTTGTGCTCGGGCACGCCGTTCTCTGTTCTGCTCGCGCGGTCGTCACCAGCGCAGGTCAAAGATCCCGCGAGCGGGTTTTGTCTAGCAAATGTATCTTAGCCTCCACCATTTCGTTTCCACTGCGAGTTCTGCGCCCTGCACAGAACAGAACAGAACCAGAGTCAGAGCCAGAGACAGAGCCAAAAGCAAAACCAGAACCCAAGTGGCAGCCAAAGCCACGGCCAAGAGCCCCACTCGGGCTTGCTTTAGCTTTGGCTTTGCCTCGTCTCGTCTCGTCTTGTCTTGCCTTGTCTTCGTCGCGAGTGTGTATCTCACAGATACAAGTTCCAGTTTGTTTGTTTGTTTGTTTGGCCGGCTGGGTTCTTGGCTCTCTGGGGATCACTTTTTGTGTGCCCTGCCCGCAGATGCCAGCATCGTCGTGGTCTTAGAGTTCCTCTTAGTCTTGGTATTTTCTCGTAGACTCAAAATAAAAGATGCCACAAGCACTATCGCCATTATAGGCTTCGCTTTTTATGCATTAACTACATAAATTTAATATTCAGTGCAGCTGGAGAAGAAAATGTATTTGAGTAATTTTTTTAAAAGAGAAAATATAAGATTATTATTAAAAGATCCCGCCGTACATTTTCGTACAGTTGATGAAAGCACACTAAAGTTATTAAAGTTTCTTCAAATTTGCTAATAATATCTGAAGATCCGCTCTTAGTTCTGTAATTAATTTTAAGACCCACATAAAGTAGTAGATAGATTCACAGAAAACTTAAAAGTTAATGGGTTACGCTTGCTGATTTTTCAACTAACAAATCTTTTCTTTTTATAAACTTATACTTTTATTTGACTTTAAATTTAATGAAGATGATTGTGGCGTTCGATAGACGTAAAGACAAACAGAAATCAAATTGATTTAACATCGAACACGATGAGAAAGCCATAAACAGGTCTGACAAAGAGGTTCGTTTTTTTTTTTTGCCTTCAGCGAGATACTTTGTTTCTGAGTGTACTCTTCCTATATCGGCTCATAAAGAATAACCACGCGGCTAAGCAACTTTCACATTCATTTTGCAATTTCGATGCAGCTGCCAATCTTCGCTCACAATCACTTTCAAAAGTTTCTTCCCGCTCGGAACTTGATTTCTCATCCGAAAATGAGCCGCGACCTGATGGCGATCTCTTGGATCTGGGATCGGGGGCTTCAGCACAATTCTCAGGGCCCGAGCTGCGCATCATTGCCTCCGCCCTGACTGGTCATTCCATCCTCATCCATCCATCCATCACTTTGCGATGCAGCTGATTCTCAGCCTCCGTTTGGCTTCTATTTCGCAAATTACTCGCACCTAATTAGCCCGTCATGTCGGCGGGGACCGTTAGAATGTCGTTTGAGTCATGGCCATGGCCATGTTCATTGAAAAACGTCCCCAAAACGATTTCTTCTGGTTCTTCTTTGCGCTGACTTGGTGTTTTGTTTTCCTTGATTTTCCCCCATTGTTGTTGCTGGCCGCCGTTGTGGCGTAAATTAGTTAACAGTATTATTATAGCTGCTAACGGGTCTGACTGATGATTTGTGGCTGCTGTTTGGGCCCCGAAAAAAATAAGGCTTAGAAGCCGACCGCAGCGACAAGATCTCAGAGAGCGGTCGTAATTCAATTTCGACAATTTCAGCTCCAATCGAAAAGAAAACAAACACCGAAAAGGTAAGAAAAAATCAAAAGACTTAAGACAGCAACGCGCGGTCTTTTTAGAGTCTAGACAAAAGTCAAAGGCGCGGCGAAAAAAGGCAGCTTAAGTTGAATTGATTGTCAGTTATGGGTTGTGGTGAGTTTGGAGCAAGCTTGGCACTCACAGCGGGATCGGAGCTATCTGGTCTCTGGTTTTGGTCTTTGTCTTGGCCTAGGCGGGTTTTCGTTCGGTCCCCCAAAGGTGTGGCTGCATCTCGCTGGCCAAAACTTGTTCTTGTTCTCTCGCCCATTCCAATCAGAGAGTCCCCTGAGTCGCAGTCGCAGCCCAATCCCCCTGCTCAATACCTTTTCAATTGAACTTAGTCGCTGGTTATTCCGAGACGAATGAATCATGCTACTTAATGATCACCGACGACCGGCTGAGGATGAAGTCAGCGGAATGCTCGCAGACCCTTGGCTAAGTGAAAACTCGCCGGGCAGGAAATTCAAATTCAAAATATTTCAAATTCGAAACTCGAAATTCCCCAGATGCACCGCCAAAGTAAACTCTCCTGGGGGCCATTAAAAGCTGCGACCATGAAAATTGTGGCCATTGATAGATACGGTACGGTGGGGCCTCGGCAAAGTTAATTTACTTTTTATTGTAATTAAATTAACACAGCAGCCGAGGGCAGAAGCAGAACAGCTGCTGCATAATTAGGCGAAGAAAGTATCCGCCACACACACACTTCGTGACTTTTATGGCCGTAAAAACAAGAACTTCACTTCATTTCACTTGAAGTTCACAGACGGAGGAGGCCCAGTCTTGGGCCTGACATAGAATCAGAATAGTCGGAGACCGAGACGGAGATGAGATGGCTGAGACCTCCGTTGACATGGATACTCAGCAGTGGCAACCAGACGACGTGAGCCGAATAAATCGCTCCTCAAATCCGTGTCACTTATTTAGCCCGGCTTGGCACTTGGAGAAAAAGGTACTTTTAGGGGAAACAAGAACCTAAAATTGAATAAATTTATTCCCCAAGACGCGTAACACTTCCAATAATGTTAATAAGTTCGAAATCTTTTTTTTACCAGACCTAGATTTAATTTTCTCTTAAAATAGAGTAATATTTGTTGTGCAAAAAATATATTTCGAGTGTGTGGATGGCGCCTAAGACCCAGTTGGTCTCTTGGGTGTGTTCGGGAATTTGGCCAACTACGTTTGTCTCGCGCATTTTTATTCATGCAACGACAACGCAGAGGAAAAATTGCCTTTTTTTTTTGCGTTTTCGTTTGGTTTGACATGGAATTTATGTCAATTAGCCGCCTGGCACACGTGTGTTTGTGTGGGGAGGAGCGGCGGCTGTGGGACAGGGTCTGCCAGTGGGACTGGCATTCGCATGCAAATTTTACCCACAATTGTTGGCCACTTTCACAAGTCTGTTGCAATACAGGAAAGTGTTTTGTTTCGGCTTTGGCTCGGTTTGTTTTGGTTTCTGCTCAGCGTTAATTGCCTGTAAAGATGCCCAAAACTGAGCCAAAGTTTCGTATTCCGTTTGGCCAATTAATAGAACTGACCTTGCCTGAGTTTTCCAACCACAAAAAGCGCTGAAAACCGAAAGCCGATCCGCTCGCTGAAAGCACCGCAATGGGACCAACGCCGGTGGCTTGGTGGCTTGGCGGTGTATCCGAGAAGTGGATACGGGGTGGATCCGGAGTGGGGGCTATGCAGCCATGACGAATATTCGGCGGCAGCAGCAGTGGCATCGGCATGACATTAGCTTGGCTCTTTTTGGGGTCACAGTCGGGCGAGAGCGACTAGAGTCAGCGGAATTCTTGTGCTCGCATTTCTGCCAGCTCGGCGGTTAACTCATTTCTGGTTGTGACGCTACCCCGGCCCAGCCATTGCCCAATTGGATTTGGGCTATTTGTGGGCCAGATCCATTAGCCCAAATCGGGTCAGTTTTCGTGGCTGCTTATGAATCGCATTAGCCAGTGTTTAATTAATCATTTTTTTCGGCCAGTATTTGTTGACAGTTTAACCGCTAGATACTTTCAATCACTTTAATTTAGTCACTTATTTGTTGAAATTGATTTGCTTAACAGATTTCTTAATCAGTTACTCGGAAAAAATAAGCGCAAATATTTAGCGTGTGTCATTTGTTTAATATTTACTGTCGAATAAGTCAAGCTCACTTACGTCGTAACAGTTTAAGACCAGTTTTTGCATCTTCACTGAGACCACATTTGGCATTTTTAAGCTGCATTCAGATTTAAGTCAAGATAAGAAAACGGGTTTTAAAATTTTACTGTAGGGATTTAAAATTATTCATTGATTACTACAAGATATAATCAAACTAAGTGTTATAGCCCTATATGGCAGCTTTCATTCTTTGAAGGTTCCAGTGAAGCTAAGAAAAAATATAGAACTAAGCTTCTTGCTTGAGATTTTTTGGTAAATACAACACTATCACTCTAAGATATAATATATAAAAACTTAAATACCTAAGGACCTAGCACACTTGTCTCTTTATTATCATAAAATTTAATAGAATTCACTAAGTATTTTTTAGCTAAAATGAAACAAACTAACTAGTGTCATAGCCCCATTAGGTTTATTTAACAAAATTAGTTTTTAAACTTGTGTTTCAAGAGTTCTACATTGAACGAATATAAATCCCAAGATGCCGGACAAAATAGATGTTTTAGGAAGAATCTAATCTAGTAAAATAATATTATAAAACCCTACAATTAGTTATTTCTCATTAACTCATTACTTTGGACAGTCACGCACTATACATTCCACATTTCTTTTTATAAAAAAAAAAACTGCTTCAAGCCTTTTCTCTCTGTGCATCACTCATTCACCTGCTGGGCTCAGACCCATCTCTGCTCGTATTTCGCCGACGCAGCCCCACTCATAATCAATTTACGCTGCCGAAACTTTCACAAGTCGTAAAACGCTGGCAGCTCGAAGATTTCCTCGCTGCGTGCCCGTCACTCTGGCTGACCGACTGTCTCCGATCTGCCATGGAGACCACGATATATGTCTGTAGGTATATGGAAATACCTCGGCGAAAAGCGTGAGCATCTATCGCACACAACGTGGCCAGCAATTTGCATACTCGCTTTTGTCCCGGCTAGCACACAAAAAAACGTGCTAAAAATCAAACAGAAACTTGAACAAAAATCTTCGAAACTCGAGTGTTCAATTAACACACACACACACACAAAACGCTGTCTCGGATGCCTTTCCTCCCGGGGCATAATCACAAACAAAAAATTTCATCTTGCCGGACCGGAGATCGAAGCTGGAAGCTCGGAGACAAGTTCAACAAACCGCTCTGTCGCCGGAATGGAGCGAGGAATGCTGGCCACGGGCTGGCAATCGTTTAATTTGTTTATTATTAATTTGCATCTGTCAGTGGCATTAGTCAGCTCTGCGAAATCTGCGAAATCGGCACTCTCGGCTGTATTGCCGCCCCTTTTCTGGCCCCGCCCTCCAGCTGCATTCTTTTGCGGCTCCAGAGAAGAGTATTCAAGCTTTAGCGAAACTAATGCTTCTAAATTTATCCGCCTACGTGATCCAACTGATGTTTCTGTCTAAAGCATTAGTGATTGAACATTTTGTGGTTTCGTTTAAAAAAATGCTTGGTTTTTTAATGACTCACCAAGGCATTTAGCACTTTTTTCAGGGTATAAACAACGCATAAAATCAAGAATAAAAATGTCGCTTCATGATTGCTTTAATCTGGAAAGTTTTGTTTTAAAAAATGATAACACATTTCATGGAATAATAACAACTTATTTCATGGAACTGCTTGAATAACTGGAAAGTGGAGTTAATGAAGATATTTTTAGCTTTTAAAATGAATTGAAATGATATTATTAATCTGAAAAGCAAAACCATAATGTTATTTAAACTATCTTATACATTTTTATTTTATTACAAGATCTTGAAAGAACTCCTTTTTATATTCTATTGAAACTGGTAAGATCTTTACTTACAAAAGAAGATTCGTAAGGGAAAGGATTAACGCAGGTTAATCCTAATAACCTGCATTATGGTTCGTTGTCTTTAAAACCCTATTTGAATTTTAAGCTAAATTTTTCTAAGTTCAATAAAATCTTGATGGTTGAAAGTGCATTCGTGTTTCGTTGTGCATACTGTGATCTTTCTGTTATTAATTGCAAATTACAAAATTGCAACTGGCGACCCACTTTGAAGCATTCTCAGCGTCAGTCGCGAAATATTTTGCTGGCATTTATCATACGCCCCGTGAGCCGGGCTAGCAGCAGCAACAAATTATGCCACCAGAGAGTTTCACTTTCTCACTGGGCCAAGTGAGATTTTGTCTCAGTTAGCCAGTTCGTCAGTTCGTCAGTTCGTCAGTCCGTCAGGCTGTCAGTGGCAATCAGAGGCCAGCTTTTGATATGGGAGGCTGACCTACCTGTTGCCTGGCTGGGCCGGAAAACGAGTTTTTGGGCAGCCATGGGGATGGCAGTGAAATGAAAAGCTGGCGAAGCTAACCCAATTTAATGGGCTTTTGCGTGGGAATGGAAATGTCCGTATTGCTGCCTGAACCGCAGGTCAGCTCTGCCTCCAATCACACATCACAAGTACAGGGGGCCAAGACGAGTTCGGAGAGAGCAACAAATCGGTATGGCGGGAACCACTTGGGCCCGCTCCATTAAATTATAAAATGTGCGCACAAGCCGGCGATCAGTGACCGAAAAACCGGAGGAGTCGTGGTCGAAGCTCGTGTCTAACTGCTGTTGTGCATCAATGGTCATGTGTGTGTACGGCTCTTGGCAGAAAACGGTTCTCGACTTGTCAACCGATGCATCTCCGGCCTCTTGGCCAACGGGAATGCCGAGTGACAGCAACGGGACTCGGACTCAGACTCGGTCTTGCATCTTGGACTCGCACTCGCACTCGAACTCATACTTGTAAGGGGACTCTATGCTGCACAGCCGGCTGTCAATTGGCCTAATCGGCCTGCTAAGCTATTGCCAATAACCGTTGGCCAATTACTTAGCGCGTTGTGATTTATTCACACCAACAGGCCAGGCCGACGCCGTTGACAGGCAAATATCCGCTACCTTCGGTCTTGGTCGGATCATGCAACCGATCGGTTGACCCACTTCGGTTATGGCCAGCTAATCAAGACTATGATATAATTCTGGCCAGGCTGCAGCTGTAACTGTCTTTGTCCGCTTCCCCGGAGTGCAGCTGCAGTCAGTTTTTTATGTGGTTGGTATGCAGCCAGTCTGGCGGCCACCGGAGACCCACACCACGATCTGATAAAGGCAGCTAAGGCTTGGCCAATTGGATAGCGGATAGAAGGCCACCCAAAAATCTGCACAAAAACAATGGGAACAGTCGTGGGAAGTAAGCAATCATATTTGACTTTAGGCCAAGTTAATCTTGGATTTAAATCTAACACTAGTTTTAGCAGTACCTTGCTGCTGATAAACTTTGCACCTTTTCTACTTGATTTACTTTATTTTTGTTGATACCAATTATTAAATATTTAATTACATGCTAGAATGTGGCTTCAGCTTATTAAATTCTTTGTTAAAAAGTAAAATTTTCATATAGGAAAGAACATTCAGATCTGACCTACTGTCGCCGAGCATTTAGCTAAATTCCAAAACGTGCTTAAGCTGAAGTTTTCACTGTTGTTGACGATAACCACAACTTGATGGCCTAGGAAGCAAATTGAAGTTAAAAAACTCAATCGCCGTACACTGTCCCTCAAAAAGTATACTTATAATAGCAAAATCCCAGTTGGAATGGCCCAGTTAAATAAAAGAAGTGCTCGTGTGCCGTTTTAGCGAACAATTGAATCAATTAGTGGTAATTTTGTATCTCATTCCATTTCCCAGACATACATACATCTATAATGAGCTAGTTTTAGACAGTTTAAAGATACAACAGGCAACAGGCATTAGTTAAAAACTAAAAGTCATTTTAATCATATTTCACTTTCCTCCGTCGACAGTTAAAAGAGTTGTTCATTCCCATCTGGCTGGCAGTCGCAATGTTTTTGCTTCACGCACTTGTGCGAACAATGGATAGATACAGATACGCGTACTCTGCGATACTTAGATATGGGCTTCGGCTTCGACGTCAGCGGCGCATCGTGATCGCATAAATCAATGGCGCTGTCTCGTGGTCGGAGCCGTATCATTGCCCCCAATACCACTCATTCACTACACACTGCCATGGAGCACAACAAAGCGACGCTTTAGATGCCGCAGATCTCTTTCTTTTGCGGCCCCTAAGGTCTGTTCACTTTTTTAGTAGGGGCTACACTCAAAGAAATGCATATTTTTCAAGTTATTGGTACTTTAAATCTGCTGGAGTTTATGGCTAATATGTGTTTATAGGAATATATACCTAAAGTTAATTATGGCTCGAAATTCCCAAGTGGGAAGTCGGCTCCTTTCTTGTGACTTTCTCTACTTAAGATCTGAAAGTTAAATAAAACTATGAACATCTTTATAAATACGTTTCTATTTGTATATTTCTAGATTACGATAATGCAAAAGAGAAATAATTAAAATGCGAAGTTAATAAATCATTACAATATTTGAACTACGCGTATCTGTATCTGCAGCTGTGTGTAGGTAGTTCGGCTTGGGCGATGTGATGCCCTGACTGTCTCAACTGTGGCAGGCTCTCGCGGGTATTAAAACCACCTTCCCTGACTTCCACTTTCACTCAGAGCCAAGTGCTCTCGCTAAAAAGAAGAAAAAAAAAAGGTGCCCCGGCAAAACGGTTACGCCAAGAAAAAAACAGAGGCAAATAATTGTGGGGGAAAGAAATGATAATAGTAAACAAAAAAAAAACGCTGGCAGACAAACAAAATCGAGTAAAATGCGTTGAACTGAGGAGGAAAATCCGTTTATGCGATTATGCCACAAGCGATTTTAATTAAAGTGAATTTAGCACGCAATTAAAAGTGTTAGTACGCCGCCAGAGTGCAGACTTGCATACATATGTACATAAAATAATAATCGGCAGCCTAAGTTGGGCGAAAGTACTGGGCGGCATGCCGTAATCCCGGCTTTCTTCTCGGCCCCGCAATCCGAACTTCACTTTTCGCCGAAAGTGGGAACGCCTGGCATCTTGCAATTGCAAAGGCGATGTATGTTTATAGTCAGTATTGGGATTATGGACCACTCACTTTCGCCGGGCACTCGTAGAACTCTTGACTACGTAATCCGACTGCCAAAACGGAAGTCCACACGCCTCGCTGCACTGCACTAGGTTGAGATCCGCAATCCAAGTGCACAATCCGGCGACAGCGTCTGGGGGCAGGTGCACTAGTTTGTTTGCCTTTCATTCGATTGCATAATGCAGCAGTAAAGCAAATAGTTAACACAGCAAACAACATTTGGCCGCCTTGCGGCTCATTTGCATGGAGTTTTCTCTGTTTTGTTGGTTTTTTTGGGTTTTTTTTTGGGGGGGCTTTGGTGCATTGGCAATTAAAAACCCAGGGGCCGTGTCGAAATCAGCTGCGCTTTGTTCTCCCGACCGGCGTTTTGGATTTCCTCAACGCAAGACTCGCGAGCTGGGCAATCTGAAAGACAACACCCGATTAGGTGTCATTGTCTTGCCGGGTTTTTGTGCACCTGCTCAAATTAAGATGCCCAAAAAAGATATAAAAGATGGCAGCAGAACAAAAGAACTCATGGATTTTGTTCTAGTTAGAATTTGACTATTATTTTCTTGATTTTTTTAGCTATAGAAAATACCAAGAGAACACCTTGGGAAATCAAAGATAGGTTTTGTTAGCTTCTTAAATATTTACCGATTTAATATTTCTCAAATAAATAATGAATTAAGATGAAAGGTTTAAGGTTTCTTCAGAAGTCAACAGAATATTTATTCGGTTATTGTTAGGGTGTCTCAAGTTCGCTTCGTATTCGTATCCGACAAAACAATTTCCGCTTTTGTCACAACAACAATGGCTGTGTCTGCGACTGTGACTCCAATTCTGATGCCAAACTCCGACTGCGTGTGGAGATATAGTATGTGGGCATTGTCATTAGGCTAATTCCCGCAAATTATGAGTAATAATAGCGCAGGCATTCTCGCGGCATTCTTGACCCAGTTTGACTCGGAATTAGCTTATGCTTTTGGCCCGAACTCTCTAACCTGCTCTATCTCCGACTCGGAATACTTGCAGACCATGGAGCTGAGCAACTTTTCCAGCAGCAAGAAGATGTCACGCGAGGAGCGTCGCTACTCGGTGCCCCACGGACCAAATACCCCGCTGCCGCCGGCGGCATCCGAAGATCTGCACGCCTGGTCCATCTACAGGTGAGTCGGACAACTCCCCAAACTGCAGAAATATGGGTGAGGTCGCCGCCGCACCTGTCTATGCGGAGTTTTGACGGTTGATTTAACCGCAAAAAGCGGAAGTTCAGATGCCATAAAGAGCTAATTGAACGCCAAGCCCTCTAATCATGTCCAGCTGACCGCAACTGCAGCCACCCTGATTCCGCTTTCCATTCCCTCCTTAAATGCCTCGTTTCTCCCCACCTCTCCGCACAGGCAAAACCTGAACTCTGACTTCACCGATTCGGCTCTGGGCTCGTCGGACAAATCACCGCTGCCATATGGAAACTTCCAGCTACGCGATACCACAGTGCAATCAATCTTAAATCATCCGCGCTACGGACCCAAGTGAGTAATCCAGCAAATTATTTAAATAAGCATTTATTAAACATAATCAGGTGTTAATAATGCTAAAACATGAGCTCAGCATTTAGGTATTAAGAGCTAGAAAACACGTTAAGATTTATGTTGAAGACTTGGAATGTTGACAAACTCCATTATTTATTTTTAAAAAAAGTTCTATACAATTATTTATACTATTATTATTAAACCACTTTCTATACATTTATATATTTCCTATATTTTCTTTTCAGATCTCCCCTGGGCTCCAACATGTACACCTACTTGAAGTTCGGACTGCCGCGCGTCTTTCCGCCCAACGCCGGATCGCAGCGCTCGCATCGACCTGGACCGGGTCCTGGTCCGGGACCAGGACATGGCGGCGGCTCCAGTGCTCTGGGCGGAGTGCGTGGCCGTGTGAATCGGGCTTTCCGGGACAGTTCGGGAGCTCCGGCTGGTGCCGGAAGCAGCGGTTACGACAGCAGTGACAATGAGACGACCCGGAGCCGGGTGCCGCCCAATCTGCGGAAGTATCGCAGCGAGTCCGACTTCCGTGCCATTGGCGGAATGCCGCACTCGCGCCCAGAGTCGCGGGCCCAGATCGGTGGCGGGGGACCGGGTGGCGTGCCGGCGGCTGCCCTGCGCCAGGCCAACAGCCGGGCCAGCATAGCAGTGGGTCAGCACCATCACCACCAGATGCAACAGCACCAGCAGCAGTACATGGGCAACGGCAAGCACTATGGCCACAGGTCGCACAGCGAGGCGGATCTGCTGGGAGCCGGTCTGGGCCACGATGGGGGTGGCCTGGGGTATGACTACCATGAGGCCAGACTTTATGGCAGCTCCAGGCAGTATGGGAACGGAAACGGGAATGGAATCAGTCACGGTCGGAAGCAATCCGGCATGGGGCTGATCTATCCAAACATCCAGGTGCACTGCCTGGACGTGAATTCCTGCCTGCGTGGCGTGTCCATGCAGGCCAAGGCCGGCGACCTGTTCGCTATCATGGCCACTTCCCAGCGGGAGGGCAGTGCCCTGGCCGAGTGCCTGGCCGGCCTGAGTGAGCGGCTTGGTGGCGAGATCCTGATCAATGGCCAGCAGGTGAACCGCCGCGGTCTGAGGGAGCTGTGCAGCTACGTGCCGGCTCTGGAGGTCTCCTCCCTGGACCCGCGTATGAGTGTTCAGTGCACCCTGAATTTCCATGCCGCGTTGCGCGGGCCGCTGGATCGCAGCGATCTGGAGGAGCGCATGGATGTGCTGATTGAGGATCTGGGCCTGAACACGGTGCGTGCCTCCAATGTGTCCACGCTGACGCACTCGGAGAAGCAGCGCCTGAGCGTGGCCTGCCAGCTGCTGGCTCAGTCCTCGCTGCTGATTCTGGATCAGGTCACCAGCAACATGGACATCTTTGACACCTTCTTCCTGGTGGAGTATCTGCGACAGTGGTGCAGCGGCGGCCGCATCGTGATCATGACTCTACAGCCGCCCACCTTCGAGATCCTGTCCATGTGCTCCGGCGTGCTGCTGCTCTCCGGCGGCCGGACAGTATTCTCCGGCAGTCGTGCGGATCTGCCGCGACACATGGGCGAGTTGGGCTATCCGTGTCCGCCCTTCAAGAACCCAGCGGATTATTACTGTGAGTATTTGGGGAGCAGAAGAGATATTTACTATATAATGATTATCTTCCTGCAGTGGACTTGGTCACCCTGGATGACCTGTCGGCTGCAGCCATGCTCGAGTCCTCGGCCCGCATCGAATCGCTGGCCAACGCCTGGGATCAGATCAATTCGGAGCCACCACTCGCCGCCCCGCCCGCCTCGCTGCCCAACTTTACGCTGAAGGCCGGTTTCTTTGGACAGATCAGTGCACTGATCAAGCGATTCGCCGGATACAAGCAGCCGGGATCGCTGCTCACCTGGATCAGCAAGCTGATCGCCGCCGCCGTGCTCTCGCTCTGCATTGGCTGCATCTTCTGGGATGTGCCCGCCTCCGATCCGCAGTTGAGCTATCACGATCGCCTAGGCTACCATCACTGTGTAATGGTGCTGGTCTACTGGCCACTGGTCATGCTCACCATCCGGGACACCCAAGAGGATCGACGTCATGCGGAGCGGGATATCCGTTTGGGGCTATACACGCGTAGTCTCTACATCATAGTGCAGGTTAGGCTTCAGGAATTTAATCAGCGAAGGATTACAAATTTAATTAATAACTTATCTTTACAGAGTCTCCTTGGCTTGTTTCCCAGCCTCTGCATTTGGTTAGCTTATCTGCTGCCGGCCCACAGCATGGCTGGGCTCTACACCTACTCGAATAGCAGCGATACTGGCATTTATCTATATATGGGTAAGGAATAGACATAATATTAAAAAACCTTCGAAGACTTCAATATCCAATCGCACTCTCAGGCTACATGCTGCTCTACTTGACGCTCATCCAGACGCTGGCCCTGTTCTGTGCCCACCTGCTGCCCTGCAAGGTCTCGGCCAGCATTGTGAACGGGCTGATTAGCCTGGCAGTGGCTGCAGTGGGTGGCTATCTGGTTCACCCCCAAAACCTTGCCAAGTTCTGGTCCTGGCTGCAGTTTGTATCCCCAGAACGTTGGCTGCTGCCTGTTCTGGTGCAGGATGAGTACAGTGCCGACACTCTGACCAACTCCGCCGGACTGCAGCTGTGCCGCAACAAGCAGGTCGGTCTTCGTCTTACTTCTTATTAAGAATCAAATTATATGTTTAATTAATAATTAAAACATTTATAGGTGCAGCACCAGGAGATTATTGTACAGCAGCCCTGCCCGCCGCCCAACGGCACCCAAGTGCTAGTCGACTTCGAGCTGCTGCCCCAGCAGCATGTGCTGGATCCCACGCCCAGCTACGACCAGACCACATCGATGGCCCTGGTCCTGGCCTCGGTGCTCGTCTTCTTTGTCACCTTCATTGTCTTTTTGTGCAATTGCCGTGGTGCCTGTCGCAAGCAGCGCAGTCGGTAGGAGCTGGCCAAGATCTGCGAACTTGAATGACCGATGGCCCAGCCTCTCGAACTGTACATTCAATAGAAACTAAATTATTAAAATAAATAGTGTTTAGTCGAAGGAAGCGTTCGTTTAACTAACTCAAGGCAAGTGTTTTTATTGTTATTGAGCTTGGAATGGAGAGAGATTGGGCAGTTTGGGTGGGGTTTGTTTTACAAACATGGTATATCTAAGGAATTTGAGCTGTCTTATATACCTAAAAGAGTGTATCAAAATATATGATAATATATCAATATGCGTGGGTTTCTATATGTCTTTTCGCTTTCATTTTCTTGAAGAAGCAAGCTAGGAAGGATTTTAGATGGCAAGCCAAGTGTTAATGATGGAACAAACGCAGATTGGTGTGGGCCATAATGATGCCATGCTCGTCACAGGCAGCAATGACACCAGCATCGTTGGTGGAGCCTGCTGGACTGCCAATGTAGGAGACACCGCTCTGCAAAGGAAGTTATTAATAAAAATATACGGGGTAACTTGTTTTACAAATTCTTACCAGGCTGGCGCGATCGATGTTGTCACGGAATGGGAAGAAGGCATCGGACCCCAGGGCCACACCACTTAGCTCCTTGATCCACTTCACCTTCTGTTCGCTGGTCAACAGCGCCGGCGCCTTATCAAACCTGTTAGATTAGTCAATTTTTAACAAATTTCCATACATATACTTTATCCCTCTTCCACTTACATTCCCTCAAACTGCGACAGTGGCATATCCTTGCCCACGGTTCCGTTCACATAGTTGTCAATCGCATTAGAGATCTCTGCCCGCTTCACGCCCGTCTTGAACTTCATGCCGGCCACACTGGGGTGCTGACGCAGCCACCAGTTGTCCGCCTTCTCGCCCGCCAAACGGGTGCAGTGGATCCTCGACTGCTGACCAGCACCGATGCCAATCACCTGACCATCGCGGGCATAGCACACCGAGTTACTTTGCGTATACTTCAACGCAATGGTAGCCACAATCAAATCCCTCACAGCTGCCTCGGGCAGAGGTCCCTTCTTGCTCACCACATTCGAGAAGAGCGCGGGTCCAATAACGGCGTCGTTGCGCTTCTGCTCCAGCGTCAGGCCAAAGATGGTCTTGCGCTCCACTTCAGATGGCTCATAGTTGGGGTCCATCTAAAGGGAAAAGCTGAGAGCTTAGTGGAATGTTGAATTATGTAAATTTGGGATAACTCTTACCTGCAGAATGCAGTATCCGCCGTTCTTTTTCTTCTTCAGGATCTCTAGCGCCTCTGGCTCATAGCCAGCTGCGATGATTCCATCAGACACCTCCCGTGAGATTATCCTAGCGGTTACAGCGTCACACACATCGGAGAGAGCAACAAAGTCGCCGAAGGAACTCATACGATCCGCTCCACGGGCACGGGCATAAGCCGTGGCCAATGGAGTCAACTGCTCGTACAGATCGTCCACCATGCAGAGCTTGGCCTGGGCGGGATTGAGGGGCACACCCACAGCTGCTCCAGCTGGAGACACATGTTTAAAACTCGTGGCCGCCGGCAGCTGCAGGGCTTTCTTCAGCTCCCGCACCAATTGCCATCCGTTGAGGGCGTCACACAGGTTGATGAATCCGGGCGAAGCGTTGAGCACCTGGAGCGGCAGCTTGGCCAGCTGCGTATACAGCTGTGCGGGCTTCTGATGCGGATTCATGCCATAGCGCAGCGGTAGCTGGGAGACACCCGAACCATATTGTTTCCTGAAGTAATCCGAAATGGCGTCGTCGTAGCTGGCCGTGTGGGTGAAGGCCTTGAGGGCCAGGGCCTGCCGGGTCTCCACGGTGGTATCTCCCGAAGCCTTCAGTTCGGTCAGCACACGGTCGTAGTCAATTGCCTCGCAAATCACCGTAACTCGCTGGTGATTCTTGGCCGCCGCCCGGAGCAGAGTCACTCCACCGATATCGATGTTCTCCACAGCATCGGCCAGCGTCACATCGACTTTGGCAACGGTGCTGGCGAAGGGATACAGATTGCACACCACCAGCTGGACAAGATCGAAGCCCTGCTTGCGCATATCAGCCAGATCGCTGTCGGTGGTTCGCGACAGGATGCCGGCGTGCACAGCCGGATGCAGCGTTTTCACACGTCCACCCAGCATCTCCGGTGCTCCAGTTATCTCCGACACATCCTTAACCTTAAGGCCAGCGCCACGCAGGACGGTAGCCGTGCCGCCACTTGCAACCAAGGCAAAGCCCAAGGCCACCAGACTCTTGCCCAAATCGATCAAGCCAGTCTTGTCCGACACGCTGAGAAGGGCTGATGAGGTTGCAATTGGAAGTAAATTAAAATATAAATAGACTGAACTGAGGGCTTAAGATGACTTACCGATCTTGCTGGAACTCATAATTGCTGTCTAGATCTTCTGGTTGCTACGTCCAATGCGCTGGGCGACTGAAATGCAAATGAAAGACGAGACGAGTGTCAGTGGGTTGCTTGGGAGCAGTTCACAAACATGTTTTCGCGTTTTCGCTTTTTCTGGCTAGGCAACGACCTCCCCTGCGGTCTACGGTCCCCATTAGCGAGGTGTAGGGTTATCGGATACTCCTCAAATCGCTTGCATCAGCAGCCGATCGTTGGTGGCACTCAAAACAACAACAAGTAACTCAAATTTACGTAGGTTAATTTATTTTTCCAAGCCGAGTCTGGTTTACAATGCCTTATCAGTTTCAGTGACTTGGCTGGGTGGGAGCTTAGCCTCCTCCTCCTTCTTCGCTCGTTCCTGTTTCTTCTCTCGCTTGCGCTGACCATCCTTCCGCCGTTTGTGCTTGTTGGACATGAGATGCAACCCCCACTGGTACTCCCCTACGAAGTGCCGCTCGCAGATGGAACAAAAGTGACTTGTCTCCTCATCTAAGTCTGCTCCGGGATGCTCCCTCTTGGCCATTGGCCTAATCTCACAGATGTCTCCCTTACGATAGCTCTCAATGATGGACTCGGCCCGCTGATACACTGCCTGCGGCCAGGCAGAAACATCACTGGTGTCCAGCTCGTAAAGATCCGGCACTTGGCGATCTCTGCTGGCTAGAAAGCGATTGTTGATCCATTTGAGCTGCTTTTTCGAGTAGCGACTAGTGACCAGCTTTAGCTCCTCGCAGCAGCTGCGCAGGATAGACAATCCCTCCGGCACACCCTCCTCCTCCAGTCCTTCAGCCCTTTCTGCGCTGGGAAACTTGTAGCTGTGCTCCCTCAGATACTGATCAATCTTATCATCCTGCTGCTGGTCGTATTTCATGAGGTATGGGACAAACTCCTTGTAGCCAATGGTTTGCAGAACGCCCGAGGTGTAAGCCTGGACCGTGATCCCCTGGTGGGTATTGTGGAACTGCCGCAGCTCCTTTATTAACCCTTGCTCCAGCATACCGTCTACCCGGGAATCTAAGCGGGCATTTAGCACCTCCTGATTGCAGCGAAGCCACAGGAGAACGATGTGTGGGTAGCGCAGGGGTCCGCCCAAACGATTTCCGCCGGGCTGTCCACGCTGCTCTGCCAGTTTGTCGGTCAACGTCTGTCCGGTGCCTTGATAGACTTCGATGGCTCGCAGTATCTTGCGTCGGTTGTTGGGGTGAATGCGATTAGCGCTGCCGGCGTCAATTTTGGCCAGGTGCTTGTGTAACTCCACCGTGGACATGGCTCGCAACTCCCCTTCCTGAAGTTCTGTCAAGGAACTCCCCGGTGGCTTCTCTTGTGAGTCCACCAACACGTCCCACAGCAAGGACTCTATGTAGTAATTGGTTCCACCCACCACAATGGGAGGCTTGGCCTGGGCAAGCAAGCGTTCAACGATTGGCAAAGCGGCATTGCGAAAATGGGTGACTGTGAAGGGTTCGGCCGGAGTGGTTACGTCCAGCAGGTGATGCCGCGCCCGAGCCTGCTCCTCCTTGGTGGCTTTGGCAGTGGCTATATCGAGGTGGGTGTAAACCTGCATGGAATCCGCGCTGATTATCTCGCCGCCGAATCGCTCGGCCAGCTCCAGTGAGAGTTTCGTTTTGCCAGTGCCAGTAGAGCCGAGGATCACTATGAGCGGCACCTTACGCATCATTTTCGGTTAATTGAATCCAATTTAAAATAATCAAGGTAAATAAAGCCTCCACGTTTTAGAGCACGTGTATTCCTGTGGGGACCGAAACCACCTGTTGCCGACTCCGATAGCTTTTGTTTTGTCAACTATTACACGCACTGGCTCCCCACTGTTTTATTTATATTTATATATTTTAATGAAAATAGCTTATTTTTAAGCTATTTGCTTAACTAATTGTTTAAACTTACAAATTACGATATATTCGATCAGTTAAATCGATTAGTAAATTTTAATACCGGTTGAAGTGTTGCCAGAAAGCAGCCTTTGGGCAATCGACCATATTCGATTATAAGAGAATGAGCGCTAAAATTTTAATTTAAAGACTGTGTTATCAGTAATATAATTTTAAACTTGAGAAGTAAAATCCAAACGTTGTTTAGAATATATATTTATATTTAAAAATGTATTTATCTAACTTATTTAATCAAGTTTTAATTTCTTTAATAATTATTAAGATAAATTTGTAAGACTTTAAAAATAAAGTGTATAAAATTCTTTAGTTAAAGAGGTAATTAAATATTAATATTCATCTGGTTTAATAAATGTGTTAACGGATTTAAGGTTAGGGTTTTACATGCAAGAATAATATTAAATTTAACGTATTTTTATACAGTTTTTATAACAGTGGACCAACACAAGCGATATATCGCTGAATGATTCTACACAAATTCCGCACATCCCTATGCGGTAGTGTGATCTCTGAAAACGCCGCTTCAGTGTGACCGAAGCACGGCGCCAGCTCAATGCAGCACAGGCACTTTATATCGTATATCATTCGTGCATTCTTTTGATTTACCTGCAGTTTCGTGGCCCGAATAATGAAAACAATTAGATCAATCAATCTTATTTCGCATTGAGCACTTGCACACGCCCCAAACGAGTAACAGTCGAGAACCTCAGGTGCTCGGCGACTGTCTGCCACAGTCCGGACTTTCACTTTTACATTTCGCACAAAAAAGAAGAACAACAACAACACAAGTACTAGACAGCGGAGCGACAGACACAGCAACAGCAACAAAAGACGAAGAGCAAAGAGCCGAGGCAGCATGAGTGTGGAAAATACTACAGCGGACAGCAGGCCACAGAGTGCAGCGAGAATCGGTTAGAAGCGAGGGACGATTCGGACCGGAATCCCAGCCAGAATCATCGCCTCGCGCACCGCAAAGGCGAAGCAAAATAACAACAAACCTAAAGCACTATTGGGCCAGCGTGTGTGAGCGTGTGTGAGTGTGTGTGCGTGCTCCAGCGAGTGTGTGTGCGTGAGTACGTTTCAGCTGTCCAAGAAGAGGCCGAAATTTTGTGTGTGTACGTGGTCGGAGGCCTCCGAATTGGGTCAGCGAAAATCGCATTATGGAGGGCAGGACGCAAGTGAACCAGCAGCAGCAGGCACAGCAGCAGAGGAATCGCCTGCCCTCGTCGCCCAGTCCGCCGCTTAGCGTAAACCTCAGCGGCGGCCCCAATGCGAATAGCAACAGCACCTTGATGGGCCTAGAGCAGGAGCAGCCCCATTCTCAGATGGGCAGGAACAACAACAATGGCGGTGGAGGCCACCATCGCAGCCACAGCATCACAAATGCGGCGGCCACGTCTTTTGTGAATCTCCTGGACGGCTTCACGGCCCGTGTATCGACGGCGGTAAGCGTGGCTGGTGGAACCAGCACCAATATGCTGATGGACCGCAGCATCCAGAGTGCCGGCAGTACGCCCGGCTCTACACATTCAATAGCCAGCCTCACCAGCATGGGCTCCCTGGGTACGACGGCCAACGCACTGTACTCCTCTATAGGCAGTGCCCTCAATTCGATCACCTCACCCATTACAGCAGCTGCCGCAGCGGCCACGGCCACAACCACTGAAGTGGTGGTAGCCGCCGCCTCGGTGATCACCAACCACCTCAGCTCGCCCACGAGTGGCACTCCGCCACACGGCTTGGACGGCGATGAGGGCGACGACGATTGCGATGATTGCGAGGAGGACGAGGACGATGATGGCGTGGACAATGACGGACACATTGCGGCGCCCACGCCCAACAAAAGCTGGGCGGAGAACAAGCTGGTGGTGCAGGAGATGCGCAAGAAAATGTGTAATCTGTCGGCGATGGTGCCCACCAACGTGCAGTTCCGCCACCTGTCCGACGGACGTGCGAGGTGCTATTTTCTGGGTACTCCGCCCCAGAGTTGGGAGACAACGCTGCTCTTTGCGGACATTAATCTGCTGCAAACGGAAGAACAGCAGCTGGTGGTGCAGCGCCTGGAAGGCGAGTCTGGTTCTGGGAGTCCAACTCTAAGTGCCGGGTCACCAACAAGCACCAGCAGTCAGCACGGAGCATTTCACTTCGGCACGCTGGTCAAGCCCCGGTAAGCGGCGACACTCTCTATTATCTTCTCCCGGAACTAATAGCTTTCTTCTCTCTATACGCAGCCTGTCGTGGAGTCCGTTGTTGCAGCAGCCAATTCAGAGCAGTGGTGGAAGCGGTGGCAGTGGCTCCGCCAGTCCCTATGCTCGTGAATTTCAGTTGCTGCAAGAGCGCAAGCGCCTCTCCACCTGGGGCATAACCTGTTACGAATTGCACAAGCCATCTGGCAAGCTGGTCTTTGCCTGCTTCAACGACCTCTACCAGTGTCTGGACACGGGCTATAATGTGAGTTTATAAACCAAAAGGGATGCCGGACCTCGTTTTATTAACAATTTTTCTATGCTTATTTCTTTGCGACGACAGTCTGGCCTTCTGTTTCCCACACAACTACGCACCTGTCCACAGTGGACAGCGCTTGATCCGCAGATTTGTCCGCAGAACTCGGACATGATCGCCTACATCAGCGACTGTGACCTGTTCGTCACCCACACGTTGAGCGGGCACGAGAAGCGGCTCACCTACACCAGCAGCGGTCGACACTCTTATGCAGACGACGCCCTAAGCGCCGGCGTGCCCTCCTACGTGATGCAGGAGGAGTTTAGCAGGTATCAGGGCTTCTGGTGGCAACCGCACTCCGACGACGGCATCTATCGTATTGTGTACGAGGAGGTGGACGAAACTGAGGTCTCCCTGTACACCTTCCCCTCGTCGACGGCCGTGCACGGACGGGTGGACGAGTACCGCTTCCCGCGCACCGGCAGCCCCAATGCCAAGTCCAAGCTTAAACTCGTCCAGTTTGTTCTGAACGAAGCGCTGCAGATCAGCGAGATTGCCATCAAGGACCTTCCCTACTCGATGTTGGCCGTCTTCAACTGGCTGGAGTACATAGTGCGAGTCGGCTGGACACCGGATGCCAAGTAGTGAGTATAGAGAAGGAATTTTAATCCTTTACAAGAAAAAATATATATTTTCTTTTAGATATTTATCGATATATTCACATTAAAGCTTATGATTGAGCTTATCGATACATTAGAACGAATTTTCTTTGTTTTTCTAATGGTAATTTGTTGTTCATTTCCAGTGTCTGGGTGCAGGGCTTGGACAGGAAGCAGCAACGGCTAGATGTTATCCTTATACCGCTGGATAATTTCTGCGAATCCTACAGCAGCCAAGTGTCCACGCCCACGGACTCCATAGGCGACCACAGCTGGCGAAGTCTGTACAGCCGCACGATCACACCCCTGCAAGTGATCTATACGGAACACTCCGAGAGCTGGATAAACGTGCACGATATGCTTCACTTCTTGGAGATCACTGAGAAGAGTGTCAGCTTCCTTTGGGCCTCCGAGGAGACGGGTTTCCGACACCTCTACGTGGTCACCTCCAGCCTTCTGGTGAACGCAACGAACGGCCAATCGGAAGCTGGATCAGCCTCCGCTCAGCCCAGTTTTGTGGAGCAGGCGGCCCTGCAGCCGCGACTCGTCAGCAAGGTGGCTCTGACCAGCGGCGAATGGGAGGTGCTGGCCAGAAGTCTCTGGGTGGACAAAACCAACCAGCTGGTATACTTTGTGGGACTGCGCGACACACCGCTGGAAAAGCACCTGTACGTTGTTAGTCTGCATCGACCAGAGCACATTCGCCTGCTCACAGAGCCCGGATACTCCTATCTTGTGGAATTCGACGATGTAGGTCAACTTCAGGTTGATTAAAGAAGCAAATTTTAATATTTCCTTTTTGTATGCTCCTCTAGCAATGCCAGCTGATGCTGCTGGTGTACTGCAACATCCAGCGGCTGCCTAGTTGCAAGGTGATGCGCGTGAATCAAACATGCCAGAACGGTGGCGTCAACGGCATTCAGATTTCGTTGGTGGGCTATCTGCATGAGGGCGGTAAGCCGGAGCCGCAGTACTGCCCGCACATCTTCCGACCCCAGCTGCCGTCGGGTGATATTGTGTACGCAATGGTCTTTAAGCCTCACAACTTCCAGCTCGGCGTCAAATATCCCACAGTGCTCAATGTTTACGGCGGACCCGAGGTGCAGACCGTTAACAATACATTTAAGGTGGGTCCAATGAGCTCTACTTTGATTAGAGAGTAACCTCTCTCGTTATATCACCTGGCAGGGCAAGCATCAACTGCGCATGCATATGCTGGCCGCTCAGGGTTACTGCGTTATCTGCATAGACTCGCGCGGATCACGGCATCGCGGCAAGAGATTCGAGAGCCACATTCGCGGACGGATGGGGCAGGTGGAGCTGACAGATCAAGTGGACGCCCTGCGCATTTTGGCCGATCAGCTGGGCTATATCGACATGGATCGCGTGGCCATACATGGTTGGTCCTACGGTAAGTTTTGTCTTTATTTTATTACCTAAATCGGAGAGATTATGTTCTGTAAAGTTAATGATATCTATGGGCTTTTTAACAACTTGAAAGCCTGACAACTTGGCAGGTTTTCCTATTAAATGCAGATAAATAAATTATAAGCTTCTATAAACCATTGCTATATCATCATAGAGCCAACTATTTTAAATTATTTTTGGACTTAAAGGAAGTTTAAGGAAGTAGCCATAAATGCTATTTTTATGCAGATAAAGACAACTTTATGGCGCATTTAACTAGATAATAATATAACCTATTGCTCCCAAACTTAAACAAATGAAATGTTTTAAACACTGCCTTCTAGTCGCAATCATTCATGTATAATTCCAAGGGTTCACTTGTTTGCACAGTGTATAAATAATTCAAGTGCTTTTAATGGTTGTAATTTATTTGCACAGGTGGCTACCTGAGTCTAATGGGCTTAGTCCAGTATCCAAAGATTTTCAAGGTGGCCATTGCCGGGGCGCCCGTCACCAACTGGGAGTATTACGACACGGGCTACACGGAGCGCTATATGGATCTGCCGCAGCACAATGAGGCCGGCTACTCGGCCGGTTCGGTGCTCAAATACATTAACTCCTTTCCGGAAGAGTAAGTCAACCAGATGGTTTTCTTTATTCCTAATTTAACGAACCATTCCTTTTGCAGGGACAACCGCCTGCTGCTCATCCACGGCCTGATCGACGAGAACGTGCACTTCTATCACACTTCCCGGCTGATCAGCGCCCTGAACAAGGCCAACAAGCCGTACGATCTGCATGTGTTCCCCGAGGAGCGGCACTCGTTGCGTAATCTGGAGTCGAACAAAAATTACGAAACGAAATTACTGTCCTTCTTGCAAAACTTATGAGATTCGTAAATGTAAAGAAAGAAAAGAATGCTTGCTGAGGCATCGCCCCGACCCTATGCAATAGTTTTCAACACATCATCATTGTCTTTGTTTTTATTTTTTGTATTTAATCTTTTGTTGTTCAGAACTTGTTTTTTATTAGATAAAGAAAGCGAGCAAAAGAAGTTATTATATTTTTAGTATACTTAATTTATAGAAATACGTATACAGTTGTAAGTATAGAAACATAATGAATGTACGACGATTTTTCATACCCCCGCCACCTGCCCCATAAAGACTCTCCAGACCAAGCTGCTTACTGTAATTAATTTATACATTTTATATTTTTCCACGCATACTGCAAGTTATCTTGTAATTATTTTGTTCTTTTTAATTTGCGCACTTGTAAATTTCTCGCTATCTCTAAGTATAAGAATTATAAGTTGTGTTTAGTGCGTGTGTGCTGTGTGAACGGATATATGTGTGATTGATCGTTTCCCTTGAACCTTGAACTTGTCATGCCTCTGGAGCAAGCCATACTTCTGCAGTTAGCTCTACGCAAACCTATAAAATATATATATCTCTTCGATTAACCATTAGCAAGGCATGTATGACTTCTTGAATATGTTTTCTTAGGATAAACCACGTTTGGCTGAAGCAACAAGCAACATTGAATAAATTTAATATTAAATATGCCTATATATAATCATTAGTTTTACAACAAACTGATACAGACAAGCGTCTAAATATATATATATATATCTGTATAAATATATATATATTTTGTTTAACAATTAAATAAACAGTTGTGTGTAAGCTGTGGGCATTTTGTTGTTACTCTTCCTTTTTAGCAGCGTTGGGCACAAGATATAACGGCAAGAGCGACTGAGCAGACCCAGAAACAAAAGCCATGAGCCAAAACAACGTTTAAACAAATGATTTAACATGATTTCTTTTTGCAATTCTAAGAGACAACTATTCTTGTGAACTTATCGACGCCCTACTGTGACGAATTGCTTAAAAAAAACAAAACAAAAACGGTGCGCATAAGAAGCCACGGGGTCCCCCTCGCCACTTTATAATAATTATTATTGTGGCTGTGGATATGCCCTTATAATTATTCCGTGGATTATTTAGATGTGATATATATTTATTTTGTTTTCATCATAAAAAGCAACGCTAGTTGCTAAATTAGGAGAAATCAAAAGGTAGGCTTTTTATATTCTGTTAAAATCGACCTATCGTATGCTTGAAAGTTGCAATCATTTCTAGTCTATGCCAACTATAGGTTCAAGAGTAGATATAAAGAGTAATGTTACAAATCTTAATAAAAGATATAAATAAAATCTCTTAAAAACTCTGGCTGTGATGTTTCACAAAATATATTTTCTGTGAAATAATTTTCTTTCAAAAATTAAAACTTACAAAACCAAATACATTTATTATTGTATTTTTGGGTTTTTATAAAAGCAATTATTTAAAGAATAGTTTAGGCATTTTGGAAAAGATTATTTGGAATCTAATTATTGCAGATCTGCTTTAACAAAGGCATTAACATTAACAAACGGTCATTTTTTTAAATTCGATTCATCGACGACAAACACGATCCGCGCGATTACTGCACCGATAGTTCGTTCCGTGCAGTCATGCACAAGCGACGCGCAGTCCAGCCGCAGCCAACTTAACGTCACAGTTGCATCTGGCCTGGCGCTGTTTTTCGATTTCTGAGCGCTCTTTATCTCGCCATTCGCCGTGCCGTTATGATCACATCGGCCAAGCGCTGCAACTCCAGCTGAAACGAAAACTTTGTGCTGTCAGTTTGTGTGAGCCTACGACCGAGCAGCATCATAATCATCCTGAAAACGAGAATAGTAACCTGCATAATACCACTGCAATAACTAGTGAAAAGGAGACAGTGACGCTGCAAAGCAAAGCAATAAAGCGGCCCGAGGACTAGAAACACAAACAACACCACATTAAACAAAATGGCGCCTACGAAGGCAACGCGCGGGGCTGTCTCGGCTGTCGGGCATCTCCCAGTCCAGCAGTCGGCCGCCAATCCACTTCTGCCACTGGTGGCCGCCACCAGGAAGGGCCGCCGGGGCATCGCCGCCAACATAGATCCCAATGCCGAAAACATGCAGACCCGTGCCAAGCGCAAGGCCGATCATAGCCCCATTAAGAACGATAAAATCAAGCGCTCGGCTCTGGGCAACCTTACAAACAATGTTAAGGTCATGTCTCTGCATCCCGGTCAGGAGGAGGAGGCCTCTTCTGGCGCAACCAAAAAGCCGACGGCTCAGCAGCTGCAGGCGCTGGTGGACTCAAAGAAACAGGATCATACCACAAACATTTTCGGCGCGGCCGCTGTCGTTCCTAACAAGGTGAAGACGCGCGCATCCAGCAAAACGGATGATGCGGTGGAGAACTGTCACAAGGTACTCGACAAGATCGAGGAGGCAATGGCCCGGCCCAAGCCGCGCCCCAAGGCCGGGCCGGCCGGCAAAAAGCCTGTTTTGGGTGAGATCCAAATGCCAGCCTTGCCCCAGCCCATACCAGTGCTGTTGCCGCCCAAACAAAACCTGGCCGCTCCACCGCCCGGCGCCATTAAGCCGATGCGCCGCATCTCCAATGATTTCAACAAGACTGAGGACAGCCTATACATGTCCGCGCTGGAGGACGTCTCCAGCTGCGATTCCATGCGCCTCTCGGGCAACTTCGAGGCGGCGCGTCGTCGCTCCGCCAAGTTACAGCAAAAGACTGAGCAGCAGCCGCAGTTGCTGCCACTGGCCGAGAGTGCTCCCGGCCAGGTGATACCCTTTCAGCCAGTGCCCCGTGGCGTGGAGGATTTTGACCGTAAGAACTGGGATGATCCCTTCCAGGTCTCGCACTACGCCATGGAGATCTTTAACTATCTGAAGGACCGTGAGCGGGAGTTCCCCATTGCCGACTATATGCCCCGTCAGGTCAATCTGACCACCTGGATGCGCACGCTCCTGGTCGACTGGATGGTGGAGGTGCAGGAGACGTTCGAGCTAAACCACGAGACTCTGTATCTGGCGGTGAAGATCGTTGATCTGTATTTGTGCCGCGAGGTGATCAACAAGGAGAAACTGCAACTGCTGGGCGCCGCCGCCTTCTTTATTGCCTGCAAGTACGATGAGCGCCAGCCGCCGCTAATCGATGACTTCCTTTATATCTGCGATGGGGCCTATAACCACGACGAGCTTGTACGCATGGAGCGTGAGACGCTGCGCATCATCAAGTACGACCTGGGCATTCCGCTCTCGTACCGCTTCCTGCGCCGCTATGCCCGCTGCGCCAAGGTGCCGATGCCCACGTTGACGTTGGCTCGCTACATCCTCGAGCTGTCGCTGATGGACTATGCCACCATTTCATTCAGCGACTCGCAGATGGCCTCTGCCGCCCTTTTCATGGCTCTGCGCATGCACGGAGGTGCCGATCAACTGGACAAGCAGACCTGGACCCCGACACTTGTATACTATACGTCCTACCAGCTGGCGGAGTTCGCCGAAATCGTGCCAGTGCTGAATGCCGGACTACATCGCAAGCCGCGGACCACAATCAAGACGATACGGAACAAGTACTCGCACAAGATATTCCACGAGGTGGCCCTGGTGCCGCTGTTGACCAACCAGGAGCTGTTCAAGAGCAACCTTGACATGAACGAAAGCAATCTGTCGTAGGACAGCCCTCAAATGTTTAGCCAAATTCAGTTTTCAAATACGCTTTTCACTTAGGCTCTAAGGCGCTTCAGTTCCACAACACCTGACCCCCCATTCCCGCCCCACCTATCTCCCCACCCTGATACAGACGAAACTGCGGATGCGCCCGCCTCAATCGAATCCTTGACCTTAATCCTAGTCCCAATTTCCACCCGGGCCCTCACAATCTATTTTATTTTAATTATTATTGTGACCTTTGCATTATTAACATGTTTTTGCGTAAATAGTGTGTTAAGCGAGTCCCTTTTGTTTATTTAATCATGTATTATTGTTTAGTTTTCACGTATATATACATGCATACCGATTATAAAGCCAAGCAGGAGCCGACCCACAAAACAATTTCGCCCATTTCCACCTTGTAAGCAACGTAGCTATCGAGCAAATCATGTTTTAATATGTACGCTAGTTTTAAGCGATGCCAGCATAACAAATAAACCTAACAAGTAAGCCACCAAAGCCGACATGGAAACGCCAAGTAACTTATTATACATACAACACCAAGCGGACACACACACACACAAACAGATATGCAGACGCAAGGATGCCGAGCAGCGACTAGCAAAGGCACGTGTGTCCTGTACAACCTGGAAATGCGCCTCGATCAACCCTCAACCCGTATGTAGAGTATGTTGTTCATTAATGCTGTTTGTTTGTTAAGCTACTCATGGACTATTCCCTCGCCGCCGCACCATCCCCATATTCCTGGCCTGTCCTGAACTTATTTCACCTCACCAAGCCATGAATGTTGATAACGTTGCATTGTTCCAGTAACATAACTAGTTATATATGTATATGTTCACCATGTTATGTATCTATCGTTTTTTGTCCTGAGAATATAATCCAATAAACATTTTTAAACGTCCGTTCAAAAATTAACAAAGATTTTGACTACAAATGATCGTGGAAGGTACAAGGAAGGTATTTGATTTTCCTCCTTCCTGTAACATGAAAATTTCCGATATAGATGCATATATCTTTGTAATTACTAAAGCTTTTCTTTAAATTTATTTATATTAAAATCGGCTCTGTGTTTTCGTAATTTTAAACTAAAATCAATGTTTTTCTTTTTAATAACTTTCAGAATACACATAATTTAGGAATATGTGTTGGAATCTTCAACTAAAGATGTTTCTAGAGTGTGGATAATCTGGAATTCCCTGGGTTATTTTCTAGGAAAAGTTCCCTGCGATCCCCAGCCATCAACGATGTATCCATAAACTATTAAAGGTCAAAGGTTAGCGGGTAGTATCTATGAAGCCCGGCCTATTCTTGGAGTCCCCTTAATAACATATCGATGTGGGGTGAGTGTTTACCTCCATTGTTCTCCGATCTTCGCTCAGCTGAATCCCTGCACTTTTTCTACGCTCATCATCGAACAGCTGAGAGCCGAGATGATAACCTAAGGACATCAAACCCTGTCTGAAAATGGTCCCAACCATCCGCTACAGGTAAAATCTTCCGATGTCCTCCGCCCGAAATCATTCCAAAAAAACGTGAGTGTGAGTGCGTTTATACATATATATAAGAACTCTCTGTTCGGGTTTCCTGCGGTTCCCTGCTTTTGGCGCGCCCGTCTGTCATTTTAGCGCCAAAAATTTGTTAAGGATTTGCGCGGCAGGCTGCGCATGCGCCGCAAGACATCAAGACATCGTCCCCGGATCAGTTCCCTTTCCCGTTCGGCTGCACACACACGGGAACAACCGATTTCAGTCGCTGCAGTTGCGCCTGAAAAGGCACCACCGTCTTGGGTCTTTGAATCTTGCGCTGATTTCCTACCACCTTTGCCTCGTCTAACTCCGTCCGTCCTTCGTCCAGAGTCCTGTCATTGTGCGCTCCTTTTATTTTTTTTTGCTTTTCGTTTTTCGGCTGCCTGTCAGCCAGGTAGCTCCCGTCCTCTGCAATTGTGTCCTCGACGTGGAGAGAAAGAGATGAGAAGACGGTGTGTATGCGTAAGGTTATCTGTCTGTATGGGAGCTAAATGCATGTGGCTTTATTTTTTCCGGTTCGTCCGATTCCATGGGTGTCCGTCCTCAAGGTGCAACTGGTAACTGGCCAGCATTGCTAATTACCTCGGTTTGGGTGTGTGCAGGAATCAAGTTTATTTCGGAAGGACTACAGAGGCAGCTGCCCCTGGCCAAAGGGGCGTCGGCCAACTTATGACTACGACTCGGGTTTCCCCACACTCCATAACACCCATCACAGCGCCCACTTGTTGTAATCCCGTCTAGCTTCAGCTTCAATAGGCCGGCGAGTTAAAGGCACCATTGTAACCGCCTCCATAACCACTGCCATAGCCGAAGGCATTGTGGTTGTTCAGTGTTCCGAAGGCTCCCTTGTGAGTTCCATCCTCCTTGTACTCGGTGTTCATTGAGAAGTGGTGGTCCCAATGGTTGGGCCCCGCAGGATTGTGATCGGGATAGCGATAATGGTTCTGATTGCTTGTTGCCGGACCATGAACGCCAGCAACTCCAGGATAGCCAGGTGCTCCAGGAGTACCAGCTACTCCGGGAACACCAGGAGTACCAGCTACTCCGGGAACACCAGGAACGCCAGCTACTCCGGGAACCCCAGGAACGCCTGCTACTCCCGATGCTCCAGGAACGCCAGCTACTCCGGGAACCCCTGGGACTCCAGGGTGAACAGCCGCACCAGGCGTCACTCCGTACGCCGGAAACTGAGCTGGCTGGGGATAGCCTGGGTATATGGGCAGGTACGTGCCACCATAAGGATAGTAGCCTGCAACTCCTGGATTTACTGCTGGCTGCTGGGGTTGTCCACCACTGGGATACTGAAACGGAGGCTGAGAGCCGCCTGAATCCGAAAAACAGCAACATTAGTTAAAATACTATACTTTCTTATAGAAAGAAGTACCTGCAGTTGGGTAGCCTGGAGCGGAGCCACCTCCAGCTGGATAGGGAACCGGAGATTGCTGGGCTGGATATCCTGGAGGCGGATATGCCGGAACCTGTTGACCCCCCGAGATGGAAGGATTCGGGAACGGATTGCCAGGGAACACAATGGTGTTTGTACTGCCCACACGCACACCAATGCCACCCTGCTCGTGGCCATGGGCATCATCGATAGCTCCACTTCCGGCGCCACCAACACCCGAGTAGCCGCCTCCCAGCTGAGACAATCCGGGATACAATTGAGAATTGAGGTTGGCACGCTGACGGTGGCGACTACTGCTGATGCCGCCCGTCAGAGTGGAGGCCAGGTTGAACTCCGTTTTCTGATCCTCCTGGCTCTCATCTCGACTGAATTGGGAATTGGCCTGACTGAAGGCGATCAGGGTGACAGCCAGACAGGCGGCAAAGACGATTCCCCTTCTGCTGGCCATAGTGTCGTAAGCAAACTAAACCTTTGAAGCTCTTGGCGCTTGTATTTAACGCTGAGATGGGATCTGACGATGCGAGAGCTTAGCTGAGTGTCTATTTTTAGGGTTATCAGCGATGGCTCAGTGGCCAGATAAGTGGATTCATTGAGTGTAATTTGTTGTGTGTTTTACACTGCTAAAATTTAGCTTAAAGCTTAACAGTTTTCATATCCGATTATGTTTATTAAAAATATAAATACAGGTTATAAAACATATGTATAAACATATAATTGTATTTATTAATCCATAAATCAAAAGAATTATCTATTTAATACATTCTTAAATCATCTTCCATGTATTATTCTGATTGCTTTATTTAAATTGTTAGACATTCATTAAGTGTGAATTGTGTACTCAAGTACCATTTTTTGGGAATTCCCAATCACTTTCAAATTTAAATCCATCCCAGCATAGATGATAATAATTGTGAATCTTTGTTTATACAACGAAAGCTTTCTCGGACAGCCTTGTTTACTGATTAGTTAGACGGATCAGCATTATAAGAAACTGCTTATATGCTGAGTATATATGACACGAGTGCCAGTAGTCAAGGTTCTTCTACTCGATTCCATTCATCTCCCTTATCGCCAGGTCCAGCTTGTCTATAAATACTGGAGGAAAGCTCCGATTAAATAGCAAAATTAAACGAAATACCCAAAGATGCGGTTGTCAGCTGTGATACTAGTGTTAGTCCTGGCCGGTGTGGCCCAATGCCGACCCACTTTTGACAAAATAGCCAAGGTCTTACTGAACGCTATAGAAGGTCCACAGCCACAGCCGTACTATCAGCAGCCAGCAGGACATTACCCGTATCCACAGCCTGGCCAGGGACCACTTATCCACGAGGGATACGAGCAGGGCTACGACTACCACTACGGCGGAGGCTCTGGCTATCAAGGCTATCAGCAGGATGTGCACCCAGGATACCCAGGATTCTATCCACAACGTCCGCCAGTTCAGTCTCCTGCATCCTACTATCCGCCACCGCAATCCTCGCGTCCTGGCTACTACGCAGCGCAACCCGTACTGCCCATTCCCGCTCCCGGTGGCTACTATCAATCGCAGCACAGTACGCAGGATCAATATGGCAGCGGCTACAAGCAGCGGGGTTATTAGAGTTCACATCTGACCCACAATTCCTACCCATCCCATCATCTGCTATGTCATCTGTTTGTTTTTATTTTGTAATTTATTAAAAAAAAAATCGTGCGTTTTCGTCAAGCATCGAATTTTTGCGGGTGCCTGTGTTTGCTTCCAGAACCTGTTTGCCAGCCACAAAGACGATCTCGACCGGACGACTATGAATATTCAACAAGTGCGACTTGGGGAAGTCCCCTGCGAAGCATCATCTCCGTCTCACATCGATGGGCTCGGAGGGAACCTCCTGGTTGGGCAGGTGAACGTACTTGCTGGAGCTGGGAAATACGATGGGTCGCTCCTCGGACGCCTCAACCGAATGATACGGCAGGGGCACCGGCGTGGGCAGTGGGACTGGAGTGGGATGAACCTGGTTCGGAGGTGGCACCAACGGCGGTCGATTGGTGCCTATGATCAGTGTGTCTTTGGTGGGCTGTGGTGGTGGCCTGGGCTGGAAGGTGGGAATTGTTTCCGCCGACTTGGGCGTTGTTGGTGGCGAAGTGGGCACAGCTGGTGTTCCGGGAGTCGTGGTTTCAGCCACATTATCCGCATTGCCCCAATCGTAGTCCTGGTAGGGTTGATTGTTATCCCAGCCGTTCCATCCGGGTGGTGGTCTCATACCTCCTCCCCAATCTGGTCTCGGTGGTGGTGGTCCCATACCTCCTCCGTTCCAGCCAGGTCTGGGCGGTGGTCCTCTACCTCCGTTCCATCCGGGACCCATTCCGCCGCCTCCATTCCATCCGGGACCCATTCCGCCGCCTCCATTCCATCCGGGGCGCGGAGGTGGGCCGCCTCCATTCCATCCAGAACCCGGAGGAGGGCCGCCTCCGTTGCCATTCCAACCCGGTCCCCTACCTCCGCCTCCGTTCCAACCCGGCTGCTGGTCCCAGCTGAAGCCCGGTTGGTTTTGGTTGCCACCAGGTCCCCACTGCCAGCCTGGCGGCCAGCCAGGAGGAGCTTGCTGTCTGTTGGGTGGTCCTCCGCGTCTATTAGGACCCATTCCTGGTCCCATTCCGGGTCTTGCCTGCTGCAGTCTCTGCATCTGCTGCTGCTGCTGTCCAAAATTATTGTGGTGCAATCCATTGATGAGGCCATTAATGGTTGCAAGTCCGGGCAGTTGGGCCACCACGGTGACCCTACCGGCGGAGGCCACGGCTCCGCCGTTGGCCGTGGAAAAAGCGAACTGAGCGCGGCACGTGGATGCGAAGAGCCAAACGAGGCTGGCTCGGGCAGCAATCGAAGCTGGCGAAGATTGCTTCATGATTGAGCGATCGCCGCGAGATTCTGATTCTAACTGAGGGGGACTAAGCGATGCGATAATTGGCGATGCTTGACTGGACCCCCAAAAACCAGTCTGTCGATCAGCGGCTAAGTTTGGAAGAGATAAAGATGAGTCGAGAGAGCTAATCCGCTCTCCAGCGGCAATCATCGCTATCATCTTCAAACGAAAGGTAAACAAAGGCCAGTCCTAGCTTGAATACTCAGAAAACCCAATTATATAAGTAGAATGAATAACAAGCCAATATTAAACAATAATATATTCAATCCAATTTCTCACATTAATCAATTTGTGTTCAGGAAAACAACAAACAAACTAATTTAAATACAGAACTAATATGTAAACAATATAAGCCGCAGTCTGTTTGCTTTATTAATACAAGACCTAACCATAATTTTTGTTTAGAAAAATAATGTTTAAACTTAGATATTTCACAGAATATCCAAAGATTTCTTATTTAGAAACTATAGAACGTATTCATTTATTAAATATCTGTATACATACGTTATTAAATCTAAGCTTAGTTCTTTGGATAACTTTAACTATTTATCCGGTTCGTTCGTCATTTAAGTATGAAATGCTGTACTGGAGTTTCTTTTTGATTAAATAATCTGACAAATAAACTGAATCTCTCAGCTGACTGGAAGTTTATGATCTTGTTATGGATAGGGATGTCCGTTGTATATATATATATCTCCACTAGCCAGCGGCGATGGCTCGGTCAGTCTTCCAGTGCGTGGCGCGTGCTCCGCATGCTGATCGTGCCAATCCGTCTGCTATAATAAATCCAGCATAATGCATTAACTTGCCGCGACACTTGCCCGTTGTCCAAGCTAATCTTCCCGAGATCCCGACGCTTTTTATGGGAATAAGAAAACGTAAAAAAAAAGAAACAATTGAAATCAGCTAGACCACAATGTGTCACCGTGGTTGCTCCAACTCCATTCCGATTCTGATTCCGATTCTCCAGGGTATAAATAGAGGAGAACTGCGTAGATGGACGGTCAGAACTTAAAGTATTTCGAAATAGAAGCAGCATGAGAACCCGGACTTCCCTTCTTGCGATCCTGCTTGCTCTCCTGATTGCCTGCTGTCTGGATTGGAGTAACGCCTTATTCTTCAAATCCTGGAAGACCGACAGGGCATATGGTGGAGCACAGAACTATGGGTACAATGGCTATGGAAACTACGGCTATGGCAACTATGCCGGCGGCTATGGATACAATTACCCATCATATTCAGCCTACTCGAACCCGTCTTCGCCAGCCTACTTTTCCCACTCGTATCCAGGCTACTCTCCGTATTCCAACCCCTATGGAGGACGGAGGACCTCTGGTCAGCGAAAGGGACGCACCTACTCGGACATACAAAGAGTTATCAAGCCCGATGGCTATGTGGGTCTCGGTGGAAGTCGCTTCATTCATGGTGGCAATCGTTTCGGCCCTCTTTGGGGCTAGCTCATACTCTAGTTAAGTTTGTGTCGTTAACAGTATTAGGCATTAAAATAAAGTCAGCGAGAGTTACATCTTGTTTAATTATTTTAAACAATGTCAATGTATATTAATCCACGATTAGGCAAGAGATTTATGACCACTGACACGTACTTATGGAGCAGTGGCTACTTGGGACGTGATGTGACTGTGAATTCAGAAATGTCGCGCCTCCGTTTGGAGGGGCAGAAGCCAGTCAGGCTTATTGGGATCTCTCGGTTATTGGGATACTGGAGTAGAGCCCCTTATTCGGACATTCAACTGAGGGATTCCTTTGGGGTATTTCACAGAGTATTTATAACTTGCGGGAGAGGGTATATTCTATATTTATTTTGCTATTTTAAAGCCTTAGGTCGAATTTAAACATACTTACATAGTAATACTATAAAGAATATCAAAAAAACTATTTAAATTTCTCTACACTTAACCTTTTTGGCCTTTCAATATTGAAATTGTATTTTTTTTGTTTGTATCCCCAACTGCAACGTTAATTTGGGGTTTACAACCCTCGGGGAAATTGCACACAGGTGTGTAATCATGCAATGCATGATTTATTTTAATTTAATGCTGTTTACTCATCACATTTTAATGCAATTTCTTAAGAACTTTTCTTATTCATCAAACGATTTCCCTTACTTATGTATTTCACTATCTCCCAAATAGTTTTATTGCTTCATTTTCGCTGAATAAACAAATGTACAATAACAATTTATAAGAATTAACAATTACTATAATTCCTACATTATCACAACTGATTATTTTTACATTGTGTAATCAATAAAATAATAATTCGATTTGCTTCTTAATCATTGCAAAACGTTTTGAAATCTTATTCCCAGAATTGTCGGAAGTGAGACCTGCGTTTTTCAATGTTACTAGTAATTTCGGTTGATGATCTGATAATGAGCCCTGAGCCTCATCTGACTGGACTCATGGCTAACCCAGTGTGTGGTATATATAGCCGCTTTACGAGCACTTACGCTTGATTCGGGCTAAATGATTCAGATTAAGATGCAGCTGCTGCTCGCCTAGGACTTCCCCGACTGTCGTTGAGGAAGTGAAACCAGAAACCAGATCCAAATCCCAAGCCACCTTACAGGAAGGAAGCCCAACTCGGGCTCAAGTCAGTGACAAGTGTCTTGTTTTGTTTTGTTTTTTCTCCCAACATGGCAATTGTTTATGCAAGAATTTGCTAATACAGCGCCTCAGATGGCGCACCTACGTCATTACCTCATGTCGCTGGAGTCGCTAATTAGAATTTAAATACGTACGACACCGGAGTGAGGCCGTGTTTAGCCGTGCTAGTAGAGCCAAATCATTCACCACGCAATTAGAGTCAAGATCAGGTGCGATATATACGCTGACTCACTACCGATCGATCGGTCGGCCGGCATAACGGGCTGCCCGTTGCTGCTGCTGCGGCGATGTGAATGACTTGGCACGGGCAGCATGTCAGTAAATATCGAGAAAACAAAGTGATCATAAAAAGCCATATCATACAAAGAGACGAGATCTACGTGAGCGGCAACGCAATTCTCGGTGGATTTTCGCTGCGGTGCCAAAACCTGATTGATAAGCCCAGCCAGCCTCTGAGAACGGCAAGAACCGATCAGCCGCCGCCGCCGGTGATATCCATATAAATAGGCCGGTCGCCGGCTGTAGTGCAGTTCAGTTCAATCGCAGCACTCTTCTTTGCCAGCCATGTCAGTCCAAGGATTCCTGCTCAACCTTCTGGTTGCCCTGCTCCTGCTCCTGGCCGCCGCCTCCGGTTCACCAGCCCGTGGATATTACCAGTCGCCGGCACGCGGCGGGCGCAGCTACACGGACATTGCCCGAGTGGTGAATCCCAATCCATACGCCTTCGTTGGGTCCAGAAACTATCCGGGTCAGCCCTTCTGGCCGGCAGGAAAACGTTAACTCCACCAAAGAAGCTATACTTTTGGTTAAGACTTATACTAGGACTCAGGTTTAGCTAAGAAATGAACTGATGCATATTTACACTGGAAAATACTCATCTAAAATTAAACTCAGTTTATTAATCTAAATAGTGAGCTGAAAATAATACCAATATTGTTAATAAATAAATACCAATGTTAAGATTAAACGCATATTTTGTTTATAAACTACAAAAATTCTATGTTCAATTTTATTTACTTCTAGTTTTCTAGTTTCTTTCTATATATGGCAACCGAATATAATTAAACTCCTTGGACCTTAACTGAACTTCGTCAATTAGGACGGTGTTAACGGGTGTCGTCCATTAGCAAGACACACCTACTTACAGAAGGTTTTCCCTATAAAAGAGCCAGAAAAGGTGCTAGGCTACAATCAGAACTTAAATTAGTATCAATAAGAAAGGTTTAGAAACTCTTAAGATGGATAAGAAGGACTCCTCCTCCAATGCCATTTGGTGGATCAAAAATCCAAAGGCAGCGGACATGAAGTCTAAAGGTCTGCGGAAATCATCATTGGGTTCTGCTTTTTGCCTAGATATGGCAGATCTTCTGCGGAATATATCACTGCAAGGTTACAACAAGCTCTTGTCGCCGGACTTAACTCTGGGACAAAGGTAATGCAGATTGAACTCCATAGTAGTTTTAGTACTTAATAATCCTTCCCCCATTTCTCTGGCAATTGAACAGAATGATTTGGTTACTGCTCCACATGACCACTACCGTATCGCTGGTGGTGGTGCTCTCTCTCACCTGGGAGCAGTTTGTGGCCCAGACCTTTGTGACCAATTTAAAAGATCCACTCTATCCCGTGGAGAACGTGCCCTTTCCCGCGGTTTCCATATGCACAAACAATCGGATTTCTCGGCAGGCCATCATTCGGTATGCCGAGGAACTGTAAGTTAGGCTTTCTTTCATACAAATTTATAAATAACATAGAAACACCCCTTAGGCGAATAAGCAGTCCTGTTGTTCGTCCTGTGGAATACTACCTGGAGCGTCTAAGCTTCCTCCGGGAGTTCTACATCAATGTGGGTGTTGTAGTGGACACCGATGACTTTGGTGCCTTCCAAACCTTCCTGGATGTCTTTGGGACGTGGAACAATGAGACCTTCTTCGATACGCGACGCATTATGAAACAGGTAAGCTATTTGGAAAGTTATTAAGCCGATAAATGAGCCATTATTGGTGCCTTAGTTGACCCCCAGCTGCCAGGACTTCGTGCTGAAGTGCAGCCTGGCCAATGTGGAAATCCCCTGCTTTAGCAAGGCTGCCTTTCAGGACAGCCTCACCATGTACGGACCCTGCTGCACCTTCAACATGGAGAACAAGTGGGTTTCCAGTTCAGCAGAATACCTTCCTTGACTAACTTTAATCTTGACCAGACTCAAGCAGCGGAACTACAAGAATCGCCTAGCCAGCTCGGAGCTGGGTCTGACCGTGGTGCTGAACTCCAGCCACTCTGACTACTTTGCCCCCATCCTGAACACCAATGGCTATATTGTTTTGGTTCACAATGCAGAGAACTATGCCTCTGTTAGCTCCTCCAACGCACTCGAGATGTTTCCCGGACAGGGCGAGGATAGTTATATTCAGGTCTACGCGCGGGTGGTGGACACAGATGAAAGTTTGAGCTCGTTCTCTCCATTTGGAGTAGGTTTTACATAATAGATATAAGAGGGGTTTCTGAAATTCCTCTATCTTCTAGCGGCGTTGCTATTTCGACCACGAGGCTCAAAGTCCTAGCCACGAGCAGCTGATAGGGACCTACACTTACGCTTACTCCTTCCCCAACTGCATCACCAGATGCCGAATCCGCAGTATCATGGCCCTGTGCCGCTGCCTGCCCTTCCAGCTGCCACTCCAGCTGGTGGAGAACCTCGATGGCGTGGTCTACTGCACCCTGGGTCATATCTCGTGCATTAACCAGTACATGTGTAAGCTGATGAGTTGAACCCTGTGAACTCTAGTTAATATCGGATCCCTCTTAGTTAAGTGGCGCAACGTGCTGACGGAGAGGCATATAATACCGGGATTAGAGCGGGAAATCGAGGAGGCCTTGTACTGTCCACAGTGCCTGCCTTCCTGCAGCGACGTCCAGTACCGGGTGTCCATGAGTGCCCTGCCCATCGACAACTACCTGGCCACTTTGAAGGTCGATGAGAACAACCAGACCGAGTTCAGCTCGGACATATCCGTGCTGAGGGTTTATTTTGCCGATCCGTATGCCCAGTACTACATCCGCCTGCTGAACAACGCCTGGTTCGAGGTGTTCAGTAAGTGTTCCTTGACATAGCTTGGAGTATGGAGTAATCTTTTTGTTTCAAAGGTACCATTGGCAACATCATGTCCATTTTCGTGGGCTTTTCCATGGTGGCTATCTTTGAGATTCTCTTCTTTCTAATCAAGTATATCTATGAGGGCTGCAACCGCATCGTGGAGCAGAATCTCATCGACCGCAAGGCCAAGCAATTGGAGACAAACAAATTGTACATATGTCCATAGAGTGTATTTCGAGATACTTAAGTTTTCCGAACTAAAAACCAAACATGAACTTAGTAACTAAGAAATTTTCGTTTAGAAAACTCAGTAAAAAGTTGATTGTTTTTCTGTAGTTTGTGTATTTGTTTATGTAATAGTTGTGTACATGTTTCTTGTGATTAGAAGTTTCGCGCTAACCAATTCGGGGACCCGGAATCACTTTGGTTTCAACTATGATAAGCAAGGAAGGGATTGGAAGGTCAAGGCCGGTCGAAGGCAGTCACCCATTGCCCTGTGGAGCTATAATGTGAGCATGTTCCCTGGAAATAGAAACAAAACTTTGAAGTAATATCAACTTCCTGCAAAGACCACTACGTGTAATGTTCCCAAATTAAAGATGATTAACTATAACCAACTCTTGGGCGATCCCTTGGTGGTGATCAACAATGGACTCACCGTACTCTTGAGGATTCCCAAGACTGTCGAGGGGAAACAACCATCTCTGAGGATCAGCAGTGAGGGCGGACATGTATTTGAGGCCCAGCAACTGCACTTTCATTGGGGCTCCGAAAAAGGCCAGGGATCCGAGCACTATTTGGATGGGCACTTTTATGACGGGGAACTTCATATAGTTCACAAGAATTCAAGCTATAAAACCAATCAGGAAGCTGCTCTTCATCGAAATGGCTTTGCTGTCTTGGCTGTGCTCCTCAGGTCCTTGGAGGTACGAGGGTTTTAGGGTTACTCCAGCTCCGCTTTTATTCACTTCCATCGAAGGTTCCCCAAAATGAGACGCCGGCAATGAATGACATCTGCCAGCAGGTCGCTGAGATCTCTGATATAAACTATATCCAACCCCTTCAGGAGGAGATGGCCTTGGAGGACCTCTTTGTTAGCATAGACCCTCACAAATACTTGGCCTACCAAGGTGGGTGCAGGAAGTGGGGAGACACATTTGAATTTATTTTAATTTTTTAGGTTCCCTCACCACTCCTCCTTGTGCTGAGGCAGTCCTTTGGTTCGTTCTTATGACTCCTGTCGATGTGCCCAAGGAATATGTAAGAAAGTCTGCACACAGATGTTATGATAGTTAAATTTATTTTAAAAACTTAAATAGTTGATTTTAAAGCCTCTTTCCTTATCCTTTCATAGTGGCAGAACTTCTGGCAGCTGAGGGACTCCTCTGGCCAGCGTGTTCTAAATACTTATCGGAAACTACAAGATGATTGTGAAAGACCCGTTTACCTCAATAAAGGAAAATAAAGTAGGGAATAATTGGCATTGCCTCGTAAAAGTATAAGCCTAAAAAACATACAAATTGTAATGTGTAAATGTGAAATTAAAATTATAAAAAGTGCATGTGTTTGTCAGCAAATTGGAAAAGCTCAAGCGCCAGTGTTTTGATGAAAGCTTTTCGCCGGCTAACAGCTGATGTTACCTGCATCAGTCCCCAAAAAGAAAACTCTCGGAATTGCATTTTCTAGCTGCGTAGGAAGTTCAACTGGTGTCGAACGGATGTTATTCACCCGTTATTTAAACCTAAATCGGTTGAAAACATGAAGCGCCTGACGGAGCGAGTGCATCACGAGGAGATTGTTGACTCCGAGGAGGTGGTCTGGGTGAAGCGGGAGGACGCCCGCTCCGATAGCAAGCTGCCCATTGTCTACTCCAGGGAGTATGCCGTGCGATTCGCTGGCCTTGAACGCCTGCACCCCTTCGATGCGGCCAAGGGCAAACACATACAGCAGGTGTGTATGTATCCCTTGTCATCCAACGCCATCCAATGTAGCGCCGCTTTCGTCACAGTTCCTGTGCTCCGAGCTCCAGCTGGACGGCGGCAGCTTCTACGAGCCCCAGGAGCTGAGCAAGGACCAATTGCGACGCATACACACCAGGGAATACCTGAAATCGCTCAAGTGGAGCATGAATGTGGCCTGCATTGCCGAGGTTCCGATAATGGCCTTCGTTCCGAATCGATACATACAGCGGGCCTATCTGCGTCCGATGCGCTTCCAGGCGGCCGGCTCCATACTCGCCGGCAAGCTGGCCCTGGACTATGGCTGGGCCATAAATCTCGGCGGCGGATTCCATCATTGCTGCTCGTCCAGAGGCGGGGGATTCTGTCCGTATGCCGATATCTCGCTCCTTATCGTCCGGCTGTTCGAGCAAGAACCCTACCGAGTACGCCGCATTATGATCGTGGACCTGGACGCCCATCAGGGTAACGGTCACGAGCGTGACTTCAGCAACGTGGCCGCCGTCTACATTCTGGACATGTACAATGCGTTCGTCTATCCGCGCGATCATGTGGCTAAGGAGAGCATTCGATGTGCGGTGGAGCTGCGCAATCACACAGAGGATGCCTTCTATCTGAGGCAGCTGCGCCGCTGCCTGATGCAGTCGCTAGCTGAGTTCCGCCCCGATGTCGTCGTCTATAATGCGGGTACTGATGTGCTAAAGGGGGATCCACTTGGCAACTTGGCTATCACTTCGGAGGGTGTGATGGAGCGGGATAGGCTGGTGTTTAGCACATTCCGCGCGTTGCGCATCCCGGTGGTTATGCTTCTCAGTGGCGGCTACTTGAAACAATCGGCAGGTGTTATAGCCGATTCCATTGTCAATTTGCGTCAACAGGGCTTGTTAGCCTAAGTTGGAAACGGTATCGTATTGTTATTTCTACCGAAGTAGTACAAAGCGAATTACTTCAGTTTTGGGAGCATAACTCCCTTTATAATGAAGCTATTTCGGAAGAAGATTGACTAGAGCTGTGACAGAGAGCTGTGAAAGGAAAATTGTATGTTTACTGGATAGCCCAAACATAGTTATCCGGCAGTGAGACACTTGCTAGATACCTTATCAAAGTCTATTAAATATATATATATTTATGCTTAATTTAGAGTCGTTATTTTAATAATTATCTTCACCGAAATTATTGAAGTTTTGTTGGGTATCTGTATTTATCGGTAAAATGTATTAATTCCCTTCCCCATAGTTTCTTTGGGCTGCTATTATTATTTTTAAAAATGCCCTTTTTAAAAATGTCCCCTATCAGGAGATTTCCTAGTACCAATTTGTCAAATGCATTGTATCATGTACCAGGCGAACAAAACGCAGCAGATGGATGATCTCTAACCTAGATTATAACAGTTTAGTGCTCTCTCGAGAACTGCTCTCTATTTTATAACAGTTTAGTGTTCTCGCGTGACTGCTCTCTCTTTAATTTTATTAGTCAATCGTTCGCTTGCTAGAAAGAGAGCGAACGACCTATTGACGTCACCGCATAAATAAGTGCATCGTTGCTCTACTGCTCTTTGTTCGCCTGTTACACGATATGTAAGAAGCGGGCAAATTGATATTGTTTCGGCATTAACAATCAAACATTTTCCCAGTACAAATTTACAAAATGTTTGGTTTCATGAACCAGGCGCCCAGAGTGCAGCAGGAGGATGAATAGTCAAAAGTGCAGCTTTGTTTCGCATTTAACAAAATTTTACATGTAAATAAATTGGATATAAAGCACCACCTAGCGGTGTAATCACCCATAATACATTAATTAAATAAAGCGCCATCTAGCGGTAAAATCACATTTATTTGGTAAATTACATATGCTTTGTTGAAAGAGAGCAATCGATCGACTGACGTCACCGCAAATATAAGTGCATCCCTGCTCTACGGATTTCTGATCGCCTGCTACACGAAATGTAGGAAGGGGCAATTCTTGTTGTTATTTCAGCAACAACATGTTCCCAATTAGGCGTTTTCCCAGTACAAATTTATCAAATTCAAGTGTTCTTGTACCAGGCGCTCAGAATGCAGCAGGAGGATTTACAACAGTTTAGAGCTGTCGCGAGAGCTACTCTCTTTTATTTTTTCTAGCCAATCGTACGCTTGCTAGAAAGAGAGCAATCGATCTACTGACGTCACCGCATAGATATGTAAATATGTCCATCGTTGCCTTACTGCTCTCTGTTCGCCTGTTACACGAAATGTAAGAAGCGTGCGTGTTAATGTTATGGCAACAATTTTCCCAGTACAAATTTATGAAATGGCGGTTTCCATGTACCAGGCGCACAGAATGCAGAAGGAGGAGGAGTAGTGCTCTCGCAAGAGCTGCCTCCTTCGATTTTTTCTGGCCAGTCGTACTCATGCTGGAAAGCAAGCCTACGATCTTCAAAAATTTTGCGGACAAGACCGTATTAAAAGACAGATTTTCCCTACAAAAATATAATAGTCAACCATAGGTATCCGGCAATGAGACACTTGCTATATACCTTATCAAAATTTATTAAACATATATATATATGTATAATTTAGAGTCGTTATTTTAATAATTATTTGTCTTCTATGAAGTGATGATTTCAGATCATTAAGTTCAGTATCGCAAAAGATGCAGAAGGTATAAATATTTCCATTGTTTAAGGATTTACATATAGCAGTTCTTGTCACAATATTTGTACAGACATCTCTTCCTTGGCATTATTAGAGGTTCCATTATTATTATTTTTCGTTTAACCCTATGTACACTGCGAGACGGGGACAAGTAAATTGAACGGATTTCTTGCGCGGGAGAGTACAGATTTTGTCGCAATTGGTTAAAGGTCTATTATATATGATACAACATAGTCGCTAGTCGCTAATTTACTTGTTTAAAATACAAAAATACATACAAATAAACGTTCGCTTAATGGTTTAAATTACGACGAGTTAGAATATCATTATAGTGTCTTTGTTTTCAGATCTTTTCCTCGCATTTGTTTAGATTTTTCTTGAAGATGTCCACTGACTAACAGGCCGTCGGCGGCGGCGGCAACCTAGAAGGGCACACACATGTAGATCATAAAGCGATTAATTTGAATCAGGTTTCTAACTAACTACTGCGAAAACGGCTAACACTCATGCATGCGGAATTTGTGGAATGAACACGTTGATGATGTCTCCGCTGCGGCAGTGGTAACTTCTTCAACCAAACAATCTAAAAACAATAAATCTCAAATAAATATTACACAGAAACCAAAAAGATAATATACTATGATCTGGAGATGAATTGTGGCTATGCTTTTCCCCAATCAAATCTGAGGATGATGAGCAAATGCAGCTGAAGGGACTTACGCGGCATTGCTAGCCGGCAAGTCCTCGAAGAGGACTTCCGAACGCGAGCTTATTATGTACACCAAACAGAAGGAGACGATGAGCACCACTATGCCGACGGAGAGTGTTGTGATCTGGTGCACGTTGGACGGACGCAGGAAGATGCGTGCACTGAATTGGGACCAGGTGGACTCAGTCCATGTTGAGTATTTGCCCGAGCTCCAATCGTAGCCTAATAAAATTATGCTTGTTACAAAAAGTTCAGCTTTAATCAAAGGCTAATGGCTCACCGTCAATAAGGAAAGCCGGACTTAGGGCGTAGCTGTAGTTCTGCGTCGTAAGACGACATTCGCCGACGTTGTTGTAGCCGGCGAAATAGTGTAGCGGCAATTTGGTGCAATTGTCTTTGGGAATATTTGGTTGAGGCTGTGACAGCAGATAGCCGAGCACACGGTAAGTCCAGCCAGATGACTCCTGAGATCCGCCCAACACGCTTATATAGCTGCAATAGAAAAAAGACATTGATTATGGATTATTACTATATTGTATCTCATTAACTCACCGCATTGGAGGCAACTGCAAGCCATTGGGACTGTCAGGATGCGACGAGGCCTTGAAGAGCGGACAGTCCGCCGACTGGAGGAAACAATAGAGAAGCTCATCGGCCAGCAGAGGACTAGCCACTTTGGTGCCTGTATACTCTTTGTCAGTAAGCGTCTGATACAGCGCCAATGCCACAATTGAAGATATATTTCGCACTTTCATCTGCAACGAGTCCGCTTTCAAGCCATTAAAATCGCTCACTTCCGCCAGTTGAGTGAAATCCTTGCTTGTGTTGGCATAGGTAAAGTCTACATTGTCCGCATCATCGTAGATGGAATGATAATATTTGTTCGTTGGCCGCGCGTTCAAAATGAGGGCCGGAAACTTTGGATCACGCCGCAGGAATGATTGCGCCGATGTGGGTGGTATGTGGGCGCTAATCTCCGACTGAATGTTTAGGTTGAAGCCATACCGCGGTGCCTTGGCGTAGTTGTTCAGCTGCCCCAGCAGTTTCTGGGCCAGTGGAGATCCTGTCAAAGCATGCAGCTTAATGTTAGCTATGTCATCCAGTGTGCCAATATCCAGCATAAACTCTATATTGTCAAAGGCTATCGGGGTGCTGCGAGCGGATTCTGGGGGGAAGGCGAGGTTCTCCATATCGTAGACGAACCTCTGTGATCCAATATAGTCATAGGATTCTCCATTGAAGGTCACAAAGAGAACATTTCGCCGGGTATCAGGCAGCGAGCTTTGAGGCGGCAGCAGTTGGCGCAGAAGATTCGCCACCTGGGTGAAAACGGCCAGTCCCATCAGGGAATCCATTGCTCCTAAGCCTGCAAAGGAAAACGATTAAGTCAATATAGAAATAGGGCTCTATTAGCCAACTCTTACCAACGCCATCAAACATGCTGACCGTGTCCAGCCGGCAGGTGACCAGTATAAACTTTTCGTCCGTTTTTACCACCTCAACATTATCCTTGACTGATTGGGGCTTGCGTGGATACACAGTGGCGTACACATTGCGTCCTTCGAGCGGATCGCAGTATTTGGTGCCGCCCAGGTTGTTTATGAAGTTGGTGCGCCGCATGCACACCTCAGTGTTGACGGCGGCCGACATGAACGACTTGACCTCCACCGCGCACAGACTGCGCAGGGCGTGCGTCTCGTAGTCGTGGTTGTTGAACTTTTCGAAGCACGCCTCTAGCTTTTTGATCTCATCCGGATCGGCAATGTAGTAAATGGGGAAGGGGAAGTCCTCGTGCAGGAGACCGGTGCCCCAGGGATTCCAGTTTTTGGCCGGATTGCTGGCATCGCAGGTTTCGCTGCTGCTACTGTTGATCCCGCTGTACTGGTTCGGGCAGTTGAGCTCGTGCGAGAACTGCTTCATCTTGCCCGTCTCGTTGATTAGCAGCACCACCGAGATGTTCTTCGGCCCGGCCGACTTCAGGCGCATCAGATTATCGCGGGTGAACAGGTGCGGCGGTATCAACGGAGCGTATGGCGGCGATGGCGGACTAGTGAGTAGAAACTCCAAGTCGGCCTCCACATTGATCCGATGCAGCACGCCCACGGACCCGGAGTAGGTGGCTGTGGAATAATAACATTACAATAGGTTTGTCAGGACATTCTCCGCTCTGCACTTACAGGAGCAGCCGGTCTGGTGGGTGCCATTCAGACGCCGGAAGCAACTCGCTCCCACAATGGGCTTGTACATCTTATCGCGTGTCCGTTCGCCTTGAGCTGCGGGCAAAACAAAGAACTGTTTAGATGACTCAGTGCGGGCAAAGTGGACTTCTGCGTCCGAAGGGGAGTGGGCGTGGGAGTTCCAGCAAATCACAGTCAGCGAAAGCAGTCGCCCCCAGATGTCTGGCTTCGTCTCTGTGCATTTCCTTACCCACAGCAGCGCCGTGCAGCAGCATGAGCAGCCATATCGCAGCCGCATTCAAACGCTTTTCCATCGGAAGGGCCTTTGCTAGCCGTGGTATTATCTTCGCTCACTTTTCCACGATTTCGGCAAAAAGAAAGGTAATAAATGCTCGCTAAAACAAAAACATTTTACTACCAGTGTGACCGTCGCTCGACAGAGAAAATTGACCACATGCCGCGACACATTATTCAAGCAACGTAAAGTGGGCCAAAAATTGCATGACGTAAAGTGGTCCTTAAAATTAAAATTATTAACTAATCACGATACTGAATTCCCTTCGTCTAAATACTCCCACTTGCACACTTTAAAACACCAAAACAATAGATTTTTCAAGGACTTATTTACTTAATCATGATTACTGCTATAAAACATGTAAATATATAGCACTTAAGTTCTACGGGTTTAAAACAGGGTGTCCTCGGCGCGTATGTACTCGCCAATGTCCGACTGGTGGAAGCAAACGGTGGTCATGGGATCGGCAGTCTTGCAGTCGGTGGTAGAGCGGGCCAGGACGCCAAAACCAAGCGGCAGATCGTTCATCGAGTAGACCACCACGCCCTGGTACTGCCCGGCGTTCTCTGTAATGCGGCCCAGACCCGACTTGGGGATGTGATTGCCGTACAGGTACTGCTGTTCGAACGAGGGCTTCACCCACACCTTGTACTGTGCGTAGGGGGCCAGGTAGTTCAGAGATGTAATGTGGAATTTCAGTTTGTTCGTCTTGGAGAACTTGCCGAAGCAGGTGCCCACGCACACCAGCTGCTTGTAGCCAAGGCATTCGCTTAGCTTCAGGATGCGCTCGGAGACATAGTAGACACGATCCCTGTGCTCCCGAAAGCAGTAGGTTCCATCCGGACGATCTATCAACTGCTTCACATTTGTTCCAATGCTGAAAGTACCCATATAAGCGATGGATCCATGAAAATATATCCATACTTACTATTTGGAGAGCTTCTCAAACAGGATCTTAGTACGCTCGTCACTCAGGCGTTTCATTTTTTGTAAATTTAAGCTGAAAACGAGGAAAAACAAAAACTAACCCGCTACACGTGAAATGAGATAGAGATGTACAAAATATATTTTTAATTTAATATCGATATATCGATACACATCATCGAAGTTTTTCCAGCAGGGTTGCCAGGGCGGCAACACAAGAAAAGCAAATTATTCTTCTATTATTTCGAATATAATTTCACTGAAATCAACAGTTTCCCAGTACAAATTTAACAAATGCATTGTTCCATGAACCAGGCGCCCAGAATGCAGCAGGAAGATGATTAGCTAAAGGTACAGCTTTGTTTTAGATTTAACACAATTTTACGTGTAAATAATTTGGAAATAAAGCACCATCTAGCGGTGTAATCACCTTTTGGCTTGTGTGTTGTCTAAATCCCAAAATAATACATTAATTAAATAAAGCGCCATCTAGCGGTAGAATCACATTTATTGGGTAAATTACATACGCTTTGTAGAAAAACAGAGAATGATCGAATGACGTCACCGCATTTATAAGTGCATCGCTGCTCTAATGATTTCTGATCGCCTGTTACACGAAATGTAAGAGGGGGCAATTGTTCTTATTTCAACCATTTTTCCAGTACAAATTTATGAAATGCCAGTTTTCATGTACCAGGCGCTCAGAATGCAGAAGGAGGAGGGCCAGCTAATAATTTACAACAGTTTAGTGCTCTCGCGAGAACTACCTCCTTTTTTTCATGAAAAAAGACTGATAATTTGCAACACTGGTTTTGGTTTATAATTCAGAACTGCTGCAGTGGCTGCAGTGTTGAGAAAGAATAGTGAGTTTTTAAATTTAAGCATTTAAGAAGTCGTAAAGCAAAGTTTTTAGTTAATTAAAAACAATATTACTTTTTGTACAAAAAATCCAGTCAACATCTCGGACATTTACCCCATATATTAAACAAAAACCTTTACAAATAAATGAACTGTCGTTAATTAACGTAATTATTATTATTCTTTAAGTCCGAAATAAACTTATTTCTAATAGTGTTTGTGCTCTGGCTAATACTAAACATTTACAAATACATAAATAACTAAACCAAACACTAAGTCTAATCATGAAGTATCACGTATTCAGGTGGGGTTCATGCCGTCTCCAGGCGTTTTTGTACGTAGTGCCGCTCCTTCAGCAGGTCGTCCAACTGCTGCTCCTGGTAGTAGACCACAAACTGGGCCGCCGACACCTGCTCGAAGATGGCGCATATGCTGGGCTTCAGGTTGTAAAAGAAGAGCAGCTGTCCCCTCTGATTGAAGTCACTGATCAGAGAGTCGATAACAGTCGCTGTCGTGAAATCGGCTCCATAAACATGCGAGGCATCGATGACCACGGGCAGATTCTGACGCATAGACTGCTTATTGACCAGATTCCTCACATAATCCACCGACGGAAAGATGAGGCAACGATCTGGCGTTATCATAGAGTACTCCACACCCGACTGTGTGGTGAGCAGCTCGGTGGTTAGCTTGGGACGCGCTGCATGGTACAGAATGAAAATGACGTTGAGTCCAACACCGATTAGGATGCCCCACTCCAGAGGTAAGACCAGACAGGCAACGAATGTCCCCACTCCAGGCACCAGATCGCTTCCTGCAATATTATATTAACATTTTAATATGTTTAAAGTTGATCTGTTATTAATACTCACTTTTCGATCTCCACATGGGCTTGACCACCCTGACCTCAATCATGAACACCACAGCGGCTATGATGATGGCGGCGAGTGTGGGCCGGGGAATGAAGTAGAAGTAGGGGGTGAGGAATACAAGGGCGATCATCACCAGGCCACCCGAGTAGATGTTGCTAAGCGGTGTACGGACTCCACTAGCATTGTTCACTGCTCCTCGACTCAAAGCTCCTGTTCCTGGGAAGGCCTGGACGAAGGAGTTGAAGATGTTGGCTGTCCCAATGGCGATCAGCTCCTGAGAGGCATCCACCGGCTTTCCGTTGGCTGCAAGCATTACAAATTAGTTAACAAGAGCAAGTGAAAGTTTAGTTTTGCTCTCTTACCGAAGGCCTTGCAAATAGCTATATTTTCCATGAGTGAGATCAATGGAATCACCACCAGGCCGGAGCCCATACTGTGTACCATCTCCACGAATCCCTGCGCGACTCCATTGGTCGTCTCATTGGCGCTCAGCGAGGTGGGCGGCAGCTGCAGGCTGGGCAGGCCGGGAGGAATCTCACCCACGACTCGAAAGGGGGCTCCGTGCTCCTCGCTGTGGAGCATGTAGCCCATGGCACAGCAGACCACCACCAGGATGGCGTTACGAGCGGTGCCCACGATCCACAGGATCTTGTTGACAATCCGCTGGAAGGCGGAGCACTCCTCCTCATTGGCAGGTCCAATGCGACACGAGGAGAGGCTGCGCATGAGCAGCAGCACCACGATGCAGGTGAGTCCCAGGACCGTGTCTCCTGCCCGCGTGTGCTCGATGTTTTGGAAGACCTGCGTCCAGATCTCTACGAAGGTGTTACCTTTGGCCGTAATACCCAGCACGCTCTGGATCTGGGAGGTGAGGATAATGAGCGAGACGGCGGAGGTGAAGCCCGAGGAGACCGGACCCGACACAAAGTCTATGAGAAATCCCAGCCCAAAGAGGCCCATCAGCAGTTCCACTATCCCGCTAAGGAGACAAAGCAGGACGGACTTCTGCCAGGATCCCTGGGCGGCCTGGTAAGTAAGCAGTGCCACAATCGCCGAAGGACCCATCGGTACATCTTTGCAGCTGCCCAGGAAAATGTAAACGAAGCAGCCCACAAAAGAACCGTACAGGCCGTACTAAGGTGAAGGAAAATAATATAATTAGCATTTTGATTATTTATTTAAATTAAATTAATTAATAGTTACAGCTACGGGTAGTCCGGCAATGCCCGCATAGGCCAGCGCCTGTGGAATGACGGTGAGGCCCACGGTGATGCCCGCGACCAAGTCGCCCACTGCATCCTGGCTGTTGTAGCGCGGCAGCCAGCTGACGATGGGCAGGCGCTTGTGCAGGGTCTTGCGGTTGAAGGTCCGCCGGCTACAGTCCTGCAGCCAACTGCGGGTGCAGTCGAGCGTGCTCAGCGGTGGCTTCACCTTCTTGCCGTCCTCGGTCACTGGAAAGGTCGAAACGAGAGCAAAGAAATGGGTCAGAGATGCCGGAAGAGTGAATAGCAACCACTTTGCTTTAAAATCGCTTCTGATTCATAATCATAATCATAATCACGTACTAGCGAGCACCACGCTCCATCTGCTCCCGCTACTCCCACTTCCCCCTTTAAGCCGATCTCAGCTAGTCGGATTTCTGTTTGCTTTCTGGTATTGTAATTGCTTACGTTTTTATTATTTTTTTCCGAGTCTTTCCATGATCTACGCGAATTTCATTGCCAAGGCCTGGGGGCTGCAGCCCAACGGCTGAGAAAACGTGGAAAACAATAGGATAGTGGGGCGCACGAGGCGTATACTTGATGCTGCGTTTTCACTTCCAATTCGATTAGATGTCGGAAAAATTGCCTGAATTCCAGTTAACTAATTTGCACGTCAGCTAGGAACTAATTATGAAATCAACAGTAATTTGTGGTGAAAATTTCGAAATAAAAAAGCTTGGGAAGCACTTCGTTGCGTAATAAATTGTTTGTTAAGCTAATACTATAAATTCGATAGTTGCCTTTCGTGATTCTGAAAAATCATTAAAAGCAGTTCTAATTTGGTTTCGCAATTCTCCATTCTGTAGTTAATGGACACAATCGTTTAAGCCATTGGAGCCACTCTAATAATTTAATGGTAATTTGGGGAAAAATAAAAACTAATAAATCAAATTGTTGATAATTAAACTAACTTAATATCTCGCTGTGCGCCATGTCTGGTCTATAACTAAAAAAGCGAAGCTGTTTTCAGCTTGTTAATATAAATTAAAATATCTAATAAAAGTCTACCTTTACGAGATACCGTATAACAGTGATATTTTTTATATATTTTAAGTTTTTCAACGCTAACTGTATTTGTTATTCAACCTAACTTGATTTAAGCTTGTGAAAATTACGAGATCTTACGAACATTACGAGATCTTCAACTCATCTATGGAGATGCTGTAATAGTTAAGTTACACTTACGGATAAACTCCTTGGATCCTTGGGAGCCCACGCTGTTGGCACTGCCATTCTGGTCCGTGAGATTGGTGCTGATGCTAATTGTTGAGCACTTGAAGCCGTCGTTGAAGTACACATGATCCGATGCCGGATTTGACTTCATCTTTGGTCCGTGGTTCGGAACAAATTAAAAAACAACAAACACTGCGAGCGAAATTCAGGTTAATTGGGGTTCCCCCTAAAGTAATTTTGTCCGGTATGGCACCAGATGACACACTATATATATTGCAGACACTCGCGTTGGGTCGTAGATGCATCTATTTAGTCTATAGAGGTGTAGGTGCTGCTAGGTAGCTATGTAGGTAGAAGGTATCTGAAAGATGCTCGGCGCTCGGTTCTGGTCGCTGTGCTCTTCACACGGCAGCGTTTCGAACGAAACTGTTTTGTACTTGATGCGAACCTTGTCTTTTATAAAAATCAAAACTTTGTTGACGCTCCGCTGTGTTATTGCCGTTCGGCGTCTTCGTCATTGTTGTTTTTGCTGTGTATATCGAGTCGGCGGGCCTCAGTTTCGGGTCTGAAGCTAGCTCGATATTATTGTTGGGAACGCAGCTAGCTAAACTGATAATCGAGCCGAGGGAAAATGGATAAAGACAGCAGTTATGAGATTCCCATTGCGTGATTCGGTCCCTTTTCAAAGCACTTAGTGCTGTTTGTGTCTCCGATTTCGGATTTTCGCACATCGGGGAGAATCAAAAAGAAAAGGAAGTTGTAAATTCTTTTCGTATTAGTCCATAATTATTTGCTTGGCTCGGCATTTTTTCGGAGCACTCGACCAACACGTGAGACAGAGGTCGACACTTGTTGTTGTTTATTTCTCCACCTAAATAAGTATTTCTGAATAACTGGAATGGAAAGTTACCCAGAACTCTGAGCGGGGGAGTCCGAAAAAATGCCCAAATTATGGGCAATAGAATTCTGGGACTTTCCTGAGGAAAATTTTCCACTTATTAAAAGGCACAGGTACAGGTATCTTTTCCTTTGTCTTCGAGACGTTTCCAGTCGGGGGGTTTTCACCTATCACGAGACAGGTAATGTGCTAAGACCTCTGGCTGACCCAAACCAGATTGGACCGGACCGCTCTGCTGCAGACGAAATCACTCTCTAAAAGCGTGACCGAGAGCTGCATTTTATGTCATGCATATGAAATCCCATAAAAAGATATTCTCAAGGAGGAGCAATATTTAGATTTGGTTTTTATCTACGCTGAAAGTGATACGGCATAATTTTCCAAAACATTCTTTGTTTGGATTGAAAAAAATTCAAAAATAATTTTTTAAAATAATTTTTAATGGAAATTTCTTTATATTTTTACTACAAATCTGCAAACAATCAGTGAAAATAAGAAATGCAAACCAAATCGATGTTGTCTCTAGAAATTATGAGTTTTCTAATTATTATCCTAACTATTTTCAGGAATTATTACTATTAAACTGTTATTAAATATTATTTTAACACATCGCTAAGGTTTCCAGACATTCAAATGATTTATAAACAATCTGAAGAAATCAAAACCTTTGCCAAGCTCGCCCTAGAAATAGTTGCGTCAAGTATTCTGAATATTTTCGAGATGAACTTGACACTATATAAGCAAAGACCCCAGGCTAGGCAAACAAAAGGCGATACCAAAAAATGTCATGGGTAAATAAATATTTAAATGCACGGCTTAGTGACAGCTTGGGGTCGAATTGGTTTTCGATGGAAATTCGAGGCTTATATTGTGCCTTAACCCATTGCAAGATGTGTCTGTAAAGGCTTGAAAAGTTTATGATTCCCGAACCGAAATGCATTCAGAAGGTTGTCGTGTGTTTTCATTGAGTTTTAGATCGAAACTTTCTATGCAACCGTCACATAGTTTGCTGTATGGAAATTAACTTGCTAATTTACGACACCTTTTTGAAGCATTGCACTTGAAATTCGAAATAAACATTAAAATTCAAGAAAAAAAATTCACCAAAAAGCTTCCTAGACAGCTTGTAGTGTGACAAATGGAAATATTTAAATTAATTGAAACGGGCTGTGATAAAAGGCCATAAATATCACTGTCTTTATAGCTGGCCAAGTTCAAAGACGGAGAAGCAGGCGGTTTCGTTACTGATACTTACTATTTGAGGAGTATATTAGGCTTAACGAGCATTTTAATAGCGCAAGACGAGAGAGAAAGATCAAGTCAGACACAGTGCATTGATTTGGCCTTTTTAAAGGATTTATTTTATTAAAATTTAATTGATTTGAGTTAGCGTTTCCTCCGGGAATTATCGTTATAATTAAATTATCTATATTATACTCAGCCAAAAATTCAAGGATTGAGGAAATGAAAATGTGAGGAACTAGTTTTAAAGTATAAATTAGAGCACCTCTTAATAGAAAAGCCTGCTTAATAATTAAATTTTGGAATAAGAAAGAAGGGTTTAAAAACTTCCTATCTTTAAAAAAACTAATATTTTGTACTGAGTATTTCCCAGGTCTGTACTCAACTGTTTTAACACTCTTACACGTTTTGAAACCACTTAATGTTTGGTGCTTTTTTTGTGCCTTTTTTTGTTGTGCATTTTGTTTCCTAAACGCAGTCCAATGACTTGAATAGTATCGGTCAGGTGGCAAATAGTTGCAACAACACATTTATTATTTTTTTGTATTTTTAAGATAGATACGTCAAGACGCCGGTAACTGGTTTCATTCAGCTCTCAATGAGCTGATCTTGTAGGAACTGAGTGTGATATTGCGGCGACGCTCCTTCTGCCGAGTCTTTAAGCTAATTTTGGATGATGTCAAACGAGCTGGCGCTTGCCATAACGCCGCGAAAGTCTTTTCTATATATACATTCTCCAAAGGCATTTCCCTTTTGTTTTGGTTTATTTTTAACTATTTAAGAGCTCACACACTTTGAAGGTGAGTGGGCGAGGGATCGAGTTTGTGCGAAATGTGGGCGTGTAAGTCAATTGGCCTGCTCTGGAATCAGCGGGTCTGGACTTGAGCTAATTGCCTTCAAATTAAAAACTTCCTCAACGAAATAATAATTGTATTTAATTAAAGTTTGCTCATACGCACTTAAATATTACACATATTGCTCTGCCCGCCTCGAGGCAAACACGTGTTCGAACTTTGCACCCCGACAGGTGTGTGACCTTTGCCACAGAAATGTCTCCGCCAAAAGTGGGCTCGAATAACTAAACACACTTTAGCTGCAAAAATTCCCAGATATTATTGTGACTTTCTCAATGCCTAGGGTTTGCTACCCAATATTTGGTGCCACAAAACTTAATATTCTGGCTAATAAGCCCCAACAGGAAGCACAGATTTTCCATTAATTGTTCAATTACATTTCGTTGTTCAGTTGTTGCTGCCCGTTCGCTTGTTATCCGTTTGTTTGCTTGTTTTTTGTTTAATTTGACTGTTTTACGGCTCAAATTACAGGGCCAATTGCGAAATATATTTCGCATGACTTCCAAATCGTCATAAAGGGCGTAGCGAATAGCACTGGGCGTGGCCGAACGCTGTACAATTTCTACAAAAATAACAAACGGACAACGAACTGTCGCCCATGTCAATTAAATGCGTTCGGTTGCTTTTAGATTTCGGATTCCACATTTTCTGCCTTCAATCGTAGCTGAATTACTATATATATATATATAAATATAAGACAATCACGTATACAACATGTTACTCCATATTCAGAGGCATTTATATTTGTATATTGGCTTAGATAAATGTTACATAAATTTAAAGATTTTATTATTAGAAGGTAACATGATCGGGAAAGGTTATTCAGAAGATGAGCTAATCTGAATTCATTTTTCAAATATTTTTCTGCACTTTGCTACCTTCAAATGGACTTTATTTTGTTGGAAAAAACTATGCTAACTACTAATCCAATATTGTGTACTAATTTCGGATTTCTATTTGGCCTTTTCTGCCTTTCTCATGAATGGCTCAATTGTTTAAGTCAATGTCGGGGGCATAAAAATAGCTTGTTTATATATTCGGTGTTCACAGACTTTACTATTTACTATGAACTCGGCTCGCCAGCCAGAGAATGTGCATTTAATGATAATCGAAAACTAAAGCAAACTGATTCAGCTGAAGTAACTTAAGTAAGGGAACTGTTTGGGAGATGGAGGCACAGTTACAATTCCCTCGTCAGTTCATAATTATTTGACTAAATGAGTGATTAATCGCAGGGCAAACAATTTCAGATTTAGAGCCTCATAAAACGGGTTTCCTAATCTAAATCAGAGTCTGTATATGTCTGGTTCCAAGGGGGGAATTGCTACCGGCTTTTATTTGTTTTGAATATTTATGACTCGATTGTTTATATTTGATGGCGCGCAGTTTTATTTTTTGATAAGTTTGCGATTTTTATGCAAAACGCGTTTCCCTCGACGATTACGCATCAAAGGAAACCACAACTGGAATCTGTGCGGAATCTTATCATAAAAACCATTCAAATATCTCAAAAAACTCCTCATTGAGATCGCTTAAGCTTTGGTTTAAGATATGCTTAAGGTATATAGTATGTGTTAGATGATCAAAACCGAACTGAACCAGTTCAAGTCTCAGTCTCTGATAGTTTCAGCTGTGTGCTGAAAGGCACTTAAGAATATTTCGGAAATAATCAGTTATAATAGGAGGTGAAAGTCTGGGTCTGTGGTCTTATACGGAGGCTTGCTCTCTAGACCCTAGAGAATAAATTCTTGATCTGCATGAACAGTACTGAAAGCAGGTCTGAGATTTAAAGGGATTTTTCGTGAAGTTATAGGTAGCTTTATTTGATAATCGAAGGTTCTTTTAGCAATTAAAATGGACAGCTACTCCGTGCTTGGATTAACTAACCCATCTATTTGGTTTTAAGCACCCTAAAGGTTTTAAGCACGTTCTCGCGTTTCCGTCACGTAATCTAACGATGAATTCCTACTGCCGCATTCTATAAATCGCATGTCTGGTTGGCCCGCAAACAATTACCAACTTACAGACCTAAGCTCTTACATTCTGGCTAAGTTTATTCGTATTACGAACTTAGCTTCTCTGAAGATGCGAATATAATCGAAAATGATTCATTTAATTGACACTTCATTGAGGATATCACAAAATTAGCACATTTTATGGTATCTTATGAAGCCAATTAGCATATGGACTTGGCTTTAAGGTAGTCATAAGCAAATTGGTAATCGTTTAGTGTTAAATGTTAATCGGTCATCCAAATTGCGTCAATGGCTGAGATATGAGACCAAAAGAGCTGCTAAAAAGCAGACAACCGCATCTAATTAACAACATTCGCATTGGGAATTTTATCTGCCAACTGTTTTTGCCCTATATATAGTTTTAATCCATGTCTGTGATACTATATATTTGAATGTCATCTGGGTCTGATGTCAGGCCGTAAAAAATGTGGCTTACCCCTGTAGGTGGGTGTGCTTGAGAGCGGGGCTTGGGGTGGACGATGCAAATAGACCAATTACAATTGGAATGCCAGTCGCCGTCTATTGGTCTATTGAATTTGGCCCAAAACGTTTTGGTGCCACCGGAAATGTGATTTTATACGCTTTTGACTTTGGCGCGCGTCGCACACCTCAAATTTAATTTTTCCTCTGCCAGTTCTTCATTGTCTGCATGCGTTCTAATAACTGTGATTTCGATGAATATTTATGTGGCACCGCCGGCACCACTCCGCGAGAGTCGAGTCAAGTTCGAATGCAAATGGCAAATGCAGGCCAGAGCCATAAACTTCTTGAGATCTCTCTGCGCGTTTATGTTGATTCTTGCAAAACACGCGGCGAGACACTCGCAAAAGTTTGTTGTTTGATTTTTCCCGCGGGGGGGAGCTGGCGCACAGCCTGATCGGTTAAGTAAATAGGCGTTACTGCGGCGCGTTCAGATGTTGTGGGCCCGGAAAGCCCTCGAATGTTGTCACCCCTTCTCGGCAACGATCGTGTAATTGAGCTTGGAACTGTTTGCTTTCGTCGGCGTCGGCGAGAGCCAAGCTTTTTTTTGAAGCTTTCGCACAGTTTCCCCATTTCTCTCGCGCTTATCGGCGAGAAATTTGAAAGTAAACCTCGATTGGGGCCAGGCGAAAGGTGTTGGCATTACAAAATAGCAACCAACTTGTTTCCATATTGATAACTATTATGCTGCTGCATTAAATCTGTACCAATCGATTTATACTCAATGCCGCGCGCATATATCTCGGTGGTCGGGGCAATCGATTAAGGTTGGATAACCGATTAAATTAGAGTGTGGAAAGTGCATTTTAATCGAAAGTGTTTCCACTTGACAGTTTGGAATTAGCTTAATATCCTTGATTACTAATTTTTGATTACCTTGTCATTTCTCTTATCTTTATTCGTGCTCGAAAACTCCCAGTAAACTGCATTAAAATCTCGAGTGTTTCTGGAATGCACCCAAAAGATCAGAGGATAATGTTTTTAAAGAGGTTGCGAAGTGGAGCTGGAAAATCATAGATTCTTAAGGCCGATATATCATTATTTCCCTATAAAAGCACTGATTACTTTTACTGTGAAGGAGCCAGATGCTAATGGTAATGCCTGACATAATTCATGACAATGCTAGGAATGTATCCCAGAATACTTTTAAACAATTACTCAAACTTTTCTTTAAATTTGTTGTTTATTAGCTAAATACTTATACTTATATCAAGTAATAAACAATAAATCGGCCATTAAATAAATGTATTAAATCCATAAATAATAAAATATACATACATATATAATTATTATTTATAATTGACAAACAATGCTTCAAAACTAGAAAAATATCCCCAAAAATCCACCACATTAAATCTATTACTGCTTGAGCTGCTGTTTTGATATTATTTCCCCAATTAAGTTGACTTTACTTGTGGATAATGATGCTGAACATGCCAGGCATCTGAATAATTTAAATGCCGCAATAACTTTAACAATACTAGAAAAGAAAATAAATTTTATCTCCCCCGAGTCGAATTACATCTTAGATTCGCAGTGGTTTTTCTTGAACAAAGACTAAACTTCTTATTATCACTATTATTACATGTACCCAATAAAAGATATTAATTATTTTTAAGGGTTTTATTAAATAATATAGATAACAGCTACGGAGAAAACGGTTTCAATGGGTGAAGTTCTTAACCGGCCCTGCGTCTGAAAGACGCAATTCGAGACCAGAAATCCCTTTAGCAGCGGCTTCGAACTTTACATTATTATGAATTAATTTTATTGTTATTATTATTTATTATTATTATTTGGTTTTCTGTATTGATTATGGGCTGTGAGCTCGTAAAGCTATTTTAGTTGGAATACATACAAAAATTAAAATGTTTCACATTTGTAATTGCGATGTCAAGCGATCTGAATTCACAGTGCTGCAGATAAGATTGCCTATCATTATATATAATTTCCTTTTATGGGGCTTCTTGTTTATTATTCTTGGACACAAGTACATATAAAATTACAATAAAATGGTGCAAAACGTTTCTTCTAAAGTTCATTCTGGTTGACTAGTGACTAAGGTCGAGAGGGGGATCTATAGAAAACATTTATCAGATAATATAATTATGTATATTGTTGTATATATATAACGCAACTTTCCGTGAGAAGCGAATAAAATTGACGGTGGTATATATGAAACTTATACAATAGAACGACCTTTAGGCTAATGGCGACTGAAGTTTCCTACTCTCCCTTCTTGGTTTTCTATATATTTCCTTCTGAAGAGGATGCTCTTCTGCTTCTGTTCACATGCGAGAGGGACAGGGGCTGGGACTGATGATGTTTGGTTTCTGTTGGTTTCACTGAGGCACATTTAATGGATCACTAGGGGAGATAAACGCCAAGCTACGACTCCGAAATCCTCCTCCTCCTACTCCGGTCGCCTCCTAGAAATGCTTTCGCATTTGGGCGGACACCAAGAAGGGCGCCAGCAGGGAACAGATCGACATCAGGATGTTGACCAGGCCGTTAAGATTGGCTGTAAGTCGTAAAAACTGGTTAGGATATTGCTATATATGTTATTTACAATTTGTAACAAAATATCAAAGTGCATGAAATTATTTTAAGAGGAAATTAAAAGCTCTTCAAACTTGATTAATCTTATTTGTCAGTAAAGTTTTGCATTTAATATGAAACTGGTTATAAATATTTTCGGATTTCAACAAATAAAGTAAATAAAAAGCAAGTGAATAAGGAAAATATTTACACAAAGTATACATATATATTTTCTTATTCAAATTCAAACAAAAAAATAGAAATAAACTCTTAATATTTTCAATGATATCTTTAATAAATAATAAGGCTATTTTAGAGCTTTTATAAATAAAAATGAATTAAGAAATTATCTCAAACAAATTAGAAGAAGTGACTATTATTTGGCAGGACCTCCGCTGCAGATGTCGTGCAGGATATCCTCCACGTAGCCGTTGTCGTTGTCGCACAGGCACAGCTTGGTCTTGCTGGACATGAACTTGGACACGCCGATGGTGCGGTTGCTGTTCTCGAACTGGCAAACCATTCCGTCCTCGCAGTCGTTGTTGCTGTTGCACTTGTGACGCAGGCCTGCAAGGATACAAGGACACAAGTAAAACAATATAAAAACCTACAAATTACAATACTTTTTTGTAATGAAAAACGAAATAAAGACCACGATAAACATATTTCAATTTAACTTTTTGAGGGAATCGACAAAGAAAGTAGTTGTTTCTATGGCAATCATTTTATGAGCTATACTTTATAAGAAAGAAATGTATATAGCTTATTTATCTTAACTTTGAGTGCATAACTTATCTGGTTATTAGATATAATCTATTGCGAAAGCAATCTCTAAAAAATCATGACAACTTATCTTATTAAAACTCCCCCTTTTCAGTTCTCCGGACGAGGATCTGTCACTGCCAGAGCTCCAGAGACCGGACATGTGCATGCAAATGTCGCATATGGCACTTTTCTCGGGGCTGTGCATGTCACAAATTGGCACTGCGGCGATGGCGATTCCCATTACCATTTGCTTCCCATTTGGCCGCCGCCTCGTTTGGCAGTCCCCAGTCGTAGTCACGACATCCTAACATAAATCCGACATCGACATTGCGCTGCCATAAAGCGAGAGCCTTTCACACCGCGTTGGAGTATGCCCTGCCGGCAGGCCAAGCAACAATGGAGGGCACAGGACCCAAGGATCCGTGGAGCCAAGACGCCGAGCGAGCAGCACAAGGAGAACAAGTGTGAATTGCGCACGAAAACTAAATAAATAAGAACGCAAATAGCGGGGCCAGAAGGGAGCGGGTTTAAGGGGGCACCAGCAGTATCCACCTGGTTGGATGCTTTGTTTAATTCTCATTTAGGCGCCGCCTTGGACACATCACCTGCAACTCATCCACTGGGCTGCCACTTGAGGCACATCACAGAGGAGGCCTCCAAGAAGGCAGGCGCGGAGCCTCTTAAATAATAAATGTAATGTGCATGTCTTAGCAATTAGTTGACGTTTTGTTGCCTGTTCTATTTCCAGCATCTAGCGAAAAGATTCTACAATGAAATCCTTGCCTACTTGGAGAACAACACAATGTGGAACAGTATAGAGTAACTCTTTTATTTAACACAAAAGTATTACCAAAGTTATTAAAAGCCGTTAACCAAGCTGGTATAGAAACCTGTTAGAATTAAAAGCATATTTATCACAAGCAGTTTCTTAAAGCTGCCAAAAATAGTAATTAAAATCTCTAGATAATTTTATAATAATAATTCCAAGAATTTGGTTCAAGCTATATATTTTTTTTTAGGTAATTTTAGCTTCAATCAAACACTGTTTGTTTAATTAAACAAATGTGTAAGGATATCCTACAACAAGGTGATAATCCTAGACCATTTAGAAAGTAAATGGTATACATTTTTAATTATCCATAAGATATAGAAGATTTAAACACTTAAGATACCTTAAATTTATTTATGTTTATAAATATTAGAGTCTCATAATTACCCTTAAGGACATCCGGACAATTGCCACCCGAAGGAGCTGTATCATCGCCGCAGAGACAACGCAACTTGTAGTCGTTCGGATCCTTGACGCAGCTGGTGCGATCTATCGCCGTACAGTCATCATGGGCCGAGCACTCGCGTCCTTTCACTGCAAAGGCAAACAAGTCAGGTAAGGGCGAGGGTTGAGGAGAGCAATAATAAACAATTGGACTATCAGTTTGCTTGACTAATTGCCTGCTAATTGTGTGACTACTATGAACCTTCCCCCACCGTGTGCCGACACAAATCATCGGTTAGCCGGCCTATCTGCACACAATCATGTTTGCCAACTCCAATCACAGTCCTATTACCGGCCCACGGAGCCCACTCCTAATGTCCCTGATTTGTGCGGAGCGTGGGTTGTCATTGCACTTGAGTGACTTGTTTGATCAATTCTCGATTTGTGTGTTAGTACTGTGTGTTGTGTGTCGTGTCATTCAATTGCTGGCTCCTTGCCATAATTACTATTCCATTTATCTGTGGGTGGTTGCCCCAAAGTCAATCGAATGACAAATGTTTGGCTCTGGCTAACTTTAATGATGGTCTTTTCGATTAACATTTATTAAGCTGTCTTAATTAGCGATTGTTTACGAATCAGTGACTGAGTTGTGAGTTCTTTGAAGATTTATATTTAAGAAGGCTGAGAAAATAAAAGATAATTTTATGAAAAATAATATAATAATATAATTTTTCTTGCTTTGTTAGTTTTTATATGATTTTCATGTTTTAGGGAATTACTAAGAATTTGTTTTTGCAAACCTGCAACTATCTGTGATTTTTTACATTGCTAAAAACGTTTTTAAAATATCATTCTGTTTTAATAATTAGTTCAATTAAGTTTTTTAATTGTCTGAATATTTGTTGCTAACTAATTGTATCCGAACTATTAATATTGACCTAAGAAGACCTAATAAATAAATAAATGAACATCCATGGTTCTTTTAAGAAGACACCTATGTACATGTACTAGTTGATCTGAACTTATTTTAAAATATTTATATTAAAAGCCACAAGATCATTTTAAACCCAGCTTAATCAGTTAAATTTCCATCACTTTTCATTAGGTTTATAAAAGCCTTAAGAAATATAATCAAAATAAGTCTCAAAGGCTATTATACTAGCACGGCATCTAAGCAGAACCTTAATAAATTAATTAATTAAAATTATATCTTAAATAAATCAACTTCAGCACCTTAATCCTTCAAGCTCTCTCTTAAAATTTATTCAAAAACTATAACCGTGTTTCATGGAATAATTAAACCCTACAAATTCTGAGGCAGTGAAATTTTTTGAATGTGAATGTAAATGTGTCAGAAACCTCTCTTGACCTTGCCAGCCTGGACTTCGATTTGATTTTTTATGGCCAACCCCCATGAGGAGCTGGTCGAGAGCTCTCCTTACCCACTGGAAGGTGCGTGGGCGGCGGCCCGTTGTTGGTCTTGCCGAAGGTGGTCAGTGCCGTGGAGCTGACCCCGAAGAGGATGATGAAGATGCCGAAGAGCATGGTCAGGCTGCCGCATTGTGTGAATCGCTTCAGGGGCTGCATTTTGGGGCGAGGTTGCTGGTGTGGAAATTTATCGGGTTTCGGGTGGAGATTTTGAGACTAAGATTGAGATGGAGCCGCTGTCGCTGCCGCTCTACCCGAAGACGAGGGTAATTCGGGTGTTATGTAAAATCGCGGGCCACCGACGACTTTCTCACGCACTTTGCAAGCTCGAGAACTGCCCAAAAGGCTTTTAAATCGTTTTCCCTAACGTCTTTGTTTCCTTTACTGGTTTCGCGAGGTAATTTTATGCAAATTTTCACACCGAAATTGTTTCCGCTCTGGAAAGAAAGTCCGAAGCAAACTAAAACCGCACGGAAGGCGTCACTCCGACAAAAAATCTCCTCAACTGTGTAGGTATTTTTGGGGTACACTCGGTTCGCTTGTATCCTTCTCTATGGGGTCTTAAGGTCTCGAGTTCTAGGGGTCTTGAGACGGTAGCTCCAACCAGTCGCCTGCGCGTTCGAAATGCAAGTGAAGAATTCGCGGCGCACACGGAGCTTAAGTTGGGGCGACGTCGCTGCTGACTCGCTGGGCTACTTGGCGCTCGCGCACACCATCGCCACCGACGCCCCACACACACACACACACACACACACCCTGGCACCTGCCCGTCGCCTTCCTTGAAACACCCCCCACAAGCCCCTCAGCTGCTCGGCTAAGAAGCGAACCCCTTTCCCAGCACGAAACTAAGTCTACATCGTTGCCTAGATACTCTTATAAAATTCTAATAAATAAAAACAGCTTTTAATAATATTTTTTTATGTTTTCCCACCCTATGTAACCAACTGTTGATGTTTACTATTAAATTTCCACTAACTTTCTTGATGATTAACTAGAATTTACAAAAGTAAGTAAGTATTTTATTTGTATTGTAAACAAAATCAAAGAAAATGTTAATATTTGTAAATAATATATTAAAAAAGTACATATAACACCCAAACTAAGTGAAAACTATTTGTTAATAATTAATTAAACAAAAGATTGTTCTTATATTATTGGTAACAATTAGGTATTGCAATTAACAAGCATTTCCAAACCATGGATTACCTTTTTTTGAGTTCATATTGCCAGAAGTGTATTGCAAATATACAGTTTCTTTTTGCGCACATCAATTGCTTAAAATACGTCAACAAACTTGTTTTAATTAAAAGATATAGCTGAAAAGAAAGCAAGACATACGAAATTGGCAAACAAAAATACAGGTTTGATGAATATTCATATTATTTCTTGCCTAAAAACCAATTGGAACCGAACCAAACAGATTTATTTGCTTTAATCCAAACTGCCACCGAAATCTATCTACAAAACATACTATTTTCACGCACTATCCAACTCGAGGAGAGCCTAAATAATTGCACGGATTCCAGGGCATCCATAAAATCCGATTCCAGAAGGAGTGTCACCTACCTCTGCCTGCATGCATAATTAAGAGATCCCCCGGGCCGGCGTAGGGTATTCCACTACATTAATGTTCCGCTCCAGCTCCAGGAGAGGAGGCGGGGTGGGCAAATCTCCGGGTAGATTTTGGCTCCGTATAATTTTGGGCGGGCAGGATGGATGGGTTCGGCATATATTGTTGTATGGTAAGCGGGCTCCGACTCCGACGCACTTGTAACTGCTTCGTTGTTTCGTGAGCGGGTTTTTGGTTAACGAAGATGGATTTTTACCTGTAGTTGGTGTTTAGCTTTGGCTCTGCCTTCGTGCAGCTTAATATGGTTGTTGTTGTTGGTGGTGGCAGCAGCGACCTCGTCTCGTCCTCGTCTTGCTGTATGGTGTGTGTGTGTATGCTGGTGTGCTGTGTGTGTTATAATAATGACGGAGGCATTAGAGCCATTGCATAGCCTACTTTTTGGGGCCCGCAGCGACAGCCGCAACAATAAAGTGTAACATTAGCACGCACCAAAAACAACAACAAAAACTGGTTAGTCAAAGGCAAATAGTTATTTTGGCCATTATTCCTTGGCACTCTCTCACTCGCTTGATGATTACCACACCGAGCGGCAGGGTTAAACATTTTATTTATCATTATCTTTTATGAATGAAAGCCAAAGATTAGTTAAAAGCATATAACTTATCCGTTATAAACTTTAATTCATTATTAAGGAAAAGAAACTCTTTGTAAATTTATATTTATTCACTGGGAAATATTTAAAGGTAGATCTTACCCCTCCCAACACCTTAAGTTTGCCAAAAATGTAGTTTAAACATAAGTTTATCACAATATAAAGGTTATACTTTATTTTGTAGCCCAGTGTTAGGTTTCTTTGGGCGGTGCATGGCCCTAATTACGTTTCTGGAATTGCCCATATGAGTGGGTTGCTTGTTGCTTACAACATTTCAACTCTCAACTTGCAACACAACTGAAATCGCGAAATAACCGCACACAGAAAAGGTTGCAGGCCACGCCCCCAGCCCAATTTTACAAATCACTATTTAGGTGGAAATATCGAACAGCCGAAAAAGAACACAACGGATACGGATGCGGAACTTTCGGCCATGTCTGCCCTTGTCTCTCGTTGCAAAACTGCATGTTACCTCAACAGAAACAACTTGACTTCAAATTGAACCTCTCTGGCATGAAATATTTGCCCAATTTGCTTACACAAATTCCTTTCGTTTATTTTTGGTCATTTTTCCGATTGTGGAAAATGTCAAGCTCCGCTCCCCTTATCTGCCGCCGCGATCGCCTTATAAACGATTGTTTTAATCGCTGCGACAGCATAAACAATTTTCCCTTAACTAAACGCGCGCCATCGCAGCGAATTCATTTGGCACACGCACACGGCGAACGGAAGGGCTTTCCAGAAAATATTCGCACAAATATCGGTGGGATTTAAGTAATTAGGATACGTTTCATTTCAGGTTCAAGGACCATGGGCGGGAATGTACATCTTACAGTCTTGCTAAGCTTATTTCAAGTAGATTTCATTGAAATTATAATTGAAATTAAGTCTCCTCAAAAAGTTTGAAAGTCTGATATGATTTTAAATTAATGTATAATTAACTTTTCATTTTTATTACTTACATTTAATGCTTTTTTGTGTTTGTTCTATTATAACTATGTTTTAATTGCTTTTATTTCACATTTAAATATTATTCTTTCAGTTTAAATAATTGTAAAATCCTCTTCCACCAAAATAAAAGACAAAACCATATTTTACTATATTATATTTCGAGATAGATTAATCTGAGAGCTTAGTCTTCTAGTCGTCAAGAATATGTATATCGTGTCCGTAACAAAGTGACTTTTGTATCCTTAATTCCTCTCCCTTTACAATGACATTAATGAATGCGACTTAACGATGATTTATTCCACCGTACCATTTACGCAAATCCAAAGAAACCGCGTCAGACCATATGGCAAATATATACAATACACAACATGAAATATTTATATGTATAAATAAATTCCTTTAATTATTATTTGAGTTGAGGTGGCATGCCGGGCCACTCGATTTAATTTGCCATGCGGCAAAGTCCAAAATTTATTTCGGATATTTATTTCTTGACATTATTGATAAATGTGCTCGGCCACAGGCACAGAAACGGAAAACGAGCAGGAAAATTATATAGAAAACTCACGAAATCTTTCACCCAAATCGGAGAGACTGCAGCGAATCGGTGGCACCGCCTCAGGATTTTCCCGCGTAAAAACCTCGTTCCTTCGTCCCTGTGTCCCGAAAGGCGATAGTAATTAAAGAACTAATTCCCTTTCAACAATCTGGGCGTCATGTTTTTGGTCTTAACTGATGATTAATTAGTGCGGCGACTGTAGAATTTCTCCGTCTAGGGGCCGAACCCCAGCAATATATAATTTTCTCACGAAATCTCATCGGGGTGTACTCATGCCTAGAGGTCATCATATTTCTGCTGATTATTACTACAAGTCCAAGTCCGGCCCTATTCCGCATTAGGTTCTTGAGAAAAACAAAAAATAAAATGCCAATTTAGGTCCTTTAATTCCATATTATGACCACGTCTAATTGCACACACACATGGACGGACACAGTGGCTTCACCCCGCATGCAAGTTTGTTTTCGTGCGTTCCAGGACATGCACACACCTCGCTAACCACCGAAACGGTGGCCAAGAAGGAGCCTCCAGTGGAGTTGGGAGGAGGTCAACTTGCATCGAAAGTTGCATGCAAGACGTTACGTACCAGTGGCTACTTGTTATAGCCTTGTCTCTGGGCCAACACTTGACCAAATAACCTTTCCATGACTTTCCCAATTTATCATTCCACACTCGGCCGCTAAATGCAGGCTAAATGCATGCCAAATATACGTACGTACGGATGTGTACGGATTGTTTCAAGTTCATTTGTTAATGCACACCTTGATTTTAGGTAGCGAGGCGACACTTTTGGGGGACACTTTTCGGTCTGCCTTCGCCTTCGCCTCTGACTTTGACTCGGACTCGGCTGCTCGTTACGTATACGCAGTGAGGTCTGCCCCCAAGAACAAACACACCAATTCGCATGTCATGTTGCCCGGTCTCGAAAACAACTCCGAGCGACTGAAAACATAAAAATAACTGCGAAATGCTAAAGCTCACGAACTTATTATAATAACTCATGCGTGGTTAGGTTAAGACGTCATGGCCTAAGCCTACGAATCCTTAAGGGGGATTATAATTAAACAAGTGTACGATGTAGTAGTAAAAAATATAGGGGGAAAATATACAAGGGAAATAAGGCAATAATGTATTTATTTTAAAATATATATATACATATAATTGAGCGCTGAATAAACACCATAGCTGAGTTCTTGGCAATCCTTTGAATTTCTTTAAACATAACTTAGAGGAATTTCTTGGTGAATTTGGTAAATTACAAGGCTTATTCCTTCTTAAGCTCAATTCAGACAATATTTTAACCTTTTCCATGTCGTATTTTCATGTATACTTTTTTAATAATGTGCCATCTTTTCAGCCTAGACTTCATTCGTGAAACGTATTTCTTGATAGATGGGGATTCCTTAAATATTACTGCATTCAATAATTACAAAATTCCAACTCAGCGGTGGAACGAAGCTCTCTAAATGCATATGAGCAGCCCCAGTGAGCACATAAAACACAGTTTATGGAGCCATTAATGCGGCTTTCTAACAAGTAGCACGTCGAGAACGAGATGGAATTACCTAACCACCGCCCTACACCTGACTGTGAACAACCTACGTAGCCTATAGACTGTATTTTAACCCGAAAAAAACGACTAATTCCCATTTAATTTTGATGGAACATGACGATTCCAATGACCTATCTAAAGGCGAAAGCCCAAAAACTCATTAGTGGAGGCGTCATCGTCGTCGGACGTTATTCATTACTCACCCAGAGTTAGGGGAGGGCAACAGAGGTGGTCGGTGGTGGCCCGACAAATATGCAAATTTACGCACATCAAAAAGTGAAAGTTCTAGTAGAAGGGACCATAAAACCCGAAAGCCCAGGAATGGTATAGAGTCTACTCGTACGAAAAAAATCAATGCAGGCCAGCGGAGCAATGTGGTGGTCAGTACAAAGAAGGAGAGAGAGAGAGATGCCTTCAGTTCTGGTAAAGGGCCTGGAGGAGTTAGGGCGCCTTCGGCTGCCCGCGGCTGGAACACGATTAAACCGCACTGATTATGGGTTACGACCATTTCTTATGGTGGCCCAAAAGCGCCAAAAACTTCTTCAACAAAATTGCCCAAGCCAAGTACTCGGCCATTGATGACGGCTCCGTTGCACGCAATCTATGACATCACCAACGTGGTCGGTCGGGCCTCATTCGGGCTCTCGTATCCAAATGTTGCACCTCCCCAACTGACCCACAATTACTTGGAGTGCTGGAGGGGCCCCCGGATAAGTTGGGGTTTCCGCACCGCATCCCGGGAACATCAGCAAAAAATCAGAGGGAAACCATAGAAATTCCAATGCACCTCACTTAATTATTCTAAGACTTTTTTGTGCTCCCCCAAGAGCACTGAACCTGTCTAGGGAGTCCGGAGAAGTTGCCAGTAAGTCAGACGGCCTGAGTGACATTCCTTAATTGGAATTCAAATTAAAAAGTGCCTGAATTTAATCGCGTTTTCACTTGTTGTATTATTAAAATGCAATTTAACCGGACTCGGATTTGCCTGGGGCGGCTTGGGGTCTCGCTACAATTTCCCTGCCGGACATGCAAACTTCAATTGTTTGTCATTAAGGCCAATCTCAAAGTAAATGCTTGACCTTTCGCCTCAGCGCCATAAAGAAGTAACTCGACTTGGATTTTTAAATTATTGGGTTTTTTAATTATCGAATGAGTGAGTAATGGGAACAAGAAGTCCATAATTTTAACTGATTGCAAGGACATCGGGCAATATTGTGGAGTTACCAAGGAGCTCTATTATTATAATTTGTAGGGATTTTAGTTGACATTTAAAGTATCTCAGGAATTATATATATGGAATAGGTTATTGCCTTATTTTCTCTATAATTTAATAATATAATTTAAGCAGAGACTATCCTGAAATTAAATAAATAAACGATTAACTTTACTATCTACTGATACAGAAAGACTCTGCGTCTTATTAACTCTCTTAAGCTAATATATTTATATTACATTAATCTATATATAAATAATAAAATACGGAAACATTTGTATCGTAAAATTAGATGTATTTGACCTGTTTAAACTTATAACTCAACATAGCATATAATGTTACAAACTACGATTATTCAACTAGACAATAACTTTTACTTTCTCTCTTAGTTTTTTATCTGAAAAGGATAACTTTAAAACAATTCTTAAGTCAAGTAAGTTCAGTATAAGTTAAGCTAATCTAATCGACAAAGAAATTCCCTGACAGCTACATGCACTACCTGGTAAGGCAGGCAAGAGTGCTTCAAAATGAAAAACTTCTGAAAACCGTGTGAAGCTAGATAAGCCTTTTTTAAAGGAGCCTCAACATGCAGTGCTGTATTGGGTGCCACCCAGTAGTTCCACCTTCCTTTCTGGGCATTAGCTCCAGCAAAATGTTTATTTGTTTGTTTCGCGTTTTAGCGCGGCACGTGTCCCGAATTTACTCGAAACGAGTAACTTCCGTTCTCATGAATGAAAAATTACTTACCACGTCTAAACAACAGGCCTTCTTTTTGTGGTGAGAGCGATGGCTTTCATGGATTTTCAATTTTCGCGGCTCGCGAAGCCTGGAACTACACCTAATCTATGACTAATTATCAGAGCGACTTAAACGTAGGCGCAAGTCAATGTACCATAAAAGGAGGTTAATTCTATGCAATTTCGCAAGGGGTCCCTTGATTACTTTTCCTTCAAGCAGACGTATTAATTACAAAGCGTAGTACATTAGGGCCCGCGAACTCTCGAACTCTAACCCCGCGAAATGTTAATTATGAGGAATTAGAGTGAGCCAAAAAATCATTTCTACAAGTCACTTTGCTGGATAAACTATGATATTACTTTTCTTTTAATATTAAAACAAGTTTAAAAGGTGGCTTTGAGTTTTAGGCAGTATTAGGAGTATCTTCCACATTTTAATTGCCACTAAAAGAAGTCCGCTTTTATCTTTTACTTTAAACAAATAGGTTCTTTCGTTAAAATCCATCTATTTAAGAACTTAACTTGATAATTAAAAGGAGCTAGCGAACTCAGGTAGCCCATATTAAAAACAAACCATAGATGGAACATTAAATTGTATATTTTTATAGGTATTTGTAAGATAACATTTGACCACGACTTGCGCTCGAAAACGTATACACTCTCAGTTAGAGAGCTGTGAGTTGGAGAGGTTCGAGCTGTGTTCCGAATCCGAGGATGGGCCCGGGTGTAAGGGCGCTTGCTGCTGATGCGACTGCTGCTGTTGAGTCTGCTGCTGCTGGGCATGGGAATGGGGATGGTGCGATGGCTGCTTGGACTGAATGGCCGTGCCAGACTCATAGTTGATGCGTATCCACTGACCCTCGGTGTTCTCCTTCCACAGCGTGACATTGTTATCGCCTCCAGTGACGGCCAGAATGTTGCCGGTGGTGGACCAAGAAACACTCCAAACAGCATCGTCGAATGTGTGCAGCACACTCGATGTCCAATGTGTCAAATCGGCGTTGCTACTCCACACGATCACGTGGCGATCCTGGGAGGCCGTAGCGATCTGCGACCGATGCAGGCCGATCGATGGCGCCCAGGCCACATCACGCACCCAATCCGAATGAGCCTCCAGACGCTGCTCCTCCACCCAACGATCGTTCTCCTCCCGCCAGATCTTCACCAGGTTATCGCAGCCACCGCTCACCAGACGCTTCACGGCCGTCGAACGCGAGGTGACACGCTGATCGAATGCCGGATCTGGAGCCTGGGCGGGGCACCAGGAAATGGCATTCACTCCAATGGTATGAGCATTGGGAATCTTCTTGGCATCCCACACACCGTAGTCTGTGTTGCAGGTGAGCACCGAAATGGAGCCATCCGAACTGGCGCAGGCCAGCACCAGGCCATACTCAGATGGGCCGAAATCCACAGAGTTCACCGAGGAGTCGTGGTTGCTGTATTCGTAGCTGAAATGTGGCAAGCACTCTGATTAGATGTGTGGCAGCCATGGAATGATAACAGCTCAAACATACATATGTCCAACATATGTCTGTTTAAGCAAGTGTGGGTGTGTGAGTTTGTCGTACCCTTTAACAGAGTATGCATTACTTGTTTATCAGTAAGCTTTGTCAATAAGGAAACTAACTATAAATATGAAAATTCCAAGATATTATTATTTATCGTTGCCATTATTTTCTAAATGGGAATACTATTTACTCTTTTAAACTTTCAATGGCACAACTCTTGATTACTGGGTATCCCGCAGTCGTTGCGCCCCCTTGTACATATCACCCTGTCAGTGTGTGTGCAAAGTTACCGGTGTGTGCGTGCATTTACTCACAGCTTGGTCCAATCGCGGGGCGTTGTGGACTTCCAGACGATCACCTTGCGGTCGTAGGAGCATGAGGCCAGGATGTTGCCGAACTTGGGATGGGCCCATGCCACCTGCCACACCGGCCCCTGGTGGCCTTTGAGCTCCGCCAGCGCCTTGTTGTTCTTGCGCGAGTGAAAGATTCGGACGCTGCCGTCCGAGGAGCAGGTGGCCAGCAGCAGGCCATAGAAGTCCAGAGCCGCATGATGGACCATGTCCTCGTGCTCGGTGTCAATTTCCTGCAGCAGGCTCACCATGTTGCTAGAAATTCGTTAGTCCAGTCGCCAGATAAATTAAATAAATGCAAGTCGTGTTTTTTTCCGGCGCTTGACGTGGAACTAGAGCTGCAATAATAGCGATTTTTATATCGATACTATCGGTGTCAAGCCTAATTTGTTTTCTGACATTGGCGTTGCCAAGCGCTTCGAAGGAAATCGTAAGTTTTTCTTATTTGTTCGGGCTCTGCGACAATTGCCACAGATAAGAACCTCTAAGTTGGTTGCTCAACATTCTGATACAAATTCCAAATAGTAGTTTTTACCGACATAATGCCAGAAAACGTATAAAAATGGTTAGTGAAGAGCTCATGAACGCTCATGACGTTAACGTTGCCAGAACGTTAACAGAATGCAAGTCCAAGAAGCGAAACCTAGGGGACGCAAAATATAAATTGTAGCCGCCCAATACAAACCGCCACCTGGCGTCAATATGTCGAAACTGAAATATATCGTATGCTAAAATGTATGGCTAACACTAACGAACCTAGAGGGCGCCAAAAAGCATTTTAATTGTGGTGAACCAAGACAAAACGTCACGTGGCGGAAATGTATCAAAACTTAAATATATCGTATGCTGAATGTAAGGCTAACGTAAAGAAACACATCACTAACTTGATTTCACTGAGGCTGCGCGCCACTTTTGAAAAACTTAAAACTTAAAACATTAAAAAATATTTTATTATTACTAAGTAAATACTAGTGTAATATAATATTATTTTAAAAGGAAAATAGAGCAAATAAGAATTATACAAATATCAAAAGATCTTTGCCATAAACGCCTTAAGACGCTTTCAGAAAATGTCATTATTTTTGTAGGAATCGGCACCACTTGGGAGATATTGCTTCTGTTTTTAATAACTATAGCATCGCCCTTATATACTAAAACCATCGTGCTTATTGTTCACCCACATAATAATTTATTTATTCAAATTAGAAAAATTTGCGATAATAGTTAATGTTACATTTACAATTATTTACTTGACTTATGAAGATCATATTCGATATCTGCATAGTGGAGCGGCCCCTTCACTATTTACAAATCGTTTACATTCCGTATATATACATAGACATAGTTATAGATCGTATAATGCATTCACAATCTTGGGATCATGTATAATTAATATGTAGTCATTAAATATAAGTATGTGCAATTTAATTAATGTTAGTTTTTTTTCTTGTTTTATGAACATTTTACAGTTAATTCTTAGGGCTAAGATCTATCATAGAATTTGTATTTGCTCGCTGCATTTTGTTAACAAGGATTTCTCCGTTTTTCATTCCATTTTTCTTCTTTTTTTTTGTTGCCTGTATCGAAAGCAGAGAGGGGAAACATTTAAATAAATAAGACAAGTTACCGCGAAAAGAAAGGGAGAGCTGCCTAGACTTTGCAGATTTTGTGGCTCAGCCACATATTACATTTGGAACTCGTGGACTCCCAGAGGTGTCCGGCGGAGGGGGCGGGGCAGTCGGCGCGTTTGCTGGCTTGCTCGATTGTTTTAGAAACAACAACAACAACAACAGTAACAACAACAAAAGCAGGCTGCTGCTAATGCACAAAATCGTTGGGTATATAGTGCTGCGGCTCCACGATCACGCTGGTATAATGGGGCGTGGCCACCACCGCCGCCGCCGCAGCAGCGGCATTAACTGTCTTAAAGCTCTCTGCAAAATCACTGACTACCCGCTGCTGCTGCTGCTGCTGCTGCTGTTGCTGCTGCTGCTGCTGCTGTTGCTGGTGTGGCATGGCGTACTGTTGCTGCTGGTATTGCTGCTGTTGCGTCTGCAATCGCTGATGCTGCTGCTGCTGCTGCAGGTGCTGATGCTCCATCAGATGTTGTTGCTGCTGCTGCTGCTGCTGCGAACTATTGTCCGAGAAGTAACTCAACTCGAAGGTGTGACTCAGATCGCTGTAGGTTGTCTGCGACGGCGATGTGCCGTTCACAATCGAGGCATTTCCGGTGGACAGCTGCCGCTCGCTCTCCGAACTGCTGGAGCAGCTATTCGAGTTGGCCGAGAAGGGGCGGATCATCGAGGTGGCCACATCCACGGTGGCATCATAGTCATAGTAATAGTGATTATTATTGTTGTAGTACAGGTTGCCCGTGGTCGTGTCCGGATATTGCATTTCCGTGGAGTAAACACCCGAGGACGAGGCCGATGCGCTAGAGCCGCCGCCTGCACTGGAAGCGGTGCCACCGCCCACACTGCTGCTCGAGCTAACCACAAGGTCATTGAGCGGTGGATAGAGCTGGGTATAGCTCAGGCTGTCGTGATCCATGCTGGTGGATTGCTGCTGCTGCAACTGATGGTGGTGCCAGGCGCCATTGTTATTATTGTTGCTGCTATTGTTGGTCGCCGACGGCACCGGTGTAACGGCATTGGGCGGCTGCAACGGCAGCTCCGGCTCAAAGTACGGATCCAGCTTGGGACTGGCACTCAGGGCCAGACTAACAGGCGTTCCTGGACCAACTCCCTGGCCACCAGTGGCCACAGCGCACTGAGGCTGCTGTTGCCCCACCACAACCACTACCGGTGGCTGCTGCTGTTGCTGGGGAACCGCCTGAGCCGCTGCGGCAACTTGGGCCGCCTGGGCCTGTGCCGCCGCCGCTGCTGCTGCTTGGGCCGCCGGCGAAATGGGCTCCCGCTTGACCACTCCGGTCTGAATATCGTTCAGCACCAAGTCTTTCACCTCTCGTTCGCTCAGCACATAGTTGACACTAACGATGAACACTTCGCGCGAGGATCGCGAGTTGTGCACCAATGTGGCATACGACTGCACCCACACCCAGCCGCCGCCCTTCGTCAGGAAGCGATAGTATTTGGTGGTTACTTGTCCTTTGTACAGCACTGTAAAGGAAGGAGAGAAACAATCTCGTTAGATTCGAAATACTCAAAAAATAAACAAGTTTCCTTGCTTTCAAATTGTAAAAGATTGTGTATTCTTACGGATTTGATGGGAGCAGCGCATGGCCATTATGTCCGCGGCATGGATATACTGATACAGCGTCTTCTCGATGAGGTCCTGCGGCTCATATCCGGTTAGCTGCGATACGCTGTAAGCAAATAAACAGGCGACATGAGTAAGGGATCGCGGTATCCGTTGAGGACACACAAGTTTCTCGCTTGTGCAAACAGTGAATGGTCATTGGTGTTGCCTTCGCTATTGGTTTTGGTTTGTTTTATTTTATTCGGCCGGGTTACTTTTGTCAACGCCAATTCAATTATGCAGAAACAACAAAAAAATGTGAAAATGGGGCTGCTTTTCCCTAATACTTTTTGGGGTTGCTCGGCACGGCGGCGCGAAGGGCGCCAGAATAGGACGGCTATAGGCTATACCATCATGAGGGTAATTGAGTGACAATAATGTCAGACAAAGTGGGCTGGTTTTTTGGTCCGCACCGAGTCCTTAAACCCCCCCCCGACACCCACACACACATAGAGCGAAGCGCAGACAAAAGAAAATCAAGCTCAAGAGGGAAATGATTTGTTTTCCTTTTAGTCATGTCGCCCCGTCTTGCTTACATTTCCTTTTTTTTCCATATTCCTTTCTTTTCTCTCTTTTTTTTGTTTTAAGTACTTTGAAAGCATTATCTTTTTGGGGGGCGGTTGCTGGTACTTTTTATCGTGGTGTAAAAAAGGAATTCGGCGGCCCTTTTAAATATTTGCCTAGTGTCGAATATACGACAAACAGGCAGGGGTTCCTTGGAGGGTCTTTCCGCAACAAAGCGAACTTGCCTTTGGTTAAATGTTAAAGTTTGAGTTTCTCCACTCAACAGTAATAATTTAATATTATTTACAACTTGAAAATCTACTCTAACTTATCACCTTTAAGTTGCTTTTCAAATTTTGAGGTGAACACCTACTTTCTTTTATTTTTTGTATATATTACAAATAAATTCGGCTAAGATCCACTTACCGTGCATCGAAAAAGATGAGCTTCATGTCCAGCTTGGCCCGGAACATGAACATGTTCTGGTGCAGCTTGATTTCTGTGATGGCAGAGGAAGGCAGCGAGTGACCGACGGCCACCAGGCCGAGATTCTGGATGAGGCTGCCCTGACCGTCCCCACAATCGGGATAGATGCGAGCCTTCAGATAGCCGGAGCAGTGTATCACCTACAAAAAGAGGATATTATTATTAAATTCAAATATTGATTATAACTTTTAAGTAGAATAAAGAGTAAACAGTTGTAAAATTGAATTGCAAACAACTTTTTTCTTTATAAATCATTGTAAGTGACTTTCAAAGTCTCAATATTAACTTTATTACTAATTTAACGAAGGAAAATATCCTCCAAACTGTTAAGTTATGTTAGTTATGGATCCTACCTTAAAACCGGATGTGGTTAGGCCCGCATTCCTTTTGGCCAGGACGCATTTCATGCGCAGGAAGAAGGTCTTCTCGATTTCGATGGTGTGCGAGCCACGATCATGGCCGTAGGCGGATGGATGCTGGACGCCATTCGGACTGCCGATGGGCGTGTGCGTCTGGGCGAGCTGTAGGGAGTTGAGAAAGGCAGCCTGTGGCGTGAGTACAAAGACAGTGTGTGTGGGAAAGAGACCAGAGTCCAGCGATAGAGAGAGCGAGAGGAAAAGGGCCAACATTTAAAATGTGCCAAGGTTTTTCTATGATTTTGTTTTCTTCTTAAAAGTCTGTACTCACTGGATGCTGGTTGATGTGCGGATGTAGCGACAAAATGGCATTCATCTCGTCCTGATCATAGTTGTGTATGTACTCGAATATCGAGTTGCCCGTCAGCTCCACCTAAAGGAAAGAGGATACAGGTTAGAAAATATAAGTAATAAGTTCAGAAAACAGCCAAGCATCAACAGCCAAGACGATCTAGCCTTATCACTAGGGGATTTTGTTAATTAAAGGAGTCTTAGCTAGGTTTAAGAAGAAGGTCTTCTTATCTTTGTTTAATAACAAACAATTTAATTTATAAACTTCATGGAAAATATGTAAGAATTTTCTTTGGCTGCCAGTGAGTGCCAATTAGTTGGCAAATGTAAATGAATCGCCTTTTCTGAGGCTTCTTGAACACTTCGAGTCCTACAGCCGCACCATTGACTTGCAAATGAAAGTGGCGGCGAGTCAGGCAGGATACAAAAAAAAAAAGACAACCTGGCAGGTGGCCACCCCAGAAATTTATGCGCATAAATCAGGACACAAGAACCGACAACGACGACACTCACCTGACTGAGGCCCAGATGCACGGAGGCCGTTTCCGAGATGTACATGATTTTGCCATCCGGAGCCACCACGAAGATGAAGCCATCCAGGGTTTGCAGCAGGTGTGAGCCCAGCTCCTTGATTGTAGCGCCGCGTTGCATGGCGGGCGATGAGCCCCAGGCCTCTCCAAGTCCTGCAAGGAAGAAAGAAAATGTAATCAGAGATGCTCAATAAGGGGAAAAACCCCAATTAAAAGCTTTGTATTGTCAGTAAATTAAATTGGACTTAAACAATACAAGTTTCACCACAAATTAATCCACAAATCTGAGTTGACTTTCAATTTAAATCGAATCTCAATCCGTAATTCCCGAAATTCCCACCAGCAGCAAGCACACACGACCGTCGTCCGCCCGCCCTACTTGTCACTGCTGACGTCTAAATATTATTCCCAATTAAAGTCATCGAGCGCCTTAGGTGGCCCATTCACAGCCCACTAGCAGTAACCACCCACATCCTCCCTCCTCCTCCTCCATTTCCCTTTTCCATAGCCAAGTATTGTCCATGTATTGTCATGAATATATAGCCAGCACTTCCTTCGTTGTTTGTTGCCTATTATTAAAATAATTATTTCAATAAAGGGGGAAAAAGAAAAGCACAAAACGGCCCGCAACAATGGGAAGCGACACCCCAGCCCACACCACTCCGGGCGTCCTCTCGAGCAAACCCTCAGCGTCAGCAGAAAATCTCAGCGGCGCACACTCACGTGGGGAAAGCCACACAGACACACAGAGCCAGAGACAGAGAGAGAGAGAAAAGGGAGAGAGACTTCCAGGCCGGCTCTCTCGTCGCTCGTTGCTTTCTGAGTGAAACAACAGCCGCCATTATGTTTTAGCCACCTCACAACCCCAACCCCACCCAACGCCCACTCTCCCGCCCACTGTGTATATCCTTCTGTTTATTGCCTGCCCATTGTTGAGTGCTTTTTTCCCCGGGATGTCCTCACAAACGTATGCTTTGGCCAAACACTGTCGCTTAAACTTGAAAGCTTCCACAAAAAGAGGAGTTAAAGGAAAAAAAAAAAACAAAAGGGAACATGTCCTGCTGTGAGGATACGTCGAGGTTGGATTATAATGAGCGTGGCGGTCGCGTGGCTGTCAAACATTCCGCATCATTTGCCATAGCCGCAAGGCGTAATTCACACGACAGAGATGAAAAGCCAAGGCCCGGCGACAAATTGAGCGGCAATCAAGTGAGTTTTCTCTGCCTAAGTTTTCCCGGACCAGTTTCAACCTGGCAATGCGGAACTTACCATCGGGAAAGACCTGACGCATTTTCAAATACGATGTGGTCAGCCGGATGACGGAGGCCTTGTCCAGTTGCGAAGTAATCGCCGCTGGCAGCGGCAGTAATTTGGCCAATTCACAGAACTCGGTGTTTTCCTTTTCACGTCGCGTGCGTGCCGCATTTTTGCTTTTCTCCTTCATGGCACACGTTTTGGCTATATCTGCAAAAAATCAGAAAAATATATATATAAACAGTTAGTATTGAATGCAAGAATTTAGCTTTAAAAATTAATTTAAGAATCCAACCGACCATGCAATCTACTCTCGTAGCAGTCCTTGCGCACTCGGCGATGGTTAGTCATTTTTGTTTAGTTTCTTATTTGTTTGTCTTAAATCCTTGTTTAACACTCTTCCTGCGAGCTGTAGCTCGTTTCCCTGCAATCACCTGTTTGCAACTGAGATGCTTTCCTCCCAGCCAAGCAGTTTTAACAGTTTCCGAGCGCAGATCTTGAAAAGGATCCTGCTGCTCCTACCTGATCTGCGGAAAGAAAACATGCCATTGGCTGAGCTGAGCATTTTACCTGTCCGGGCAATTGACCTTTCGCAATGCCACTAATTCGGCTTGATCCTGCCGAGAGAGAATGGCAAACGTATAGTTTATCCTTAGGTGCCATCTCGCTCGACCTGACTTCTGCATTCAACAGGTTGACTCTGGCCCACCACAGGAGTTTGACTTTTATCTACATACATATTATTCGTTGATGTGTCTCTGTATTAGCACATAAAACACAAATGATGTCCCACACAGACACGCACGCACACACAGAGGAGAGGAGAGGCTAGGACACTCTCTATATACCATACATTCGGGATGACCCACAGTCAGCATCTTGCCATTGATAGTTTTCGAACGTGATTTTGGCGCAGTTTTGCCAAAATTCAAATCATGCAAACTCCTGCTGCGCTTCACTTCCCATTGAGTCGCTTTCCTTTTACATTTTAAAGAACTTGGTGGCACTACAAGGAATTCGCACGTAATTACAGGTTTATTGACACAGGTCACGTAGTTTTAATGCAGCTTATAATGTACATATCTTCCTCCTCGATTGGCCACAAGGAAAATAAGTATTTCCCATTGCAAAACATTTCCAGGAATGCGGGGACAACTTCCTGGGTTTAATAAGACTTTGGTACCATATACACTAATTACATTAAGAAATAGATTAAAGAGTAGCACTAGCAGTTAGAGTTCAAGTCTTGAAACATATCTAAATAAAAGTTAAAGTACTATTTAAAATATATACAACATAAATATTGCTTTTATATTTGTTTTACAAGAGAAGTACGATCAGCTTAGACCTGATTTCATAAATCTTTATTTTTTTTTTTTGTTCGGTTCCATCCCAAAATGAAACATTTGTCAAAAGGCAGAGATTGAGGGAATTGCCGGCATCCGTTACACATTCACAGGAGCAACAGATTTGCTCAACGATCATAATCCTAAAGAATATTCCGCGCTAAGCCGCAACGCAAATGTGACAACATGCGCGTCTGAAGTGAGGTCGCTCCCCTTTTTCCTTATATAGAGAAACGGACCAGGAAAAATACGGAAAAACGAATAGGCGTTTCCATTTAGGCCGCGATTATTATAAATGACTCGGACAGGAGTTAACCGAGGGGCGGTTGAGTCTGAGCATGTGGTGGAAAATATTGTATAATAGGATAGTTTATGGACAGTAAGTGGGTCAAAATCATTCAGGATATTTGCTTATTTTCGGAATGAATATTTCTTATGGCCATGAATCTGAGAAGATTTAATGATATATCATATGTTTTTATTATAGAAACCATAAATAGAAATGAGATAAAAAGCAGAAGAAGAAATTGAGAAGGTAGAGAAGGGAATAAAGGACAAAATCTGGATGTTATTATCTTAAAACCTAGGGACTCTATGACTATGGAGTTTGTATAGTAAAACTACTACTTTACATATTAATAAATATTGTGATAAAGCTGTGCTTCGTTTTTGTTATTAATTCCTCAACAAAATTTGGTATATTTAATAAAATTATGCCACTTATGCCATAATATCATAAAGAAACAATGTTACATATGGGATATATCCTAAAGATGTTGGCAGAATGACAAAGGGGAGCAAGGACTGCCGTATGCTTCCTGTCTCATTCCATTTTATACAAATATATTTATAAATCCTTTTTAAACTCATTGTAAATAGTTTTCTGAACAAATCTCTTCTTGAATCTCATTTTCTTTTATTTTAGAGAACTAAAAGTAGCTGAAACTATATCCCAGTTTAATTATTCAGAAACTACAGATTGTTCAAAATAAATCAACTGGCAAATGGCCGCTGGAGATGTGTACTTAGGCATACCGGAGCCGGAGTGTGAATAAACACGAGCAACTCATGGCTCTCTTCCCGGAAAGTGAATAAAACTAAAACTCATGCTTCGCATAGTAAATCAATGAACCGGATCTCAGACCAAATCCCTACCTCCACCCGCCAACTTGACCTTAATCTTGTTACAGGCCAACAACACAGCACCACAATATATAAAGACAAATGGGTAAAAGTTTAAAAATAAAGTCAACACAAATCTTCACACTGAACTTGAACTACACACAGCGATGGGCGATGGGCGATGGGCGATGGGCAGGGAGTGACCCGGAGGAAGACGCTGCTGCGTAGGGACAGCAGGTTGGAAGTTTCCCACGCTCCGGACAGCAGTGGAAACTAGAGAGTCCATAAAGCCATTAACGAGACACTGGACGCTGGGCCGATGCTAATGTGGGTGTTGCGGGCCCGGCGCTGTTCTTCCTTCTTCCGATCCCAGGTCGGATCCTCTCATGCGGCGACTGTTGCTGCTATTTTCCCATAAGGACGACGGCGAGCCACAGGTATGTCCGTATGCTAAAAATACACGGTTTCCTGCTCGGTTCTCACGCCAGAGCGTAGGGATCGGGGAATTTCCAATCGGCCAATTGATAACCAGACAGGGAAAAACAGCAAAAAATGCAGCACATGTCGTGGAAGTGTGAGAAACTTCCTGATAGTCAGGTATATGTATGAACCGCACCGAGATTCCCAGGCACCTTCGGAGGTGGCCTATCAGGTGGGAAGCCGTGGAAAGCGGAAAACTCGCCATACGCTTTAAATGTGCGTAACATATGCCAGGGCCAAAACGATAAGAGCTCTCTCTCGGCGTCGGCTTTGGCCAAAAATAATCAACCACGCTCAGAGAAATAGTTGACACAGAATCGTTTTTATTGGCATAAGCTTAGTTAATTTAATACTTTTTAAATTCCCTTACTCTGTACCTTTCTTTCTAAGCTTAGCTGTTTTATTTTCATATCAAAAGATATAGAATAATCGCTCATAAATATATTTAATAATCAATTAAAGTCCCTTAATAATTTATTAATTCCCGAATATAACCCTCTCAAATCCCTATAATTTTCTTGGCTAATTTTTCGCTTAGTGCACTTTTATGGGCAGTCCCCACCCACACTCGTGGTCCTTTTCCTCTTTTCCCGTGTGTTTTTCCAACGCACATGAAGTTTTTATCTTGAAACAACAGTCGACGTCGCGACACTGAAGGGGCAGCCTCCCTCGAAATGGGTCGCAAATTTTAATGCTCAGCTCGCGCTTAATTTTCGGATTATAACCCGTAAAGCAAACAGCAGCTAAGGACAGCCACCAGGACCAACCGTATCCGCATCCGGATACGGACTCTTGCCTCCGTACATTAACCCAATTTCAATATGCTTTTTGATTTGTTTGCGCGGCACTTTAACATTATCAAACAAAAGTTTGTACAATTCGAGGGGTGTGTTCTCTTTGTGTGTGTGTTGGGTGTGTTGGGTGAGGGTGTTGGGCGTACGTTTTTAATTGCCTGCAATAACAAGTAACGACGGCCATAACAACAACACCACCAGAAGCAGCACCAGCTCCGCAATCTCAGAAACGAGGGAACCCAAGCGTCGTCGTTGTTGGCTTTGTTTTTGGTTGCCCAAATCCGCTAATTGCGCACAGTTGCCGTTGTTTTTGCCACCGTTAAGACTACGCTTTTGGCCCTTTTATGGCGCCTTAAATTATGCAAAGAACTGCCTATTGATTAGCATAATGGTTTATGAGCAAAGAATTAAGCAAGGATTGCTTTTAGGGATCCCCGAGCTTGCAATAAAATCGCCTTGCCTTCCTGGAAATTAAATTGACTGCCAATAGCAACAGTATATAATTTAATTGTAATAAAATTACGACTTAAGGGGCATTATATTATTTTATATTATAAAAGTCTATTGGCTTTCTCATAAATAAATATAAACTGTTTCAGAAATGTTTGAATATTAATTAAGTCCATCCGATCACAAGCCAAGCTATTCTGTTGTTAAAATATTATTTATTAGTATTTGTATCACATCTAGGTGCCTTGAAAATCATTTTTAATCACATGGATATGAAAGCGTTCTGCCTCTAGTTCTATATTTATAATTTACAAAGATATGTTCATTCTTCTGTTGATAAATTATATTTATTCCAATTCCCCAATTTTAATGGCAATAGATAATAGTATTGTTAATCTTCTCAGTAAGCAAACAATATTATAATTAAAGCAATTTATTTAATCTTGTAGAAGCTTTATATGGGAATTTTATTTTAAAATGTTTTGCTTTATATTTTTCGTAAAATAATTACCAAAGAAGACCAAGATTCCTTGAGAAATTCTAACATAAAAAAGGTAAAAACATAGGTCTTCCACAATTTTGAAGGTTTAATTGGTTTACCAGCGGATCAATATAGTTAATATTCTAAAAGAACGTGGCGCTTTATCAAATGTCTGTATTTGCCTGCTTAAATAAATAACAATTAAAAATAATAATAAATAAACAAATTACAAATGCCCGTTTAAGCCATGAAAAACGATTTGTGCATTGTGCATTTGTAAATCTGAGCTTAAACGTCACCGCAATGGCCAGACACAATTCACAGCATTTATTTAATATTAATCTGGCCAATTATTTGGTGTGCAGTTTTTCATAAACCAACCAGCTAGGGCCCAGACTCAGGGCAATGTGGGAGCCAACTAAGTGAAAGCAAATAACACGAAAACCCATTCGATCCGTCTGACCAAGCCCCCATAATCGTAATAATAATCAACCAACACATCATAATCACAGTATTCATTACACTATATTTTCAAAAATAATTATGCATGTATTTTATTTGTATTTGTTCAACAAACATAGCCAGAGAGCTCCCGGTTCACAGCTTTCAGCTCGGCATTCAATGGTCGGGGGAAAAACTGGGGAATGGGCGGCAGCAAACAGCCAGAGCAAATACGCAAAGCGATGAGGCGTTCAAAATGCGAAAGTAAACTTTCAAATGAAAAAAAAAATAACACCAACAAGAACGGGAATAAGAACAACAAATGCAAGGGGAACAACAAATACGGCAATACGGCAGCAGCGAAATGTGTACCAGGAGCAACAACAATACAATGGCAGAAGGCTGGCAGCCAAGCTATAAATACGGAAAATCTCGGAAATATCACGTAAAATCGATCAACAATACAAACTTGCAGCCAAATGGTCCCCGGGCCCCCATAGGCCATAGAACAATATAATACCAATACCCAGCAACGTTCCCTTGCCTCCTCTTCCTCTTGGAAACCCATCCGCCGCTTCCAAGGGCCACAGCCAAATCGATAATCATATTTCGATGGACAACAACAACCCTTCCCTTGGCCAATGTACACACATATCCGACCTCACCTACGCGTAAATACCCAAACACCTCCATTATCACTTGCAGGTCGGCGAGGTGCCAGGACTTGACCGAGCCGCGTCTCATTGTTGTCATTGTTTGGTCCGTTGTCGGTACGTGATGTTAGCCATAAATTTGAATTTGATTTCTAAAACAGCAGCAGCTACATGGAAACGCTACCAAGTACTAGCTACCAGCGGCTACCAACGCTGATGGTGGACACTGATTAAATATTCACGTGGCACCTGGCAAATAGACCAGACTGGGGCCTGGACCGTCAGGTAAACATGTAACATATGCCGGTTTCTGGTCCACAAAAAAATAATAATAAATACGGGGTGTAACTTGTTAACTAGTTACTGATGAGCTTTTAGAAATTTTATAATAATATGAGCGGCGAGCTTTGATATAAAACTACTGAAACTTTCAGAAAAATTAGTTCTGATGAGTATTTTTTTTCTGGAAACTGAAACAAAACATATAGTACTTGTTTTTGGAGAAGATCTTTGTTATTTTTTCTACTTCGAGTTTAAAGAATTTCATAAGCGTTAGTATAAAGACAAAGTTCCTAATAAGTCTCAATATATCTGATTCAAATTGGTTAGTTAAATTAGCGCTGATACTTAAGTAATGCAAGTTCAAGTTATATTACCAATTCAAGTAAGTGATAAAGACCGTATAAATGTTATTTAAATTATTGGGAAGCCAATCGCTTCGTATTCCCGTAACAGTTGACGATACCATTTTCTCAATGCAATAAAACTGCAAAAAAAGACGAACGGAAGAAACAACAAACACAGGGGCAACTACAGCAACAGCAACAGCAACAAATACGGTGGCTCAGTCTTACGATTTGGTGTAAAATGAAACAAAAGTACGAGAACGGTTGGAGGAAAATCAATACAAAGTCACGTTTTAGAGAAAATCACGTTTCATTAGATACCTATGGGTGTACACATACATACATACAAAGGCTACAACAGCAGATATATACATAAATACAAATGTATATTTATGGACAACGCATTAACATTCCATTGCAGCTATAATTCCATTGCAAGTGAGCTAAAACTTGAATTTATAATTAAAAAATATTAAAAAACAAAATATTAAGTAATGGCGGACATTTTGAATGTCTCTATTTGGAGAAATACATAAACATATAGAATAAAGAAGATTGAGTATGTGATAAGCACAGGCACTCACCTTGAAATTTACGACTCTTTTCACTTTACTACAAAGACTGACACTCCTGTCCAAAAATAGTCGAAGAACCCCATTTTTGGGGGATGATCAGCAGGCAAGGCAATAAAGTTTCCTCCCCCAAATCAAATCCCACAAGAAGAGCAGCTCTAAAGACTTTCTAATTCTGGGATAATTAGTTGGTTTCCCCAAAATGGTGTTGAAATCTTGTGGATTTTCGTATTTCATTGTAGACTTAAGTGACATTATGGAAGGATTCATTTTGGATGATTTGTAGCCCTGAGAAAATGGTGTTGAGAGAAATCTTTCAGCATGAATGAAAATGATTATTATAAAGCTAGAATCTTATGTATATAGATCATTTTACAGAATGCATAGTCCAAAGCGCCAACTGTACTCATAAGCAAGCGTAAATGTTTTCTTTTAATGTCTGGAAAATCGGATTTAAGTCTGAAAGCTTAAGTTAGACCTAAGTATGGTAAAAAATATGGTTTTAGTTCTACTTCGAAGGACCTTTATGTTATTTCTAATATTTCTTTCTTAGATTTAAGATCTTTTCCATAGGAGATATCATTCGATTTTCATCAAACTTACGATCTTCGTAAATATAAACCTCAACGTTATTAAGCTAAGAACAAAATGGAAAACAAATTTAAAGAACAACCAACAGAAGTGCGATCAAGAACATATGTAGATATATGATCTGTAGAAAAACCTAATCAAAAAGTGTACAAAACAGACCTTTCTGTATGCAATTGAACTTTTTTTTAACGAAAGAGATAACATTTTACAAATTAAATATTTTCAAATGGGAAATATCAAGTTTGTATCCTTCACAATACAATTTATGTGGCAACGAAACTGCCGCCCATTAAGGATATTTCAAGGTAAGTCATATGCAGCTGAAAATAAGGAATTCCACATTTGTTTTGCCCCCGAAATGTTGTACTATCAAAGTTGACGTGTTCGTTTGAACAGCGCAGCAAAATTACAGCATTAAGCGGATTTCCTCACTAGAAGTCAAACACGCACACACATACACAGCGCCGACATGCTATAGCATCCATGCGAACACCCAAGATAAACACTCACCGATGCTGGCGAAGAAGAGGAACCAGAACAAACACCCCCAAAGACAAAGACCCTGCCTGCATACGGCGTTTACATACATACATATCTATGTACATACATGTGCATTCATAAAAAAAAACCTTTACGAGACAAAAGAATTCAGAAAGCATCAAATCCTAGACGAGACCAGAAATGCGGGAAACGAGCACAGGAAGCAATCCATAGCGCACGGCACTCACACAAGCAAACAGACGCACTTGGGGAAACAACAATAAGAGCTAGAAGAAAATGGTGTCTCCGGGCCCGGCCCATTCCCATTTTTCAGGTAACTGTTGGAAGACATTAGGAACCGAGGCACAGTGGTGCATCTGTTCTCGAATATTAGACCAAAATAGACAAGGCAAAGGTCGCTGACATTTAAGTGGAAGGAACAGAGAAGACGACATTATGATTGGAAGATACAGTTTTCCTCAAGGGCCATGACAGAGTATGTCACAGCACTAATAAACAAAGAAAACATCGTCATTCCATTTACCAAAATACCAAAATAGAAGTCCAAGAGTAAATACATAAAATATGAGATAATCATAATGAATTCAAGCAGGTATCCTAAAGAAATTTAAACAAAAACCAAGAAATAGAGTCCCAAATCATCAAGACATTCGTATAAATCTTAAAACCATTATTTTTACTTTCGAAAGAGAGAAGCCGCTGCTAACACACAAACAATAAAATATTTCGTAGTTTATTAATGCTTACTTTAAGTAAAACAAAAACCTCTTGCCAGTCGTTTAATGTACACCTAGGCTATACACGTGATAAATCATGATCCTTAACTAGGTTTCAATAAATCTGAATATACACCGAAAATTTAAAAATATGACTTTCTGTCCGTCTTTTCTTCTCTTTTCTATCATACATTTATTTTGTTTATAAGATTTTAACTCATTATAAACACTTTTCAGTAAATATAGGAAATATATTCTGGAACAGTCCCTCATAAAATTTTAAAGAAGGTTCACTATAGTCTGAGCCTGATCCAATCTTAAGAATTTTGATAAAAACACAGTTCGGAAAATAAATGACATTTTTAGCCGTTTAAAGATTTAAAGAGGAGATATTAGAGATACAAATAAAATGGAGATATCAGAGATGAAGACATTTTCTTTAAACATTGAAATTCTTAAGGAATGCTTCAGACTTAACTGACATATTTTAACACAGATACATTCTATATACATTCTCCACTTATCTAGAGCTTACAATATCAATTATGTGATAGAAAACATCGATCACGTTGAAATATTACTTATTTTTAAAGCTTAAAACCCTTTCTTATTTTACAAACCCTAATTGAAGCTCAATCTTATGCAATTTAATAATCCGTGTTCCTAAAAGGAATTCCGTCTTATTTATAAGACTAAAAAGCTTCATTCTTATTATATTTCCACACGGAAAATCCTTTAACATTTTAGAGTAGATAACAGTAACCTTTATAAGTATACCTTCGCGAAAACTAATCCCTAAAATTATAGAAGAAAACGCAGCTATTAAGGCCACTGTGTCTGGTTCATTCACCGACCGTTGCATCACGGCTGCGCTGCTTTTGTGGCTGTTTCTGTTTCGGTTGCTCAGTGTAACAGCAGCGCCCAAGGAGGTGGGGGTAAAAACTGGTTTTTCGACTCGCACACTCACACACAAACACAAACACACACAATATTACGGACTCACAGCACAGCCACCCTCTCCGGCAAACAACAACAGTGCGCAACGAGAGCGGAAGAGCGGCGTTACACAAATACACAGACACACACACACACAAAGGCGTGCAGGCAACAACATTTTCCCATTGGCTGACATGGCACACGCACACCGTCAGCCCTGGAAACTGGAACTGGCATCGGTGTGTGTGCGTGTGAGGTTGTTTACGTTTGCGTTAGTATTTCAGTTTGAGTTTGTATCGCGCCACCGCTCCGCCCACACACACAGTGTCACATAATTGTTGTGTGCCTGTCTGGCAACGCCTTAATAATTGTTATTTGAGTTTCATTTTGTTTTCGATGCCGTCGGGGCTTGTATGTGTGTGTGTGAGTGTCGGTGTGTGGGCTGTTACACTCCATTAGCGAAAATCTCAGGCATTCGAGCTTTCTTTTTTCTTGTTGTATCCCTTTTTTTTCTGAACAGGCAATCGTTTTGAGTTCTTTTCAAATTTCTTCTTTTTTTTGCGGCTTTCCAACGCACTCGCTCTCTGCTACATATTTACCTTACATACATACACATGCATTGTCTCTTCCGCTTGTCAAAATTCAATGTCAGTTATGTCACTTCCGTTTGTATGGGTGCCTTGAATATAACTGTATGTGATGTATAAAGCGGCCATATTTGTTTCGTTTTGTGTTGAACGACTCATAAAAATGGTATTTCCCCTTTTTTCGGTTAATGTGTAACATTTTAATGGCTTCCATAAAAGCATAAATTTGTTGTGTACTTTAGACATTTAAAACGGCCAACAGGAAATAAAGTCGCCCATAAATATGTACTCAAGAAAGTGAATTAAAGTCAGCAAACAAATTAAAATCACGGGTAAATCTTTATAAAAAGAAAACAACTGACTTGATTAAATCACAGTACCGTAAAGAGAGATGTCTTGGTTGATGTAAATTGGAATTTATGTTAAAAAGGAAATGTAAGAATTACTAAAAGTTTACTTGCTTCCTTCTCGCAACATTTCAATATTTACGGATAGGAGTAAGAAAATTGGTTATTTGTTATACAACAAACGTACAAATTATAAATATATTTATTGAGGTATTTAATGTAATATTTTATGCATATATTTTTAAGAATTATTATTACAGGATTTCTCAAAACATTCAAATCTGTTAAGAAATTAGTAGTAAAACGATTTAAAACCTTTTTACATCAAAATATCCAAAGAATTTTTTTAAAATCACATATACCAGTTACTTTTTTAAACAAAAAAAATAAATAAATAGATAAATAAAGATAAATAAAATAAAAAATAATAAAGATCTTTTTATTTCTTTTAAAACGATAAACTTCTACTGACTTCACATATTTCCTTTTTTACTGGTTAATTATGATTTCCCATTTGTCTCCAGCAAAGACAAAGAGGGACAACTTCTGACACGCTTTACAACTGAAATTGTAATTTAATATTTCACAAAACACCCTTGCAAATGCAGTTTCCAACAAAGCGAAGGAAGGCCAGTGACCAGAAGCAAAGGGACACCACCTACAGCTTGCTCCATCGAGTCGCCTGTCGACCGGGCAGACAAAACAAATCATTTTCGGTGGCTACCATTTGCAAACAAAAAAAAAAAAAAAATACAAGGAAAACAGAAGCAAAAAAAAACAAGAGTTCCGAGACTGTAAAAACAAACACTTTGCAGCTGCAGCACACGGAAAAAAACAGATCTTCAAAAGATTCAAATAAAATATGATCACAATTATAGGTTTAAAGGTTATTTTACTCTCAGAAAAAGATGTAAAGGATATGCTGTGCATGGAGGCCTAAAGTAACCTTGTTTTTTAATATTTATTTGATAAAACTTCTTGCCAAACAAACCAGATAAGATCATTCTTGATTTTGGTGTTAGAGTCACTTTTGAAAGAACCAAATATTTCTTTTTTAGAAAATTTCTTTATGTGCAGCACTGGTTATTCCGGATGGCTAGTGATTATTACTTTTTGGATCCATCTCATAAGCGGTCGGCTGTCGGGAGTGCAAGCTGCATCGCTGGCTGGAGTCGCGGGCCAAGAGGGTAACGCGGCGAAACGTCCACAAAATCGTAAATATGCCACATAAAACGCGCTCAACGACGGGGGGAACGGTACAAAAAACAATGACGACAACCACCAACTTGGTCACTGGATGCAATGCGACTTGATCCAACACTAAGCTGACCGCAACTAAAACGCTCCAACCGTCAGCGCCGACGTCGCCGCTGCTCCGCTCCGCTCAGCTTTTCTCGGCCCGACTCTGGGATTCTCCGATCCGACGAAGTTCACTTTCGTTTTGGATTTGGTGAAATATTATTGAGAGCAGCAGCTCTTCTGCTGAGCCGAGCTCGCCCTGGGCTGGGCTGAGCTGGGCTGGGGTTCCAATGTCGCCTTCGTCGCGGACAATGTCACAAGCTGGTGAAAATAAACAAACAGAAGCTGCCGCACGACCCTGACTTGTGCGGCGTTGGCAAAAAGTGTTGCATTTCACCCGAATCGCAGCGACTTTACTTTCTTCGCGACATTTGCTGAGTTCAGTCAAAAAATCGGAGGGCGACGCCAGTTATAATAAAAGTTATACAAGCCCCAACAATTGGCCCCCTATGTGCATGAAGAGAGCTTCGATCAGCAGTTAACCCATTCACGACCAGTTGGTAATAATACCTTGACAATAAAAAGAATCTTAGGAGGAATAAAAGGTTATAATTTTAGGGAAAATAACCAAAATCTAAAGCTGTCGTGTCTCTACATAAAATTAACCAATATTACCATCAAATCAGATAATTAAAATGAATTTACTAAGCTTGCAAGTAGAACAAGAATAATTTCCTTTTAATTTATCACAGAATATTTTGTTGGAAGGCTGAAAGGCTATAGTAAGCTGATTTGTCATATTTTGTTGTCATCGTATCGTATTTTGGACTTTACGCGATTCATTCATTGATCGATCACGAATAGTGAGCGAGTATCTTTTGGCACTTGTCAGCCGGCTACTTGGCACGTGTTGCCGATTTGTTGTCGCCGCTGCCCGATAATGCCTTTTTCAGCTGCCACTGGTTTTTATTTTTTATTTTGTTGTGTCTTACAATATTTCGGCTTCTGTCTTCTGGCTTTGTTTTTTGTTTGTTTTGTTGCTGCTGGCTGGCGTCGATGAGCTAATCGCATATGACGTTCATAATTTCTTGCACGCGCAGCACAATTTTGCGCCCTCAGCTGCGGAGCTGCCGTGCAGCGTTGTTGCCATTGCCTGCGCTGCAAGTGCAACATCTTTCATTATCTTCGCACAACGTGCAAAAATTTTAAATATTCTTCTTATTTATAGTCCCTCTTGTCGAAGATTATGTGCAGTAGTGATTCACTTGACACTGGCGCCGTACGAATGTCACCGAACTGAGGAAAAAACCAAGTGATCTGGAGCTAACATTGAGATAGGTTGTAACTAATAAAATATATAATAATAATAGTTTCGCATCCAATTTTTCCTAATAATTCCTTAGAGAATCGTGTGAGAAACCTAAATTTCTAAATAGTGTCCTAAGTCTAGGGGCATCAACCCTTAACTTGGCTGACATGCTTACATGTCAGTCAAACCCACAGGTCTAGATGCATATCTTAAGACGTTCGATGATGGCATAATATTCACATGCATGTGCTCATCGGACACTGAGATTCCCATATTTTCGGCACAAAAATCTTAAACCCTTCTTTCATTTAGAGAGTGGTAAAAAAAAGACTAAAGTTTCGAAGCGCCAAGGATGCACATGAGGACGAAAATGAACCGTGTATGCGGGCCTGTTATCCGATAGCGGCCTGGCAAGGACAACAATATATCCAGGATCCGCCGCCGCTGCTGTTCACTTGGAAACAAAGTTGCTTCTGAGATCGAACCAATTCGATATCAACACGGGAACGTGAGGCAAACAATAAGAGCAGGACATGTGGCGAGAACGAGGACTATCCCAAAAGAAACCCCTCTTAAAATGTATGCCACGCCAAAGGAATTCGTGGTGACGCATAAATTAAGACATAAACAATTGGTGCTAAGAATTAGAAAAATATTTTAACAGTGTACATAAATATATAGATTATAGTTGCCGCTTTTGGGTGTGAAAATGTACTAACTGTTGCTCCAGCTGCAATCCACGCTTGACTGCCATTTTAGTTCTACGGAAGCTGGGCGGGGAACCGACCGGAAAAACGTCTTTCCGATCCCGGATTCATGGCCGGGCAATGTCAACCAATTGGATTTTGTGGCGGCAGACGAAGTGGCGGCAGTTGGACCAACCTTTAGGCACTTAAGAGCTATAAGGATTTCGGGGACTGGGACTGGGACAGGGACGGCTGTGCGGCTCAATTACATTGGCGATTGAGCGTGAAATTGTAATGCCTGATTTGATTTCACGTGACAAAGGAACCGAGCCTAGACAGACACATGGCGATGGGGTTACACAAGGAAAAAATGTGTATTTTTAAAGGTAATCATTGCCTACATACTACATACTTAAACAGTTATTCTAAGCTCGATATTAAGCTCACTAGAAGTGAAAGAAAAATGTATTTCCTTGGGTTTCCTATTTATATCCCTAAATCAATATCTCTTGTATTAAATTATTACTCATTAATGACTTCTGTATAAATTTAAGTATCAAAAAAGTATCTCTATATTCATGAGTTGAAATAAACTCCTTTCTATGAACGATTTTTCTGCTAGTGTTTCAATGTGTGCCTTTTTTAGGACATCCTCCCTCCCGAGACGCAGACTGCGAGGCTCGTTTTCGAATTGGACACACCCGCTAATTTGCTTGGCGCGCGACACCTTTTGGAGCCTGCAGCTGAGTGGGGCGATGGGACAACTTGGGAGCTGAGGACCCGGGGTGCTGGTGGTGGCAACCCGTCATGGTCACTTCTCGGGGCCAGCGACCAGTGTCCAAAACCGAACCGAATGCTGTTTTGTTTACACGCCGTGCTTTACGCCTTTCGGTCGGCACTCTCTTTCTGCCGCCTTCCTGGAAGTATTATAGTAAATTTCTCGCACATATCTCGTGTGTCATTGTCGCCTGGTCGCCGTATCCGTATCGGTCCATCTCCATATTCATTTCCATAGCCATCTGCGACTCGGCTTTTGCCTTGCCTTGCCATCCCTCCTCCCGCTCTCTCCACCTCTCTCTCTCTGCCAGATTATTAGTTATTATTTTTGCCATAAATGCAAATTAGCTACGCGCAATTTGCATATTCTACATTAAACCTGAAACGCATACTGTCTCGGCAACTCTAGTTTGGGACTGAGGAGGTCTGAGGATGGCGGGAGAGACTCCGGGACTTCACTCCGACTTGGCTGTATTTTACGATTTTGGCTTGACAGAGTTGTTCACTTCGTTTTCTTCAATGTTTAAGCACATTTTCGGAAGGCAACTTTCCTTTTCTAAGCATGTTTATATATGTTGAGAAAAGGGAGCACACTATTACTATTTCATATAATGAAAACGTGATCCTACTCAGAAAGAATATTCTCATTTTTAAGCTAAACAAGAATTTAAGCCTTACTTAATTTACATCGTACAAAAACAACTTTAAATATAATTCCATGCTTATAAACTTTCATTAAGCTGGTAATTTCATGGATTTTACAAAATGTTGAACTCAGATACCTATGAATGAAATTGGTTTAATAGTTTAACGTAATCCTTATAGAGCACACAATGTCTTGACAAAACTTCCGAGTACCTAAACATGTACGGATGGATATTATCATAAAGTTTAAAGAGAACATTGTCCTGTCATTGAAAAATAACCTTGTAGATGAGGCCCTTTTTTTAGTATACTTTTGAACACCATTTTTATTTGTGTTCAAATCCTAAGCAATTTTAATGATTTTCCTGAGATACTACATAAAATCAAACAACTACATAAAATATAAATGTACAGTACTATTGTCTATAGTCTGATCAATTTCTGATTATCCGTCGCTATCAGCTAACTTCTTAATTTGTTGTATATAACTTTCATTGATATTTCTAAATAAAATAAGTTCTTATTTGTTTTAACAAAATAAATAGAACTAACAAGATTTGTATTTAATGCTACGCCCGTATACCTCCTTCTGATATCTTTTCTTCATGTAAGTCAGTGAAATTATATAATATAAACAATTTAAACGATATTTGAAAGTTTTTTTTCAGTCCTATCTCAAAACAAATTCAACTACAAGGAAGAGGGAATTGCAAAAACGAACGAACAAATAATAAAAACATTCAAGAATCTTAAAAAGAAAAGGTTCAGATCTATTCAATACAATTTAAAAGCTTTCCCTATAATGAGAACTATGATATAAAACTATTATTATTGTAATTACAAACTCTACAAGGTTAAGACAAAATTGGGAAAGGAAATAAGTCAAAAATTGAAAGCACTTTAATTTCCCCGGTCTTAAGAAGAGGCCATAAACAAACCCAAAAGAATCATTGACTTTGGCTTAATAGGGGGGAGACTGCAGCGGATTCTGCAGAAAACCGAGGCGGCTGATGACCATAGCGTCTGGGATTGGGATGCCGGAATCCGGGAGACTGAGAGGGGACACTTTTAGTGCAATTCGATTTGCTGATTTTCCTTTTCATAATTATAAAAAGTCTTTCGGTTGGGGCCGCGGAATATTTGTTTTCGGCAGTGGTGCGTTTATGGTTTATGGTTTCCCTCGTTCTTTTTTTGTTTTTGGTTTTTATTATTTTGGTTTAATTGTTATTGTTGCTAAACAATCAGTTCTCTGATTCTTTGCCAGGGACGACGACGCGACGGCGCAAAAAGTAACCTCCGCCGACGGCATTGCCGGAGTTGTGGGCGTCGTATTACAGAGACTCGGTGACATGCCCTCGATGGCAGTGACGGCGATGGGTTCTTTGTTCCCCTTACATATGTTTTTCAAATGCCTTTTTCCCCACAACAATTCGCATTGAATTTCACTTGTTTGCTGCTTCTTATTTTTTGCTTTTATATTATTTGTTTATGTGGAATGGAAGGTTCCTCCTTCGAAGGGTTGTTTCGGGATCCCGCCACCTCACTCACCTCGGGCAGCTATCCGTTTTGCCGCTGGTAAAGTTGCAACGCGTCGTTGTAATCCCAATTGGCAGAGGGCTCCGACTCTGGCTCCGAGCAAATAAAATATAAATGCGCTTTTCAACCGAGGAATGCTGCCATCGATTTTAAAATAAATAAATTTAAATGTGCTGCGGCCGAGCGAGTTTTATGTTAGCCGGAATATAGTTTTCGTTCTTTTTAACGAGCCCGTTTACTGGGATTATTAACGAGCTTCGCTATTTGTTAGCAATTGTGTTTTTCTTTCTTTTTGTTTAAGATTTGCTTGAGTATTTATATTTTTCATGTATTTATTTATTTTTTTTATAACTTTTAGGCACGATTAGCTAAATATCCAGGATTCCGAAAACAGACGGCGTGGACGCGCAGCTGAACCAGCGAGCAGGCGGCGAACGAATGACTACCAAATGGACCGAGCTCAGCCTGCAGTAACTGGGGGCAGCAGCAGCAGCAGCAGCAGCCGCGGCAGCAGCGGCGGTGGCGGAGGCAACATCATCACGGCAACAGCAGCAACAACGGCAAGTGATGTGGAGGCGCGACGAGTGCGCAGGCACACTCTCACAGATACATATACGTCGCGCACACAGATACATCCCATCGCACACACACACACACAGAGAGGTTTGACGCACACAAACACACACACTCTGACCCTCTCAATCCCTTCACTGGAAAGTTGCTGGTGTCGCTCGTGTCGACGACAGTGGTGGCTGAACATGCAACATTCCAGCCGCCTTCCCGTTGGGTCGCTCATCGCTGTGTGCGTGTATTAATGAATGAATCGCCAATGCCGCCGCACCACCCCGGGCATCACGCTCACCTCCCACTCCTTGGCCTGGCAGATCGGGATGAGATGGACGTGCCCGGTGGCCGGTAAACGGACAGACTACGCTGCGCATGCGTGCGGTGTGCCAAAAGGTATTAGCCAAGGGATTTTCTTTCCGGGAATAACTCAATTTCTGTTTCTCTTCATCAGTTCTTATCATAAATGTGTTGCAAATTCTATATTTGGCTGTAAATGCTTTTTAAAATCACAAATAGGTATGGAGATTTAGCAGACGCAGTAAGTCTTTTGGTGGCATAATAATAATAATATATTACTATCTTCAAATTCACGAATTTTATCTTGTAGCATTCCCTAGAATTTTTTATAATCGGTTTTACTTTATCTCTACAAATGTATTATACTTCTGGAAATCTTTTAAGCTCCCGTATTCATATAATTTCCGAGCTTATATATAAGTTTTAAGTAAGCACTCTTGCAACAGACTTCTCGAGAAATGTTTCTTGTTTAAAATTTTTCTCAAAACGTTATTTTCGCAGCAGAACTTCCAACACTTTCCTAAATTCTTACCTTGAATTTTGAACACCGCTGTAGCTACTAATCAATATCGACAATCAATATTCAATTTCAATAATCAATTTCAATAATCATAATTCAATATTAAATTTTCAATAATTTTCACGAAAAAGTTACCTTTTTTGTGCAAAATATGTCATTACTTTTGCCATCCCGGACATCCTGCAAAGCGTAGCATAGGATAGATGGCTGTGGGGATGCCATCTTGGATTTTGTTTTTAGCGAAACTAATTTTAATTTGTTCTTCAATATGCGCTTAATAACATTAAATCTGCATTTAGTCCTATTCCCTCATTATTAGTAATAATCGTGAAAAAGCGCTTGAAAGTTATAGTCTAAAATGAGAAAAATATTTGCGTTTAAAACCGTGAATACAAACCAATGAATTAACATGTAAATTGAGTTAAAAATTCCAACGATTATAAGAGAACAAAGAAAAGCCACCCTATCTAAGAAGGAACAGCAAATTGTTGATCCACAAAAGCTATGATTCAAAGTTTCAATCAATTCATTCGACAGACCATAAAAAGTTCCCAAAAGTAGATCTATTAAGATCTTTAAAACCAAAGAAATAAATCATCCCGCTTTCCTATTCAAAAAATGTATTGTATTAAGTAATTTAGTGACTGTGGCGCTACTTTGAAAGAGCGCGTGCCGCGCACTTTAAAAACAATTTATTTTCTTTTCTACATTTTTTTGTCAATATATTTTTAAGGGGCAAACACGAATGAGGAACTCGAGAAATGCCGAAACAGAACGACAGACGCAGCTGTAAGAACGAATAGTTGAGAGAACCACTTAGGTGTTTAAAGGGATACATGGTATCAAAGCTTCATGTAAATTCAAATTATTCTTCTTTTTCAAAATACTTATTAATATAAAGGTCTTCAATGCATACGCGTGAGGTCCTCAACTATCTTAATGACATCTTCCACATCCGCTCCCTTACGTTCGCCACTCAGCGTCAACTGCAAAGGAAAATGAAATATATTGTACTCAGATCTGTCTTTACATTCACCGAAGGTTGTGATTACCTCTAGCCCCTGGACGGCATCGCGCATCTTTTCGCGATTTAGATCCAAGAAGCTCTCGATCAGATCTCCATCGATAAATCCCTCGCTGGGCTCTATTTTGGCGTTAATTTGGAAATTACGATAGTAGGTATGCTCGATCTTGCCCACCGACTTGATGATCTTCTTCAGGCGCTCCTCCAGGCCGTGCAGGAAGTCGTAAAAGTCCTGCGGTATTTGGGTCACAATCCCAATAGCCCCATTGCAGGTACCATACAGCACACAGCCACTGATCGGTGTGGTGCGCTCGCCGACGTTCTGCATCACCAGAGATCCGTGACGGAAAACGTTGACCGTATCGCCCAGATGGAACCGAGCCAGCTCCGGCAGCAACTGACGCTCCTCGTCCGTGGTGGCGGCCCTAAAAGATGAAGTTAAGATTACAAGTATAAAATAAATAAAAATTTGTAAACTCACCCATCCTTCTGGCAGACAAACAAATTTCCGTTCGTCTCCGAGCCCAGGAAGGTGTCATCGTCCAGTATCTCAACGGCCCTCATCCACTTGGGCTCACAATCGCGAGCAATCTCCACAAATATGCCCTCCATTTGCTTGTGCTGCAGCAGGGAGATGGATCGCATCAGATCCCCCACCAGGATGAAGTCACCTTTGGCCTTCAGATACAAGGCGGCAATCATATTTTGGATATTACACTCCATGCGCAACTCCTTCTCATTAGTCCACTCGTACAGGCGCACGAAGCTGCCAATGCCGGCCAGCACTTTGCCATTGAACTCAACAAGGGCGTAGCAGGTGCCGTCCACCTTCGTCTCGGCCACCTGAGTGAGCTTGTTGTCGTTGTAATGGAAAATGATGATCCTGCCCACCTTGGGCTCCGGCTCTTCGGCAATAACTAGCGATGTGGCCACCACATAATACGTGTTCGGATCATCGCCCAACTTGGCGGACATCAGTGACGATATATTCTCGGGCGCCACAAACTGGTGGGCATGAAGCACTTCAAAGGTGTTCTGGTCAATCACCAGCAGATTGTGCACGTCGATCTCCTGGCCAACCTCCGTTGCGTTGGCAGTCGTTGAGTTCGCGCCACTGCCCGGCTTGGGCAATATATTCGAACTACATGTAATATTCTGCGCCTGCGTGGAGGCACTACTCCGCTTTGGCTTAGGCCCGCCTCTGCCGTGGACATCGACGCGGAGCGTGGACACAGCAAAAGTCTGCGATGCCTCCTGATAGGCAATCCTACGCGGCCCCTCGCCCAAAGGCACCGTACGAATATGCAGCTTTTGGATCTCATCGATGGTACCCAGAATAACAGAGTTCTTGGTGGCCAGCGCCAAGCTATCGGGATAGGCCTGGGCATTCAGGGAGCACATGTGATTCACCTCCTTCAGGTTGACGTTGGAGAACACCAGCTTGTGATTGGATGAGTAAATCACAGTGGGTCGATCGGAGCAGGCAAACACATTCGTCGTGGCGAAGGAGCGGAAGGTACGCAACGTTGTGGGCTGCGTGCCGAGTGTCACCTTCTTTTTATCTGTCAACTGGCCGGTGGCCTGGTCCATAATAAAGTAATACATGGAGCCATCGCCCAAGGCACATAGCAGATAGTGGATGCCTTCGAAGGTGGTCATCAGAATAGATCGGGGAATGATCTCTGTAACAGAAATGGGAAATGCAAGCATTACTTTCACGTCTCTCTAGGTTAGAGGAGTTTCTATCACTCACCTCCGCTTAGTTTCTCAGTATAGATGGTCTCCAAATCGGGCAGAGACAGGATCACAGCCGATATATCCGTCCACAAGCCCACGGCCACCAAGTCCGAGTTATTTTGCGTCTCATCTAATGGTGTAATGTCTAGGCAGGCCACCTCATAGGCCAAAGTCTTGCGCGACTTCTCCACCAATTTCCCGTCCTCGATGACAATGTAGAAGATGTCGCGTGCGGAGGCCACCACAATCTGTGTGGTGTTGCACGATACAACGCCAATGGAGCGATCGCCATCCGGTCGCCATTCGGCCACCAAAGCCTTGGTGCCGCTCTTCACCAAGCGCACGCTATCCGAAGTGACTTGGATTAACTGATCATGATCCACGTTAGCGCACAGGAAAGTCTGCAGATCGCTGGCGAAACCAGAAATCTCCGTCTCCTCCACCTCCTCGCCAGACAGCGTCAAAATACGTGTGTGTCCCACAAAGGCCAGCACCAGAGTGTTCTCATAAGGGCTGTCATCGATGCCCACCTTCAGCGACCACATGCCCTTGATACCGGGCAGGTCAATGCAGGCATGCTCCTGGATCCCAATGCCGATGCGAATAATGCGTAGCGATCCATCTTTGAAGCTGCCGGAGCAGGTAATGATCTGACCTTGGCCCTGGCGATCCAGATCCACGACAGCAATGTCCAGAATGGGAGCCAGGTTCGTGAAGTTCTCCACTGGTATGACATAGGAGCCGTCAATGGATTCAGAGCTGAGACGCACCAACTGCGAGTCCCCGTGGCGGGCGCCAATGTAGAGGAACCCATTGTCCAGGTAAGTAATGCACTCCGGTATAGAGATCTCTCCCAGTTGCTCCACCTTGATATCCTTTACGGTTATCCCTTTGCCCGGGGTTTCCGAGGTGCCCAAGAAGAGCATGTACAACTGGCCGTCCATGTTGCCCAGCACATAGCGCAGTCCTTTGCTATCCACCCGGGCGTAGCAGTTAACGGTGCTCTTGCGGAAGGTTAAAGGTGCTATTGCATGGTAGTTGCTTCCGTCATGATAAACAATCGATTCCCTTCCAATTACGATTACGCCGCCGATGGGCGATGGCACTGGAATTAGGACGGTGGCCTCGGTTTCCACATTGTCCTGCTTCCAGGCGATCTTCATGAACTCTTTCTCGCGCAAGTTAATCTCGTGCGACTTGACATGTCGCCCATCGTTGTCCTTGTGGATGACAATAACGGTGGGATTGAGGCAGCCGTGCAGAAACTCAACATCGTACACATTCAACTCATCCATGCTGCCATGTTAAAATTGCATTAAAATTTGTTTAAAATTTGTTTAAAACAAGAAATAATTACCGCAAATTGGTGGCCTTCAATTCGCTGGCATCCTTATCCATCGGTATAATGGTGAATAGTCCTTGATAGAGGCACATGCCTATGACCCGCGCCTTCGGATCGATGGCGGCAATTACGCCGCCCTCTGTCGGATTACCCACTGGGTCGGACACATTGCCATTGGCCTTAGTGACGACGGTAATAACGTCGTTGACCATGCGCGCCTCCAAGATCATGACATTGTAGCGACGCGTTAGGATAAAGAGCAGATCCTTGTTACCGTCCGGCGGACGGAAGTGGCGCATTACCGAAATGGTGCCATTTATGTTGATCTCCTTGAGTGGACGCAGGCCCTCCGGCGTGACCAGATCAATTTCCACCTGGTTGTTTCGCGCGATTATTAGATTGAGGTCCGTGGGCGAGGTGAAGTTGCCTGTCGATACAAGATATTCCAAGCATATTGTAAAACCGCATCTTTTGTAACCTGGCGGCCGGCAAACACGCTTCTTTTCTGTTTGCCGACGGAACCAAAAGGTATTCGCTCCTCCATCGCTCTTTACTTACCGGTCAAACAGGCAACAACCGCCGTCGGCTTCTGCGCCGTCACCACGTAGTGATGCGACATAACTGCAATGTCCAAATGACCCTTAATTCGAGATATTAAATATAATTCGATGGATTTTCACAATTCCGTCCGTCAACGCGCTAAAAAAAATTACTGTGGCACTCGGCGTTGTTGCTTTACATTTTCCGTAATCTGGCAATGCTGTGCACCAACCAACTATAGTCGGAACTATCGATAATTATTTGCACAGAACACGAAATGTTAAAATGCTGAATCTTTAAAAATTCAACTAATTTATATTAATAAAAAATATTAATTATAATTCTGCTAAAAGAAATATTATTATTATTATTATTATATAGAAATTATCCACAACTGCAAATTGTGAATAATTTTATGCTTTGTTTTTTAGCAATAGCTACCGTGGCCTTCTGCTTAAGAAGGCATGATATATTTTAAAAACCGTCATTGGAAGAAGTTTATTCAGCAACTAGTGGAAACAAAAGATTCACATCTAGGAAAATACAAAAATACTGAACATCTAAAATCTGGTAAGTGCTCAGCACTGGTCAGGTGGTATATTTATCGCTGGCAACCCTGCTCTCTTTAATGGCGACCGGACCGACTGACTACTACGTGTTTGAAATAAAAAGAAATACTTTTACCGATCTTGATAGAAGCGAACGCTGTGAAATTAAGTTGGAGATAGTTGTCAATAAAACTAGTTGATACGTGTGCTGCTGTCACATACCCGTTAACCCCTCCGTTTCCTTCCTTCAACCGCCCCGGACCTCTGGAGAAAAGTGTCTGTGTCTGAGTAAAGTGCCTGCTCCATTGCCTTGCCGTTGCCTTGCAATCATGGCGAGACTCACAAAGGTCTACAACACGGACGACGATGACTCCAACTACGTTGGCCGCAGGAATTTGCCACTGGTTGCTGGCGATAAATTAATGGTAAGCCTTATTACTTACCACCAGCACCAATTTCTCGCTATATGTACGGCTAAGGCCATCCAAAAAATGGAACCCACACATGCACGCCTACATCGGTGCGTGTGTGCGTGTGCACTTGGTCCAAAAACTTTCATAACATCATGGTTATATGTACATAAGTGATGAAGGGCTTGTTGTTGTCGTTGTTGTATTGATGGGGGAACTTGAGCTATGATTCTTGCCACCCACAACTCACCCTCTTCTTGTCGCCGCGGCCGTCGCCATGTTTTTCTTCGAAAAGTGTGCAATAACAACAACGCGGCGCAGCCGGAAGAACCTGTTTGTATGCAGTCCGTCCGTTCGTCACTACCTCTCTCTTTGTCCCCCCTGGAAGTTTCTTGCTGTTTCTAACTCTCTCCTCTGTCTTCTCCCATGACTCCCCCCAGATGCTAATGGACCTGAACAGCAAAGGACTGGTGATCGACAGTCCGATGATCCGCGGTCGGGATCTGGAGGAGTTCTCGCGCAAATTCAAACTGCTCACAGAGGCCGAACGGCGACAATCGCTGGAAATAGACTGTGCCACCTTCATGGCCATTCTTAACCAGTGCGTGCAGTGTGTCGGCTGTCGACGTCGTGTGGAGCGCCTGTTCCACCAGCTGACTGAATCCGGGCATCGCACGCTGGATCCACTGGAGCTGCGACCCACCAACACGCTGGGCATCGTTGAGGAGAAGCTAAAGACGCCGCAGGCCCTGGGCACGCTGCTCTATCGGCATCACGAGGTGCTCAACAATCTGCTAGATAATAAACTGCGCAACAAGACGCGCTGCGTTCTCCACTCCCTCGATGCCTTCCGCGCCAAACCCTTTTCGGAGACATGGCGCGAGGTGTGGTCCGCCATGAAGAGCAACTGCCGCAACGAGCTGACCATCATTGAGACCAAGGAGTTGCACGAAGTGCTCGAGACCTACCTGAAGAAGCACAAGTTTTGCTCCGGCTGCCGAACAAAGGTGAGTCCCAGGGATAAGTTAAAGTTTAGGAAAGGATGCATGCTACGTGTATCTTTCATATTTGGGAAGCAAGTATCTTTGTATCTTTGTAAACGTATGAACATGAGCCTATCTGACCGCATTTTACGTTTATATTTCAACTCCATTGGATCTTCGGATCTTTGCGATACTTTCCTTCAACTAAATGTTTTCTTTCCCATCCTCCCGCAGATTGAGCGCGCCTATAAAATACTCATTGGCGAGATATCGTCTAAGGAGAAGGGTTACGCGGCTCAGTTGTACGCCCACATCCGCAAATGTTTGCCCGACCAGCATATCCACGTCAACACCAACAAGATCGAGTTCCTGGACGCACTGATCAAGCGCGCCGAGCCGGAGGTGAACGGCAGCTACTCGAAGCTGCGCGAACGCCACGCAAAAACGCTGGAGATCGCCCAGGAGGAAGTGCTGACCTGCGTGGGAATGATCATGTACGAGCGGTTGCGTCGAATTTATGTTAATCTGCGTGAGGAGGAGCGGGCATGCCAAGTGCTGGCCGCTGTGGGTGTCCACGCCCTCTGTCGCAGCTTCGACACGTTCGTGGAACAAAAGCAGGGCATCAGCAACCTGGAGCTGCTATATCAGGAGATTAGTCGGGCAGAGCGGGCCAAGCAGCTCAAGCGCGAGCAGAAGAAGCTCAAGAAGAAGAAGAAGAAGGATGAGAAGAAGAACTTGCTACACCGGCAGTGTGAAGATGCGGAGGCCAACGAGTCCGACGAGGAGGAGGAGGAGGATGAGGAGCAGGAGGTGGAGGAATCCATGGAGATGGAGATAGTCGAGCTAGAACAGCAGGAGGATGAGGAGCCAGTCGGGCAAAGCGATCCGGGAACGGACGATGGCATTGTTTTGGAGCCGCCTCACCAGGAGCAAGAAACAACGCAACCCAAGTCCAATCCAACGAAATCGAAACCGAAGAAGCAATCGAAGAAAAAGAAGCAGAAGCAGCCAGCAGCGGCATTGAAAAAGACCGGAGGACGGAAGCATCAGGAACATCAGCCTTTGGCTATTAGCAACCAGCAGCCCCTGAACGACGATCACGATCACCTGGACGTGGCCAGCTGCATCTCGTCGAGCGTCGCAGCCAAGAGGAATGGTGACGAAAAGTGCGAGGATTGTCTGGCCCCCATACCCAACTGTCCCTGCGAACAGGATGTTCGCGACTCTGGCTATGGCAGCGATCCCACATCGCACGCCGATTCGCGCACATCTAGCGTGGTCTCGTCGCCGGAGGGCTCGGAGGTGTCCTGTTCGGATGGACTGTGCAACCACGATGGGCCCCACGATGAGGACCAGCAGCAGCACGGCAGAATGTTCGGCTTGATGACGCCACGCACTAGCTACGACTCTGACTTGCTGCTTTACGGGCATCAGTCACCGTTTGAGCACAAGTTTTCATTGTTGCAGATGTGGGTGAGTCAAGCGAATGATTTATGTAGAACCTCTTAGAAAACCATTCAGGGATTGCAACAAATATCCATATATATATCATCGATTAATTTTGAACATTCCTTCCTTTTCAGGACGACTTCGACGTCTACGACGACAACGAGGAGGACGAGGACGAGGATGAGACCTATAACATTCCACAGGAGGTGGTACTGGCCTTCAAGTGCCACAGTGAGCAGGTGCAGCGCCAGCGGGAACAGCTACGCGCCACTCTGCGCGCCAACTTTGAAAGCCTGTGCCTGAAGCGTGGCGTGCAGTTGCCATCGATGGCGAAGACTTCAAAGACGCCTGCGACTGCTGTAGCCGCCCCTGCTGCTGGCCATATAAAAAGAACGCATTAAACCGTTGTAGTTATTCAGTCGAGCGGCGGCGGTTTCTAAAAATCGACACGCGCGCATTCATTCAGAATAAATATATATATAATTTTTTGTTTTTGAAATAAATGAAGTATACAAGTTACCACTATCAGTTAGTATTAAATATCGGATGTGCCGATCTTTCAGCAGTTGCGGCACTCCTCGTGGAACGGCTCGAGGGTTCGCAAATCCCGCCAGGTCGGTGGCAATCCGTTGGCCACATATTTTCCACATCGCTTGCAGGGCTCCATGAACAGTTTGATGTGACTGTTCAGCCAGGTGACATAGCTCTTCACCGCCAAGTCGGGCAGTGTGGGAGAGAAGAAGTGCAGCATGGCGGAATGGGCATGCTCCTGCACCTTGCGGAACACCTCATAGCGGGATTCCGCCCACAGATCGTCGTGTTCCAGCGGCTCATCGAAACCTTTAACGGTCACCCATTCGATCAGCACACCCTTGAACACGATAGCCGCCTTCATCACATTACTAATGGTAACTATTGCCACGACATTGGTACCGAACGGACGGAATATCCGGTACGAGGTGTGTGGCCCCGTGTTGATCTCGCTTAACAGCTTGTCTATGTGGCTGGGTAAACATGACAATGAATCAAATTGCAATATTTATGTTTACACTACTTACTCCGGATCATTGTTGAATGAGGAAAAAGGCAGGCGCTGGCGTTTTTGCGAACAGTAATTGTAGGAACGCCTAAGCGTATTCTGGTTGAGATTGTTGAAAGCCAGGAAGCTGTGGTCGTGCACCTTATCTATCCACTTGTAGCTGTTGACCAGTTGCGGATACAACGCCTGCCGGTCCTGAGATGTCTCCTGAGCGAGGTAAGCCGTATTTCCCAGGGAATAAGCTGTGGGCGGTACCTGTAATCCATTTATTAGCTGCTCCACTTCCCTGGAAAGGGACCAACATTAATACTATTGGATACACAACAACTCTTCTTGGTTTTACACACCGCAACTGCGAGTTGATGGCTCCGAATCTCTCCTGGAAGTCATGTACAAACTTATTTCGACTCTCCTCCCCACCCTCCCCGTCGGTTCCATCCGCTATGTGTTCGAAGCACAGCTTAACATTTGATCGCAGGTTCTTGACTGCCGTTAGCGTGGAATTTAACTTGTCCATAACTCCGAAGCGGCTTCAATCTACCTTTGCGATTTTCTTTGACAACAACAAGAGATGTGCTCAGTGCTGAAGTTGAAACGGAAAGAACATCGATATATTAAGCATTTTTTCGGTATTTTTTCGATGTTCTGCACTATCACTCGGAGAAAAGAAGTGCTAAGTATTTATTAACTTATTTGCTTCTTATTAAAAATATAAACAATGTCTTAAATTATTTTTTTTATTAAGGTGTTCTGTAACTATAACCATATAAGTTTTAATACAAATAAAATACTGTAATTGGTCCGTCTCTAATTCAACATATGCTACCTTTTCGGTATTTTTTTGCAATCAATTTTTCTATATTTTCGCGGTACATCGGCTGCAGGCAGTCTGAAAACAACTTGGCATATCAATGCCATTTGCGAGTCTTGTGGGAAAAGTATAAAGAATTAAATAGGCGCTTAAGAACAACGTCACCATGGGAAATAAATCGTCGTTGTTCCTGCGGAACGAGGAGATCGCACAGATCCAGGAGGAAACTGGCTGTGAGTTTGAATTTCGAAAGTGATACCGACCCCGATAAATTTAGCCCGCCGTCAGGAGTTCCGAAACAAATACGCATTAGATATAAATAAATATTCCAAAAGCAAACAATAACATCGCACTGGAGTGCTAAAAGCTTTTGGTGTCCTAAAAGAAACCTCAATGATGGTTCGATTGTTACTGTTTTGGAAACCATTAAAGAAACCGATTTCGCAAGGCCTTTCTAAAAGGCTCCTCAAGTAATTATTCCGAACTGCGTCTGAACAATCTGGGCTAGTCTTAATTATATGCAAGCTGAATATGTACAGACATCTTCTGGGGAAAAGCCAATTTGCATTTTCAGTTGCACCTGCACTTCCAGCGTGACGCAATCGAATTATATAGTATAACCGATTTATGAGTAGTCGGGGGGCAAAAGTCACGTCCTATCAATGAAATTGCCTTTGCTAGCAATTATCTAGTGTCCGAGACCGTGTAATTTCAATATTCTGGCCGCGATAAGCACACAATTGAAATTGCCACCGCATTTGGAACTTGTATCCAATGTTCGACCAGCTATTATCAGCTAAATTGATAAGGGGCCCCCACTCTTATCAGTCCGACTTTATAGCCAACTAAATGGAAACTTGCGCGGTCTTAAAAGAGTTAGAGCACACCGAAAAAAGTTATTTTTATGTTAACTTGCAAAATTTAATTTTGACTTTAAGGAAATATGAAAATTCGTTTTAATAATTGTGACTATAAAGTTTGAGTTTTTGTTCAATAAGTGTTTGTTATTTCATGTTTTTTTGAACATGATTTTTCATGTTCATGATATATACATAGATTGACAGTTGTCATATATTTGACATATGTATATGAACGTAAGGAAAGTGTCTGATCTACATATACATATGCTAATCAATAATCAAGGATCATTTTTGCTAAGAATAGCTTGATAGAGTATTATTATAAATTACTGTATTTAAAAATATGGTTTTCAGTCTATATTATTATTTATTTATATTATCTAACATCGTCGAATTTGCTTAGGTTAAGAAATAAAATTAGTTGAAGCTGCAGAATTTATGTCTAATATTAAAAGGTGTCCATTTTTCATCTTTCTGTACTCAGTCACCCCCAACCAAATTGAGCGACTGTACTCGCGCTTCACTTCGCTGGATCGCAATGACTGCGGAACGCTCTCTCGGGAGGATCTGATGCGCATCCCCGAGCTGGCGATTAACCCGCTGTGCGAAAGGATCGTGCACTCCTTTTTTGCCGAGAGCAACGATGACCGAGTCAACTTCCGGCAGTTCATGAATGTGCTGGCCCACTTCCGGCCGCTAAGGGACAATAAACAGAGCAAGCTGAATAGCCGCGAGGAGAAGCTAAAGTTTGCATTTAAAATGTACGATCTGGATGACGATGGTGTGATTAGCCGGGATGAGCTCCTGTCCATCTTGCACATGATGGTGGGTGCGAATATCAGCCAGGATCAGTTGGTAAGCATTGCGGAAAGAACGATTCTGGAAGCGGACTTGTGTTGCCAGGGCAAGATCTCGTTCGAGGACTTCTGCAAGGCGCTGGACCGCACCGATGTGGACCAAAAGATGTCTATTCGGTTTCTCAACTGAGTTGCGTTGCCGAAATCACGGGTAAAGATCAAGTTTCTTAGTCAGTGTGTACCAAATAATTTAGGTCGAAAGTCGGTAGTGAGGCATTCCGGTGTGTAACTGAAACCTCTATTTTGTTATTGAGCACTCTAGCCATCTAGATGCTCACGGTCGCTTAAATAATAATTAATAAGCGAATTTCAAGGGTCTTAGAATTAAAAACACAAAAGTTGAAACAGTCACAAAGTGTAAAATTGAATAAATAACATACTTCATAGCTCTTATAATTTTTCTTTTGTTGCACGAACACGCCGGATCAATGTATTCTTAGTTGTTATGGAAAAGATACCTTGTTTTCCATTTGTTACCTTGTTTCTTTGCCAACGGATAACTCATTCCGCTCAACGTGTAGATTCTAATAGCATTTTGTGTTTAAATAAAGGCCGAGATGAACTTAAGTGAACATATATTGAATAGTTTATTCTGTTTTCAGACGATCAATTGGAATAAGAGGGGTATATTGTTGTATTTGTAATTGCATTGCCGAGAATTCCAGGAGTTCGCGCATCATGGTGGTCGTCTAGATCCTGTACAAAATTTATGTCGTTGTGGAAACGGCCAGCTTCTTGAGATGCTCCATGAACAGCTGCAGCGAGACGTCATCCGTGAGCACGGGAGCTCCGCCATCCTGTCGAGACAAGGCCAAATACATTAATCAAACGATGGATGAGGGTCGGGGACAGGTTTGTGGGTTTGGAGGGAAATGGAGGAGAACCAACACCATAAAGAAATAAATCAAACACCAGAGCAGTAAAGATATATCTGTGGTCTAATTCGCTAGGTCTAATACTCATATAAGTACCTATTTCAACATCTGAGGTCAGAATACAGACTAGAGAATTTCTGGGGACCTCATTGCTTATATTTAAAGAGCCGGAGGGGAAATAATATATAATATAATAATACTAACTCATAAACCTATAAAAACAATAACTATAAGTCAATTTTAAATAGAAAATTAATGTTTTGAAATCGAATAATGCTTTTAGGACTTTTAACATATAAAAAAAAAACATTAAACTGATAAAAACATAACGCTGATCCTAGTTATTTAGCTTTAAATACATAAATATCTTTAGAACTTCTTTAAACCAACATTTATAAGGTTAATATAACTTAAAAATGTGTATTCTTCTTCGGAATTATTAGCGATAAAGATGATGAGTGAAATGTTAGCCATCAACCCAACTTAAATGGAGAACGTTGAACAAAAGTTTACTACCGTGACATGACCAACGGACGGCTGCGCATGATAGGGAGAGCGGTGTACGGATACAGATTACACAATGAGGAAAACAAAATCAACATAAAACGAGATTAAGATTGAGATTTCAGTCGAGAATTCGATGTCGCTTAAGAGCGCTCTGCAAAGATCAATCAAATGCGGCCAGCCGGCGCCGGCTGTTGCCATGAAACTCACCTGTCCATAGGCGTACATATTGTTGTGCGTTTGCGAGGGATTGACCTTGGAGAGCAAGAAGCGCGCCTGGGAGCCACCGTGTTCGGTATCAATGTACCGGGGCATGGGGAAGCGCGTCTGCAGAATCTCCTGGGCATCATCAACTGGCGCCTGAAGCAGCTGCTTAAAGTTCTCATACTCGGGCATGTCCTGGTATTTAAGGGCACGCCACTGGGCGATTGTCTCGCCATGATAAATCAGGATCTGGAAAAATGTATCCATCAAAAGGATGCGATCGGCCTGGATCGAGGCCGTATCAAGGAGCACGGGCTCCGGCGGGCCGTTGAACGAGTAGCTGTAGAGTATCGGCTGGATCATGATTAGCGACTGGGTGAGGTCCTCGCGCATCAGCATGTGTCGGTAGAATGTGGTCTCGTCGGGCGAGTTGTTGAAGACCTGCAGGAACTGCGAACGGCGCAAATGGTACATGAACTGCGGGAACAGGCTGAAGTTTTGCGACAGCCGGAAGCTGTTGGGATCATCCTTCGAGTACTCGCCGAACTTTTGGCACTGCAAGAAGTTAGGAAGGTATTTATGGTTACTAATGCTTACTTGTTTATACAATCTTATTAAAATTTGATTAGATCTTCACATACCAAGCGGATAAGCTGACGATCAACCCAGCGCAGAATATCAGGTCCCTCGTCCGTCTCCGCACGATAGACAACCATGCGGGCCATTAGCACAGCGGCAGCCTCCTGGTCAAACCCGGCGCTAATATGCTGCACATTCGACGTGGCATCCGCCCAGCTGTTGATGCAAATAATTCGTTTTTAAGGCTTAGAATACTTTCTCTCTATTTTTATAGCACTTACTTTCTGGCCAAGGTGGTGACTCGTATGCGCCGCTGGCCGCTCGGATGCTGATACTGCGTTATGAACTGAATACAGCCTCGTCCGCCCTGCGGAATGGGCGCCGCATGCTGGTTAACCACCTCAAAGAAGTAGGCCACCGTGGAGCTGGGGTTTAGTGTGCACAGCTTCCACTGGACCGTATTGCCCATGCCGATCTCCACATCCGACACCGACGGGCTTTTCACATTCAGCGACACACACGAGCCGATCCCACCGGAGATCTTCAGCTCGCGCGAGCACTTCACCTCCAGCGTGGCATTGAATGCCATCTTCAGATCGTTGCGACCATCACGCGCAAACACACGCTGGAATGTTTGCTTAAACAGCGACGAGTTGAACGAATCGCCCATGACCATGTGTCCGCCAGTGGAGTTGCACAATTGCTTCATCTCCAACAGGCCAGTTTGATCCAGGGCACAGGAGTATATATCAACGCTATGCCCATTGGTGGCTGCCCTTAAAGCCAAGGCATCGAAATGCTTGATTGCCTTCTTCATGAAACGGACGTTGTCTTTATGGATGTCGTGGTGCGATCGAATTGGGTGCTTGAGCTCATCGTCGACCACCTGACCGGGGCCCTGGGAGCAAGGACCACCCACAAAGGTCATGATGCGACCCCCCGTATTCGGGTAGGTGCACTCTAGCAGACCCACTGCAATGGACAAAGCGGCGCCAGTGGAGCGCAGGTAGCGTTTGCCCTGGGGCACCGGCCATGGGTCGCGTTGCAGCTCGCTGAGCAAATCGCCCAGTGCTGCGTCGCACTGGCCGATCGGCTGCAGGAAGCGATGCGCGGGCGGCACAGGGGCCGCTGCTCCAGCCGGCTGGCCAGGTATTTGCTGCTGCTGTTGCGGCCCCGGAGCCGCTCCGCGCCCAATACCAAGCATATCCTGCACCTGTTTAGCGGTCAGATCCTTGGTGCCGCGGAACACATAGCTCTTGGAGCATCCCTCAGCGCCCAGCTCGTGCACCTGGATCATCTTGCCGAAGGTAATCAAGCCAACCAGGGCATTTGGTGGCAGGAGACTCAGTGACATTTGCAACGAGTCCTTGAGTGCGTCCAACTCTTCCTCATCCATGCAGGTGTCCACGAGGAAAATAAATACGGGCGGCATGGTGGGTGCCCGAGTAATGGTGTACTCAATGGTACTGAAGCCCGGTATCAATTCCGCGGGCTGGTGCTGCTCGGATATGGCTGCATATTGTGGGGGGAACTAAAAGAAGGCAGGGGTTAAAGTTTACACGGAGAGAGTTTCTCACTATTTGATTACTCACCGGATTCCGCTGGAAGCAGAAGTTGCAAACCCACAACTTGGCCCGATAGTCCACCTGGCACAGTGGGTTGAGAATCGCCCTGCAATTGCTCCGGGTGCACAGCACAGGCTCATATTGGATCGGGGGCAGATCTGGGCGCTCCTTCAATGGCTGATAAAGACAAGCGAGGGGCACCACTAGCCGACTCGCGTCGATGCGACTTGAGGGCCACACATTCCACGTCAGCCGCACCCCGTCGCGGTCCTCATTCTGCTGGATGAACTCCTCGTAGGTGGTCATCGCCCAAACAACACTTAAATATACTATTTAAACGGTATAATCAAAATGTGTTCCCCTCCAATTGGGAAAAATCGGTCGGCAGGCCACGTCACGAATATGACAGCTGGTCGTGATTCTGTTTCGTGTTGGCGACGGCCAATCTACTCACGCAAAACTAAACAAAAACAAGTTAATAATTCTCCAGTTAAACAAATAAGAACTACACACTTTAATTTATATTTGTATATCTATAAAGATTGGTCGAAATCAAGCCCAATGTATAAATGAATTTGATTGTTAACGTAGCAGGTCAGTGAAGATAGTTTTTATGCGATACTATCGATTGGCGAATCGGTAATCTTTTACGATTAAAATCTAACATTAACAGATATTAATTCAATAATTGAATAAACTTTTTAATTCAATGCAATGCGGTAGCAAAAATTAAAAAGTTACAATGTATAAACAAATATCAACCTTATGCCCTTATTTTATACTACACTTTTTAATTCTCGTATATGCAAACAGGGCGAGGCAAATCTGGAATCATATGTGATCATGCGTGATGCCCTTTCGCTTAAATTTCATATTTTTTTTAATTTACTTTTAATTTCTAAAATGTCATGGCATTACCTTAATTCGATATTTCGATAATCCCACTATCGCCCGGTCAAATGCAGCCCTGGGGCAGCTGTTTACTTGGCGTTGTGTGTGTGTGTGTATTTTTTAGAGTTGAGTTGTTTCTAAGATGGCGACGAAAAAAACGCGTCTTATGTGAAAAATGCAATCATAACAACTCGTCTTTTTTGCTAATAGATGTGCGCTAATTTGAAGTAAAACTAGTGAAAAACAGAGCTTAGCGTGCGCCGAGTGTTTTACATGTGAAAGTTTTGGTGCGGAAGCTTAGTGAAAATGGCCACAAATATGTATCGAGTCGGAGGTGAGAAAAAATTTTCCCCTACTCGCTTTTCTATCATCTTTCGTTATCGGCGCCGCCGTCCCATAGTGTGCGTGTTCTGTGTGTGTGTGTGTGTGTTGTGTCTGCGGTGGCTCCGAAAATGATGGAAGTGCATTTAAAATAGCCGAAATCCGCGAGCTCCCAAGTGTGTGTTATCACATAGCCGCTGAATTCTGGCACAAAAGAATACAATTTTTTGTACTCGTAAGGAAGGGGATTCTGATAGGTGTCGCTAATGCAGTTGCAAGTGTTTCCAAAGAAGTCTAACCGATAAGCCGTTGCTTTGTATGTGTGTCGGTGTATTCTAGGGCTGGGAAATGGAATTGCATTTGCCGAATTGTGATCTCCAAACGTGTGCTTGGTCTTGTATGTGTGTGTGTTTGTGCGTATATAAAAGTGTATCCAATGTTTGAGAGTGCCACCCACTTTATTGTGTTTTCTTATGCTAATGAGCTTCTTTCTGAGCATCTTTCCCTTTCCCCCACCGTTACGTTACGTTACCCCTCTCTCTTTCTAACAAACTCCGCTTATAACCTACTCTATCCCGCTCGCTCTCATCTGATGACGTTATTCTGTTTCTTCACCTGCTTTTCATGGGTGCCTGTGTGTGTGTTCGTGTGAGAGCTCTTTCGAAATGCAAATAAGCCTAAAAACGCCAACGTTTAATTAAAAGAATCAAAATAAATAAGAAGGTGCATGTACGGGTTATTTAGATTTGTTGTGCCTCTTTGAAATTACTCATTCCAATGGCTGAAAATTAATTAATCCGTGCTTTTGTTTGCCATTTTTTAATATCGCACACATATGTATGAACATACATATATACATATCTTTAACTGTGCTTTCTCGCTACCTCCACACTTTCTTTTTCATCTTGTATCTACATTTCGATGTTTATATCTGCATCTAAAAAATATAAAGAAATGCACTCGTTATGATTTAAAAAAAAAAAATTATTTCCTTTGCTCTCTTTTTTTTTTTGTTTAAATGGTCAACCCAAGTTGGAAAACGCTTTTTGTGTTTAATTGCTCTTTTCTGTGTATAGGTGACCAGTCGTAATTAAGTGCTTTGTGCGTGTGCGTTTACCTGTGACGTATGAATGGGGTTTCTTCTCCTCTCCATTTACCCTCATTCGCCCCCGTCCCCCATCTCTTGTTATGCCGTACCATTTTTTTTTTCGTTGTTGTTGTAAATGTTCGTTTTGCAGACTACGTCTACGTTGAGACAACGCTGAATAGTCCCTACTTAATACGGCGAATCGAGGAGCTGAATAAAAACCAAACCGGCAATGTGGAGGCAAAGGTCATGTGCTTTTACCGGCGTCGGGATCTGCCCAATCCTCTCGTCCAACTGGCCGACAAACATCAACGTAAGTACTTCTCACATTCCCCGGCCGCTTTCGATATTTGTATCTATAAGTACATATACTTATTTTTGTTGTTGTGACTAAGTGAGGTTATGTATCGCAGCCGAGTCGTTGTCGTGGCCTTCAAACAAGTTAAAAGATTAAAACGGCTAAGAACAACATGTCCGACCACAAGACAGACCCCAAAAAAAAACATAAAAGACGACAATGTGTCACTCCACACACTCCTGCTCCCCTCGGACAGAACTCCCCCCTCTCCAACGCAAAAACCCTCAAACCGATGGAAAGCCTGCCGAGCACCAAGAACCGCAACTGCAACAAATGTAAGGGCGATGAAAAAGCGTATTTCGTCCAGCCTTCATTATCCAGCATCCACATCCATTGGCAGTAAACTCTTCCTAACTCGTATCCGTATCAGCAACAATTACAAAAAAAAAGCAAAGGTTATAGAGGCAAAGATTACTTACTGTTCCCATAACTCCCATTTACTATTCCCCCTTTTTTTAGTAGGCTTTTTATGGAAGGTATGGGTTAATTATTCTTTGATATGAATTTATTACATAGGGGGAGCCAGAACTAGACTGAGTTTGTATTGAAAATATATTATTGGAAGACTCTTTTTCAATTTAAATTTTCAATTCAATTCAATTAAATTTTTTAAACTTACTTATTTACAAAAAAAACCTAGAACTTGATGTCACAATTTTCTGTCGGCCAGAAAGCAATATTATAATTAATTTAATATTAAACTTTAATACGTACTCAACTCTCTCGTAAGCTGTTTAATTTATTATTTTAAATTTCAAGATTCCCTCATGTTAATGAAATCTGCACCAAAAGTTGAAGACTTTTTTTTTTTTTTTGTTTAAAAAAGATAATGAGCTGGGTTGCACTGTACCCTTGATGTTGTGGTTGCTGGAGTTTTTGCTGTTTTCGGGTGGCTGCTAGGCGGCGCCGGCGTCAATGTGAATGTGGTACTCTCGGCTCGGCTGAAGGTAGACTTGCTGTCTACATCTGAAAACCTGGGCCAAACATATATATCCCCGTACCCCCCAACGGATACTGTGTGTGTGCACGAAAATTTGCAGCCAAGAGGTTGGGGTGGGGAAGGCTTGGGGATCTGGAGGGGATTGCCCGGTGTGTGGGGTGTACGGATGGGAGCTATAGCAATGTGGCACACGCAGCGAGGCGCGCTTTGCATTCGTGTATACATACACACAACGCCTTCACCACACCCCGCACCACCTTTTAGCGTCAACCGACGACTTCCAGCCCATTTCGACGCCTCTCAAAAAAAAGAAACACAACTGGGTTGAGTTTTTGGCTTTAGCCACCCACTCGAATTTGATACGTGACCCAACGGAAAATGCGTTTTCCATGAAGCTGGCGGTCTCCGGCCTCCGGCCTCCCACCCCATGACATGCGCCAACAATGCCCATTAACGCAACCCCTTTTGGCCCCCCCAAAAATTCATCGAACCTCTCTGCCTCGACCTCTCGCTCATTATTATATATTTATTTTAGCTTTTTGCGGGTTTTAAATGCGTGCGTCGTGTGTTTGCAGGCCACTTGCTAATTAGGTATTAACAATTAGCGCAAAAAGAAGGCACAAGTGAATCGAGAAGCTAAATATTTAGGTGAATTCTGAAGCTAAAGCTGACTCGGCAGAAAAAACTTGATTAAGATAAGAAAGGCTCGATTGAAGGCAATATTGATTAGTGTCCAGTATTTTAATTACCTTAATTTAAAGGTCTGTTATCTTTAATGACCAAAAATATTCAAATAAAATATTTGATTAAATTAAAGGGATAAATATTTAACGTACAGCTACTCCACAATTCCTTAGATTAAGTTATTGCCACCGACAACGACTCTTGGTTTTTTTTATCTAACAAATACTTTCTTTTTTAATTGTTAATAAACCGATTTCCCCGAAAATGCACTAAACCAAAATAAAAATATATAAAACTCTTTAAAATCAACTCAAAATTACGCAACACATCCAGTGGCCACTGCTGAGGACTCACCGCTGGCGACAAAATTGAAGAAGACCTGGCTCCGCACACCCGTGGGCGAGGAGCAGGCGGCGCAGGCTGTGCTCGATCCCTCAATAGGTACCTCCAACAGCTCCAACTAAAAACTAAATCACATATGCCTTGGAATGCACATCTTTTTATGTAGAGATCTCACTTGTACTTTTCCTTAAAACTATTTCTTTATCTTAAACTTATATTTGTTTCTTTAGTGTAGTGAAAGATTCTAAGCTGAAACTTACTTTTTAATCAGTAAAAGTAGTTTTAATTCATAATAATTGATGTGCTATTGCCTGACCCTATTTTCATAGATTATAAGTCTTATTTACTATATCTATAATGTATTTTAATGCACGAAATGTGAAATCTAGAACAGTTAATGATTTAACACAAATTTTAATATTAATTTAAAACATAACTCGTAGAATTTCTAGATATTAGTGAGGAAGAATCCTATGAAATCCTATGAATCCTATAAATCCTATAAAGAGTATTTATTTATCTAACTCACCCTCTTATTAAATTTCCTAAAGACTAATTCAATACATTTTCTAGCTTATAATTTAATATAAAAATACCCCTAAAGCTTTAATTAAACAAAAAACCGAGAAGGATATTGATTTACTCAAGCCTGACTTTGTTTTTTTACCTTCCAGCTGCCCTGGATGAGGAGCGCACTAGTCCGACGCAATCGTCGGGCGGCGCTGGCTCAGTTACTGGCAATTCTGGCTCCACCAATAGCAATAACAGCACTGCCAGCGGAGGTGGCAGTGGCGGCGGCGGTGGCGGTGGTGGAGGAGCAGGAGGCGGCGTAACGGAGAAGGGCGAGGCACTAACCAGCAAGCAACGCTACCAGATCAAGCATCGCGAGCTGTTCCTCTCACGCCAAGTTGAGTCGATACCCGCCACACAGATCCGAGGCAAGTGCTCGGTGACGCTGCTAAACGAGACGGAATCCCTGCAGAGCTATCTCAATAAAGACGTGAGTTGGTAGAAGTTTCTCCGTAGTCTGGAAGAATTTTTTGCTTTATGTTTACAACAAAAATGAATGGAATTCAAATTCCTTAAACTTTCGGAGCTTATTTTCTTTTACATAAAATATAAGTTCACATCGTTGCTAATTGAACCTCTTTCGCTGAAATAACAATTAAAAATGATCACCTTTCGGTTTTTCCTTGACTTTCTATAGGACACATTCTTCTACTGTCTGGTGTTCGATCCCAATCAAAAGACTCTGCTCGCGGACAAGGGCGAGATCCGAGTCGGCAGTCGCTATCAGTGTGATATACCCGCAAAGCTCAAGGACACCGCTTTGGATGAACGCAAGCTGGAGGAGCTGGAATCGCTGGTTTGGACGCCCGAGCACAGTTTGACCGATCGCAAAATCGACCAGTTTCTTGTGGTCTCGCGTTCCATTGGCACCTTTGCCCGTGCCCTCGACTGCAGCAGTTCGGTGAAGCAGCCCTCGCTACACATGTCTGCCGCAGCCGCCAGCAGGGACATCACACTGGTTAGTGGGAGGTTTCTCTTGTATATTTTAAGTATATTAATCAGTGATAAATCCTTGCAGTTTCACGCTATGAACATTCTGCACAAGCATGAGTACTCAATTGAGGAGGCCATGTCCTCACTAGTTCCTTCCACTGGGCCCGTGCTCTGTCGCGATGAAATCGAAGATTGGAGCGCCTCGGAGGCGAATCTCTTTGAGGAGGCTCTGGACAAATATGGCAAAGACTTCAATGACATTCGACAAGATTTCGTAAGTTAATTACTCCGAAAGTAACCCTCACAGTTAACTCCATTTGCAATTTATTATAATAGCTACCTTGGAAGACGCTGAAACAAATCATCGAGTATTACTACATGTGGAAAACCACCGATCGCTATGTCCAGCAGAAGCGCGTCAAGGCCGTGGAGGCGGAACTTAAGCTCAAGCAGGTCTATATACCGCAATACAACAACAATAATGGCAACAAGGGCAACGGCTCCGCTGTAAAGGCGTCAGGCGGTGGTGTATACAACGGCACCACCACCACCAACGGGAGCACCGATCTCTCCAACAACGGCAAACCCTGCGAATCGTGCGGAGCTACCAAATCATCACAGGTAAGGCCTTGAAGTCTTTTTTTTAATTGAATTATTTAAATAAATATTGAATTTGCAAACCCTAGTGGAACTCGGTTAGCACCGGGCACAGTACGTGCCGCCTGTGCCAGAGCTGCTGGGAATATTGGCGCAAGTACGGCAGTATGAAGTCGGCGACTAAGGGCGATGGCGGCGGCGGCGGTGACAGCAGCGATGCCAAGAAGAAGGCATCAACGGGTCTGACGACGCCAACAGCGGCATCAGCGATATCAGCTGGAGCAGGCGCAGCACCCACTGCAGTGGTCGACCTCAATGACGACGACAAAATCAGTGATCTATCCAATCGTCAGTTGCACAGGTAAAATCATATTTTATAATTATTTCTTCTATTATGTTTTATTAAATGTGTTGTTCTTCTTGTTTCCTTAGATGTTCCATTGTCAATTGTGGCAAGGAGTTCAAGCTGAAGACCCACCTGGCACGGCACTATGCGCAAGCGCATGGCATCGCCATCAGCTCTGGCTCACCGCGGCCCATCATGAAGACGCGCACTGCCTTTTACTTGCACACCAATCCCATGACCCGAGTAGCGCGCGCAATCTGTCGCAGCATCGTCAAGCCGAAGAAGGCGGCGCGTCAGAGTGCGTACGCCATTAACGCCCTGCTGGTTAAGCAAGAGTGTAAGTCCCAAAAAGATTTCAGATAATATGTATCATACAATATATATCTAATCTAATATATATCTTAACAGTTACGAATCGTATTAGTGGAAAATCGCAGGCTGAGATCAAGAAATTGCTCTTGCTGAAGCCCAAGGATCGGGGCAGTGTCACCAAGATCGCCAATCGTTTGGGTGCACCCGGCAGTGGTCCGCACGAGTGGCTCATATTGACACCCAAGGACAAGATGCCGCTGCCACTCGTTGTCTCATTCCCCAAGCCCCCGAAAGCGGCTGATGGCAGTTTAGTGTACGAGCGAGTGCCAAACAAATCGCCCGACATTGTTGCCGTCTCGGCCGACAAGGAGCTAACCATAATTCCAACGCAAGCCACTTCAACGATACGGAAGCGGGCCCACGACGACCACCAACAGCAGCAGCAGCAGCTAAATGGCACTGAAGGTAAGTAAATATCAGATATCAGGAGTAAATAATGGTAGATATTTACCAAATTTGATGGCAATGCGAAATGCATTTCAGTTATAAAATCAAGATATCAATAAATCATCTATTGCAGTTACTATAGTTCCCAGCGGACCGCCGGCTAAGCGCCCCAATAAGGATCCAATGCCCTCACATTGTCCCAGTCCCGAACAGTTTGCGGCAATGATGGCGGCATCTGGACAGCCTCTCTCCCGGCATCATGTGAGTAACTAGCAGGATATTATATAAAAATGTCTACTATTATAATTATTACTAATATTATCTAGCTGAATGGCAAGCAAAAGATTGCGCAAATGGCCCGTGGTGGCAATGGACGCAAACAGGTCATCAGTTGGATGGACGCACCGGACGATGTTTACTTTAGAGCCAACTATACCCACAAGTGAGTAATAAATAATTGATTTATTTACATATTTATATAAAGCTAACAGTTGGTTTAAAACTAAAAGCAAACTAAATGAATAAGAGCATTTGCTACTAAGGCTCTCGTCTCTTTGGGTTATTTTTGAATGAAAAGTTTGCCAAACTGACTTGTGACAACTGCTTGTGCCATTGGAAGGGAAGATATAAGTTTTATTTGTTTATATTTGTAGTATTTCTTAAGCTGATGTCTGTTGGTGTTCAAGTTTTTGAAGTAGATGATTATTTTGTAGATGGTATTTGTGTTTCCTAGGTTTCTTATCGTTAATTCATTTATTTCTTTACAGAAAAACGAGAAAAATACTCTCTGCCGTGGATTTGCGACGTGCGGCGCGCAAACCATGGCGCATACTGCCTATAAAGCCTGCGGCGCCAGAGCCGAGTAGCAGGCCCATTGAATCACAAATTGTCATACTGGACTGACCGTCGACGGCAAGCAAAATGGAAAAATCTGGTGCATCAGCAGGGGCAGCGGCATCATCGGCATCGGCAACCAAGTTGTTGTTATCGTCATCAGCAAACAGATTCGACCAGCAGCAGCAGCAACATCCTCCATTTCCATATACCATGGATGCACTGCTTAACTAGCGCATTCTCTGGCTTAAACGGGCTTGCCATGTACATACCCATCCCCCACAAAACAGACGAAACGACAGACAGACAGACAGACCAAAACAGAACAGGCATTAACTTAGTATCAGTGTAGTTACAGCCTAACTGTATGACGACATGTAGGAAAAGCAAGAAAACACAAATCCACTTGAATAGCGCTTAAATAGGTATCTTTTTTAAAACAAAACAAACAAAAAAATAGTAAGATAAAAAGTGTTGAGCAGGCGAGCGAGAACCACAAAATATTTATAAATAATTTATATAATTTTTAAATTTACAATCTCAACACATACAACACACACCAAGCTGCACACACTGACTACACTTTTGGTGGGAAAAATGTGAAGGCATCCTGCATTGGTCTATTTTTAAATATATGCATGTTAGTTCTCGATATGTTTCCGTCGCTTTAAAGTCCTTCTCCGTTTTATTTCCTAAGCCTAAACCTAGCTAAGAACCAGATACGTAATTATGAAATTAAAAGGCCTCCTTCCCCGTGCGTTTTATTTTGAATAGTTGTCAGTCCAAAATTGAATATTGGGAATTATTTATGAAGGATTTCAAATTGTTAATAAATGTGTGTGCGCACGTGCAAAGTTTAGGAAAGGTGATTACAAAATTTTACGCTGTAACTACTTACTAATGGGGAAAAACCACACAAAAGCAAAAATTGTACAGTAAAAAATGGTAAAACGTTAAAAATTCGAATAAAATGTATTTTCATAATTTATGTAAAACACAAAGGAAACGAATGTTCAGTAATCTAAAGAGCTATTATCATACTCATCCCACACACAACCGCATCTAGCATATATTATTGACGCATATGCATATAATATAAAATTTAGTAAGAATCTAAGCCGCAATTACATTTATAAATGTATCAATAACACACACACACACACACGAAGGATCATAAGAATTAATGACTAGTAGAGGTAGGGCAGAGCAGAGGGCGCGCGTGAGCCAGAAGAGCGTTGAGGAGAAGGAAAACCCATTAAAATTAAATGATTATGATGAAGATTCGATTGTAAGCCAACAACATACTTTTAAATTACGACCTAAGAAATTTTTGTAAAATAATAAACCACTTCAAATTAAAAATGTTAGTTAAGTGAAGAGAGGAGCGTGAAGATCGAGCGAGCGAGCGAGTCGAAAGCTGCTGCAAATACTGTCAGAAACAACAGTCTTCAACAGTAAATAGACTTAGTAATTGGTTTTCATTTTCTTCCCAAACACAAGAACATCCATTATCTAAGCATCGTGAATACGAGCCGCCGATTAAGGATGATGAGAGCGGCCGCGAGAAGCGATGCGATAGGTGTCGAGAGTGTGATCGGAGCGATATGCGAGTTCAAGCGATATACAGGATAAAGAGAGAGCCAGAGAGAAGTTTCCCACCTGCTTCTTCGCTTGAACTCGCTCAGAATGTATGTGCAATTACCGTTCGCTTTCAAACTGCGTCAATTTGCACTGTAAGTCTTATCGATTATAGCTTTCACTCTGACATCTTATATCGCCTTGCTCACACCGCGAAATATTATCGCTTCTCGCGGCCACTCTGACATCAGCCTAAGAGCAGCAAGCACAATAGAGACAGAAACAAGCAACAGAAGCAAATCAAACAGAGCTGTATACATAATTATATACCTATATATATATATTATATACAGATATACAAGTATAACAGTAACAGTGGATAAATACAGTATGCATAAACATTTTTACAGAGCAAGAATGAGAGAAATGACGTCGACAGAGAAGAAAACGTTTTCCAAATAAAGTTTTAAAACTAAACACTTTTCCTAAAAATATGTCAACTTTAGAGCTTTTGATTTATTTATTGGTAAAAATAGTTAACAATTCTTGGATTGGATTTCTATTCGGAATAGCTGGCGATACACAGCGAGGCATTGGTTCCTCCAAATCCAAACGAGTTCTTGAGCGCAACACGACGTCCCTGATTTGGCGTCCATTCGGCTGCTTCCCTAACCACGCTTACTTCCACGTCCACATCCAGCTGATCGATGTTGATGGACGGCGGCAGCTTGTTGTCCGCACAGGCGTGCGCCACAAATAGTGCCTCTAGATTGCCCGAGGATCCGAGCAGGTGGCCGTGGGCTCCTTTTGTGGAGGAAACCCTCACCTGACTGGTGTGCTCGCCAAAGACCCGTCCAATGGCGTGCGATTCAATGCGATCACCGGTGGGCGTGGATGTAGCATGGGCATTGACGTAGGTAATCTCCTCCGGACTTATCCCAGCGTCCCGAATGGCCCTCTTCATGGCCAGGGTAGCTCCTTCGCCATTCTCACTCGGGGAAGTTATATGAAAGGCATCGCCGGACAGGCCGTAACCCAATAACTCAGCTAGGATTGTGGCTTTCCGCGAGCGAGCATGCTCTAGTTCCTCAAGCAGCAATACGGCTGCTCCTTCGCCCATCACAAAGCCGTCACGGGATTTGTCAAAGGGTCGCGAGGCAACAGCGGGGTTATCATTGAACGCCGTACTCAAAGCACGTAATCTACAGAAGCCGGCAATGGAGAGAGGATCTATGCAGGCTTCACCACTTCCAGCCAGCATCACATCCGCATCACCGTTCCGAATAAAGCGCATGGCATCGCCCAGGGCATGGGCACCGGTGGCGCAGGCTGTGGACACCGAGTGATTGGGTCCTCTGAGTCCGTGCCGCATGCTTATGTGCCCACAGGCCATGCTGGGCAGTAGTCGTGGCACGAAGAAGGGGCTCACACGGTTATAGCCTCGTTGCAGCTGCTGCCAGGCGCCGTAGACCTCCGTAAGATCGAACATGCCCATACCCACACAGACGCCGAATCGCTCTCGCTGCTCCTCGCTCATATCCTTGGGGTTCAGACCGCCAGCTATCAGAGCCTCCTCCGCCGCCAGGACCGCCAGCTGGGTAGCCGGACTCATAAGCTTCACATCCGCCTTGCTTAGAGGCTTCTCCAATTGCAGTTTGTCCCTGTCTATTTGGGCAGCAACCTGGCATGGCAGTCCTTTAAAGTCCGGTCCCAGTTGGGAGATGGCCGATTCCCCGGCCAAAATGCGCCGCCATGAGTCCCTTGCGTTGTTGGCCAGTGGAGTCACGGCGCCACTTCCTGTTATCACCACTCGTCGGCGTCCGGATTGTGTGGAGGAGTTACGAGTTGTTAGGAGAGTCAAAAGTTTAGAACTTCTTAAAAACGTCATGTTTTACATGATCAGTTGAGTGCGACCGTTAGAGGTGAAGAAACAACGATGCCAACATAGATGTCATCGATGTTTTGGGAACATCGATGTTTGGTAAGGAATGACCGACGTCTTGACATCTCTAACTGAAATTTGCGCGCGAGTTTCAACTTGGGACCCAGCTTTTATACGAAATTTAAAAAGCGGGCAATTGTTGTTATTGTTTCGAAAACAACAAGTTCCCGACCAGGAGTCTTCCTAGTACAACTTTATCAAATGAAGGTTTCCATGTACCAGGCGCGCAGAACGCAGCAGGCGGATGATTAGCTCAGTGTGACCATAATTTAAATCAGTTTAGTACTCTCGCGAGACCTGCTCTCTTTGATTTTTTCAGGCCAGTCTTACTTTTACTAGAAAGAGAGCGAACGATTGACTGACGTCACTGCATAAGTAAAAAGGTGCAGCGTTGCTCTACTGATTTCTGTTCGCCTGTTACACGAAATGTGAGAGGCAGGCAATTATTGTTATTTTTCGGCAACACAGTTCCCAATCAGTCCCCAATCGCAGTACAAATTTATAAAATACATGATTCATGTACTAGGCGCGCAGAATGCAGTAGGAGGATGATTAGAATAAATTGCAAATAAAGTTCCATTCATTCATCAATTGTTCAATTCATAATCATTGGGTCCAACTAACTTGTTGTTGTTGTCTTATTAGCTTACATATTGATTTTTATAATACAACTAATAATAATTACAGAAAGAAATCAAGAAAGCGGGAAAAGGCGAAAAATTTAAAGCAGTGCAAACAATAATATAATAGTTAAGCAGTGCATAACACGACTCACGTTTCCACTGCTTGTATACACTGCTTTTATCTGAAATGCTTTAGATTTGAACTGCTTTATTTTACATTTAACACAATTTTACATCGAAGATGTTAAATCTTCATTTGTTTTGTGTGTTGGCTAAATTAAATAATAATACATTTATTAAATAAGCCCCATCTAGCGGTAGAATCATATTTTCGCTTCCTAGAAAGAGAGCAAGCGATCGACTCACCCCAAATATAAGTCCATCGTTGCTCTAATGCTCTCTGTTCGCCTGTTACGCGAAGTGCAAGAAGTGGGCAATTGTTAATTTTTTTTGGCAGCTACCAAATCCCAGTCAGGAGCTTTCCCAGTACAAATTTAACAAATGCATGATTTAATGCACCAGGCGAACAGAATGCAGCAGGCGGATGAGTGTTAACATATTTTACCACTGCTTAGTGCTATCGCGAGAGCTGCTCTACTCGATTTTTTCTTACCAGTCTTGCTTGCTAGGAAGAGAGCAAACAATGCCTGACGTCATAGATAACGTTTTAAATTGTGTAAGTATGAAATTGATTATGTTTTATATGTGGAAATTAATGGAATAATATAAAATTAACCAGGCAACAGTAACTAAAACAAAACTATTTATTTAATTAATATAATCCAAAAACCGCACTTAACAAAGCCCTGATTTTGTTGGCTAGTGAAGGAGAGAGTAACATTTTAGTGCCTGGCGGTACCAACTATTTAAAAAGGTAGCTGTTTACAAGTTAAAATGTAAGAAAAGTATCATTAAAAGAGACTATCATTTGATATCTATCTATATCTCCAATCTATATATGTTTATCATGTAATCTATATATGTACCTATGCTTATAATATATTTATATATGTACATCTGTATACACTCGTGTAGTCGGCCAAGCTACTTAGTATTCTTGATAAGAGCGCCGGGTGGACCGGTTCTCTTTGGGTTTTTGTTTTTTTTTAAAGCAGCCAGAGAGCAGCAGTATATAAAGCTCATTCTAAACATCGAATCATACTCATTTCACTGCTGTTCCTCGTTCCACAACAACCGCCAAAACAATGTCGAAGAGAGGTAAATACAAACGTAGAGACACGCCTTTCCGAATAGTTGATAAACCTTTGCGCACTTCAAGTCTAATTGATCATTAATGTTTTTCTATAGTCTGTTGCCGTGGTCCGGGTTACGCCAGCCCTCTGGATGCCATGAAGGAAGGCCCACGGGAGACGCTTCTCTACACGGTGACCGTTCAGCCCAATTTGGATGAGGCTCATGGAGATTATCTATCCACTGTGGATGTGGATCCCGAGAGCCCCACCTACTGTCAGGTGAGTACACTATCTTTACCGTACACCAAAGAGCTGGACAAAGATCGATGTTAATTTACTTGAAGATTATTTATATATTTCTAGATTCAGGTTTTTATAGTGGCTCTTAAAAATTAGTAAGCGATTTCTTAAAAATTCCTAAATAATGTTTAAAGACCCCAATGGCTGCGCCCTTGCCTTAGAGATAACAAATGCTTTGACTTGAGATTTTCGACATGAACCCCACGTAGCTGAAAGCTGTTTTTAGGGGCAAATAATAATCAACAAAATATTTCTGTACACTTTTTTTTGTTATGTATATACATATATAGGTTACTAGCCAACTTTCAAGATTAATTTATTGTCATGCTAAATATAGTAAGTCTGAGATAAAACTATAGAAAACAATCTTTCTTCAATACAGATAATTCATCGAACCTTTACCAATCGTAAAGGAGATGAGCTTCATCACTCTGGCTGGAATGCCTGCTCCAGTTGCTACAATATCGACAAGGATGCCAAGATTATCCCAAAAAGGGACAGACTGGTGCTGCCGGCCTTAAACTCGGACTTTATTTACATACTCGATGTGGCTACGGATCCCCGGAAGCCAGAGATAATTAAGACCATCGATGGCGATGTTTTAAAGAGTCATAATGTTACTGGTCCCCATACCACTCACTGCCTGGCCAATGGCAATATAATGATATCCATAATGGGCGATGCCGAGGGCAATGCCAAAGGAGACTTTATCCTCTTCGATTCCGAATTCAATTGCATTGGCACCTGGACCCAGGGGGAAAAGAAGGCACTGTGCGGCTACGATTTCTGGTACCAGCCGTTTTTCGATGTTATGGTATCTTCGGAGTGGGGAGCCCCAAATAAATGGCGACGGTTTGTAGAAAATTTGATTTAATTTACTATGAAACTCAACATTTAATCCTGTTTAGTGGCTGGAGGACCAGCGATCTTGAGGATATGACCCAGTACGGCTGTCGTTTGAATTTCTACAAGTGGTCCACACAGACCCTGTACCAAACCATCGATCTGGGCTCGGATGGCATTACACCGCTGGAAATTCGCTTCCTGCACAATCCTAAACGGGCGGAGGGATTCGTTGGCTGTGCCCTGAATGCGAAGGTTTTCCACTTCAAAAAGAAGCCAGACTCCGATGAGTTCGAGGCCAAGAAAGTGATTGATATTCCTGGCAAGCTGGTTGATACTGGCAGTGGAACAGCGGAGGACATGGGCGGCATGATCTCGGATATTATTTTATCATTGGATGACAAGTACCTGTATGTCAACTGCTGGCGTCATGGAGATGTCAGGCAATACGACATCACCGACTGCGAGAACCCTATACTTACGGGGCAGCTCTTCCTGGGCGGTGCCATATGTAGTGACTTGCCCAATGTGATCGTAAAGGAGGACAAGGAACTAAAGGTGTGTCCTGGTCTATGGTTTACTCTTGTGCCTTGATTTAGACATTCGTTTTTTAGGAGAGGCCACCAGCTCGCTATGTAAAGGGCCGTCGATTGGAGGGCGGACCCCAGATGATGCAGCTCTCTCTGGATGGCAGGCGTCTATATGTCTCGTCATCTTTGTATTCTCCCTGGGATAAGCAGGTAAGTTCCCCAAGAACTACTTCTTAATATTCAGAATTATAAGATTAATATCCCTTTTTAGTTTTATCCCGAAATGGTCTCGAAAGGTGGTCACATTGTTCAGATTGATGTGGACACAGTGAATGGGGGTATGTCCTTGAATGAGAACTTCTTAGTGGACTTTAAGGATGAACCCTATGGTCCCGGCCTGCCCCATGAAATGCGTTATCCTGGTGGCGATTGCACTTCTGATATTTGGCTGCTTTAGGATTAGGATCAATCTATTACTACAAAATCAAGAAACTCCGAAATAAAAGTACAGATAAAGCTGTAAAATCATATAACTGCTATCATTTACTGTCGACAAATGCATTCTAAAATATTATATATAACAATTTCAATGACTAAATAATTTAGAGTCCCCAAGAGGAATTTACTTCACCTCTGTTATGGTGGGCCCCGATCTTTTGGCACTCTTGGCTTTTTGTCCAGCGCCGGCATGGATTTTCGACATTACGGGACTGCAGACGAGCTGGCAATCCTTCAGATGCTTGTCATACAGCTCCTTCTTGGCCAGCGAGTTTTTGTCCAGCCACGATGATTCAGTGGCACATTTCTCACGCACCTTGGAGCGATCAGCCTCGGTTATGACTCCGGCTGGTGCGTCGTCGATGGCCTGCCGACAGGCGTAGATATATCCTTCGAGGTTGTTCCTGGCCTGAACTCTTTCCCGCTGCCGATCGTCCTCCACCTTGTACTTCTCGGCATCGGAGAGCATGCGATCTATCTCCGATTTGGATAGCCTTCCCTTGTCATTCGTGATTGTGATCTTTTCGGAGCGCCCGGTTCTATTATCCTTTGCTGTTACGTGCAGGATGCCATCAGTGTTTAGATCGAAAATGACTTCGATCTGCGGCACGCCCCTGGGGGACGGGGGAATCCCGGTGAGATTAAAGGTGCCCAGCAGGTTATTATCATTCGTCATTGCTCGTTCGCCCTCGTAAACCTGAATGGTGACCGCATCTTGGTTGTCACTGTAAGTGGTGAAGATCTGCTGTTGCTTGCAGGGAATCCTAGCGTTGCGGGTAACCAAATTGGTCATCACACCGCCTGCGGTTTCGATTCCAAGCGACAAGGGAGTCACGTCCACCAGAAGCAGATCCTGGATCTTAGAGCTGCCAACACCCGAGAGAATGGCAGACTGAACCGCAGCTCCATAGGCTACCGCTTCGTCGGGATTGATGGAGAGATTCAATGTTTTGCCATTAAACAAATCCTGCAGGAGTTTCTGTATCTTGGGGATCCGTGTAGAGCCCCCCACCAGCACCACATCGTGGACAGCCTTTTTATCCATTTTGGCATCGCTTAAGGCTCGCTCCACCGGCTGCATAGTGGATCGGAAGAGATCCATGTTCAGCTCCTCGAAGCGGGCACGCGAGATCTTCGAATAGAAGTCGATGCCCTCGTGCAGAGCATCTATCTCCATGGATGCCTCCGTGCTGGATGACAGGGTCCGCTTAGCCCTCTCACAAGACGTTCGTAGACGCCTCAATGCCCTGGCATTGCCTTTGATATCTGCGTTATGCTTCCGCTTAAACTCTGCAACGAAATGGTTCACCATCCGGTTGTCGAAGTCCTCGCCACCCAAATGGGTGTCTCCAGCCGTGGCCTTCACCTCGAACAGGGAGCCCTCATCGATGGTCAGAACGGAGACATCAAATGTTCCGCCACCCAAGTCGAAGATGAGTACATTGCGCTCCCCCTTGAGGTTCTTATCGAGTCCATAGGCCAGGGCTGCAGCTGTGGGTTCGTTGATAATCCTGAGGACATTAAGTCCTGCTATGGAACCCGCATCCTTGGTGGCTTGCCGCTGACTGTCGTTGAAGTAGGCCGGCACCGTGATCACTGCGTCTCTTACTTTTCCGCCCAAATACGTCTCAGCGGTCTCACGCATCTTGGTCAGCACCATCGAGCTGATCTCTTCCGGAGCGAAGCGTTTGCGTTCCCCCTTGAATTCCACCTCGATCTTGGGCTTGCCCTTGTCATTTATCACCTTAAAGGGCCAGTGTTTCAGGTCCTCCTGGATCTTCGGGTCGTCGAACTTGCGGCCAATTAGGCGCTTGGCATCGAACACCGTGTTCTTGGCATTCATTGCGACCTTTGGACAAGTGTTTAAGGATTAAAATAGTACTTTAAGCATAGTATTTCAGATTAAGGAAGCTCAGAGAAAGAGAAGAACAAGATTTTTCATAACTAGAAAAGTTGGAAGCTACTGAAACTCACCTGATTCTTAGCCGCATCGCCAATAAGGCGCTCCGTATCATTGAAGGCCACATAGGAAGGCGTGGTCCGATTGCCCTGGTCATTGGCAATGATCTCCACTTTATTGTTCTGCCAGACACCCACACAGGAATAGGTGGTTCCCAAATCGATGCCAATAGCCGGTATCTTGACCATTCTGCCACTAAACACTTCTGTAATTTTGTTGCTCTTTGGTTTGGCTTGCTGCTGATAATTTTATACTTAAACTATGTTTAAGTCTTGACACTTCTCTGTCAGTAAATAGATATTTGATTTCTCCCACATTTCACACAATAAAATGTGGTTTCAGTTTGACGATTACTATTAACTCTGAGCACTCTGTGTTTTCTTTGGAATGAATCGTTTATTTTTATTGAAATTGGATTGATTTGGTTGATTATAAATAAGGGTAAGTTTGGATTTTGTATTGTTTCTAAAAGGTAGACTATAGTCCGAATAGTTCTCGGGCTTTAAAGATGTTCTTATCAACAACAAATTAATTAGTTCGTACATACATGGCTAGATCTACTCGACTTTTGATGCAGCTTAATTGATTTTTTCCGATTCCCATTAAATGTGTTAACGCTTTCCCTTCTTTTTCTTTTTTTGTCCATCTGGCCAGGCAAACCCTCTTGATTTCAGAACATCCTTTAATTAATAAAGAAAAATATTACGTGTTTTTTATTCGTTATACCTGTGAACTGGTAATACATCTTGTAATTATTTCTCACCTGAACATTGTGGCACACATAGTAGGCGTTATCCATGGCGGCGTCATTGAAGATATCGCAGCCTATGGATTTTCCCATACCGCCCTTTTTTTTGCCGCCGCCGCCCTCTTTCTTCTTTTTCTCCTCGCCCTCGCCGCTTCCAGCATTGCTGGATGTCGAGTCCTTGCTATTACGCTTCTTTTTGCTCTTTCCAACCATACTCCAAATTATAAATTAAATAAATTGTCTTCTATATTGATTAAATAAAGTATTTCTTCTGCCTAGCAACCATTACGTTGCTAGGGATTAACCAAAAAAGAGCTAAGGTATTGTCATGTCAACCGTCTTTTCTTTTTTTATATTTAAGGACTAGGCAATCGGGTTCCGATAATTAGCTTACTTTGGAACTGGATTATGGAACTAATTATTATTAAAAAAAGACATCCCTGATCTTTTAAAGCAGGACTGCCCAAAGTGCTCCTTATTCGATGACCGAGATGATTCTACCTTGTCGCATTCTAAGCAGCAAAGCGATCAGCTCTGTCACGTTTTCTTTGTGCGAGTTATGATATGAAAGACTCAAAGCACAATTTTATTATTTGTTTATACATTTTACTAGTCTATAATAGTCTCATATTATTTCTCTCAGAGCAAAGTCCCTTATTCTCCCATCTTAGCTAAACAATCTTTGCGAGCAGCTCTGTCACAAAGCCTCCTTTTGTTTTGACATTTCTAAATTGTTTGCATTAGAAAACAAATTGGAATTTGGGCATTTATTTAAATGACTTAATTTTTCGGCCCGCCACTGTTGTCCGAAAACACCCCCTGCTCTCACTGGCTATTTTCTTGAAATGTATTTTTATTAATTAATGCGGGTGCTCAATTATAAATTCGTCTGAATTTCAATAAAACCGTTTGCCTGCCCCGCGCTTGAATTCGAAGAAACATCCCAGTCGAATGGCGTCGGTCGAACGAGAAAGACCTCTACCTACAGATGGCAGATTTGAAAAGTGTTTGTGTCTTGGTCGCAGTTTGTTTGCTCGCGAAGGGACAGCGTACGCCGGACTGGAACAACAACGGGGGTAACGGGAACGGGGGCGGCCAGTGGGCCTTCCCAAATCCCCAGAGAGAGCCAAGCAGGTGGGACTACAGCAACAACAACCAGAACTTTAACAACCGTTACGAAAGTCAATGGCCGCCGGGTTATTTTAACAACTACGGCTATTATAGACCCCCACCGCCACCGCCTCCTCCGCCCTGCGGTCAACCACCACCCGGGCCCCCGCCGCCGGGTCCTCCACCACCCGGTCCGCCGCCCGGTTGTCCAGGCGGGCCACCGCCGAGGCAACATGGCCACCGTCATTGGAATCCACGTCGTCCGCCGCCCGGTCACCACAAAAACTTCCATAATATATTCCTGAGTACGGAGCAAAAGGTGGACACGGAAAACTACAATAAAACGGCGGAGGCGGAGGACTTGCATGACGATTTCAATGGTCGCTCGATAGTGGCGCCCGGCCAGTATCCCCACATGGTCAGTAGACGTATATGCACTCCAAACAAATTTGAAACACAAAAAAAAACATCAGATAAATAAATAAACAGAAAAAATCACACAAAACCGGAATCGGGGAAACGCCAAAACACGATTGAAGCCGACTGGCAAAACTGAGCCCTGCCATCTGATAACAGTTTGGGGGCCGATCCTAAGCATCTCTTAAGCTCACACCATCTCTTAACCTTCCATCTCTTAGGCCGCTCTGGGATTCCGTAATGAGAACCGCGAGATCGACTACAAGTGCGGCGGAAGCTTAATCAGTGAGTATTTCGTGCTCACGGCCGCTCACTGTCTGACCACTCACGGGTAAGCTTTCACTTTCACTCAAGTTACCAGGTACCGAAAAATATGATAGATTAATAGGTTTTTATAGCACTAACATTCATCACTAACAGCAGTATTTATACTATTAGTTAATGAGTATGTTATAATTATTCTTTATAACAAGGATGGGCACTACATTTTTAAAGAAAGAGCCCGAAAAGAAAACCTTTTAATAATAGAAGGATGCATTGCAGCAGAGACCACTTGGATCTCAATTTCATAGATTTTCATAGGTCTAACATACATAATTAACAAGGTGTTAGAGCAATATTACTATTAGCAGATCCTGAGTATGTTATAAGTATTCCTTAGATCAAGGATGGACACTAAATTTTCAAAGACGGAGCACAAAAACGAAACATTTTAAGAGATCAATTGGAGGCAATTTCTGAAGCAATAGGTTTTCGATTTTAAATTATTAGTATTATATTGTAATATTATATAATTTGTTCAGTTAAGTTAAGATTCAAGAATTACCTCCCTTACTTACATGACTTAGCACCGCCCCCGATGTGGTGAAAATCGGGGATATCAAGCTGAAGGAATGGGAGGACGATGTTGCCCCTCAAAGGCGACGTGTGGCTCAGATTTACCTCTATCCATTGTATAACTCTACCCTAAACTACCATGACATCGGACTGATCCAGTTAAATCGACCCGTGGAATACACTTGGTTTGTGAAACCAGTCCGACTCTGGCCAAGGGATGAAATACCGTATGCCAAGCTCCATACCATGGGCTATGGTTCGACAGGGTTTGCCCAGCCCCAAACGAACGTTCTTACAGAACTGGATCTGTCGGTGGTGCCAATAGACCAATGCAATGCCAGTCTTCCCGCCGACGAGAGTTCTCCCAGCGGTATACTCTCGAGCCAGATATGCGCCCATGACTATGAGAAAAATCGTGATACCTGTCAGGTGAGCAATATGATTAATCGAACTAAGAACAACTCGAGCGGATAATGTTTCTTAGGGCGATTCTGGAGGACCTCTTCAGTTGAATCTGGAGCGTCGGCAGCGCCGCCATCGCAACCGAAGGCGGTATCGCTACTACCTGGTGGGCATTACTTCCTACGGTGCCTATTGTCGCAGTGAATACCCAGGTTTTGGTCCCTCATTCGATTTTGTGTATTTTTAATTACATTTTTGAAATTTTGTAGGTGTTTATACACGCGTCTCGTCCTACATCGACTGGATTGCATCTATAGTGTGGCCGAATTACTACAGCGAATTTGATAATCAGTAAATAGTAATTAATAAATGTCGAAATCAGAATAGTGGGATCTATAAAAATATAAATACATAAAGATGTTATAAAATTAATTTATTTGAAATTTTTTTCAATATTCTTTTTTGTTATATTCTTGAAAAGGGAATAAGTCTTTCTTATTAATTTTGAACAAACTCTGCTTGATCATGCAGCTCCTTCAGTTCTGGGCCTTTGATTGAAGTAATTAAGAGGCTGGAAGAGAGCTGAAGCCCCAAAAGCTCATTCACAGTCCTAATACGAAAAGGGCTCTCCCACATAAAGAGACTCTCTACTCCTGAATACCCTTATTAATTTGTTTATATTTTGTTTTTAATTGATATGTTTTTTTAACAGACGAATATGTTCTGGCTATGTGCTGGCATAGCACATAATTTTTTATTATATTGATAATCTTTTATATATTGGATATACTTCAAGAGTATATAGCCTTCGGCTTTCTTGTTTCCTGTTTTGGATTTGTCTCTCTGAACAAGCTACTCTTAAATCAAATCCAACCATATGGAAGACCCGTTGCTTTTTTGTGTCAGCAGTGATAATTTATCTTTCCGTGTAATAAATGTTGGAGTTTTTACAAAGGCCAGTGTAATTAGTTCAAATTCCATTCCCTGCAATTATTCTCATTAAAATGTGAGCTAAGAAGGCTTGTGTCCGCCCAAAAAAATGCAGTTTATGATGAGAGTATTGTACATAAGCCTGCAATTGCTCTGCCTGCAGTTGCTCCTAGGGCCTCCACGCCTTGAGGGTAAGTGAACAATAATGCAAGGTCTCTGAAGATCATACAATCAATACTTTCTGTAACGCAGCTCTTAATGCCTTTGAAATAAGTAACTACCAGACCACCAAGTACTCAATCCCTGAGGTGTGGCGGGAACAGGAGCAGGAGTCTCGCATGGGCGATGATGTGGATAGCCAAGACCTGGAAATGGCCGAAAGCTATTTAAAGTTTGACGACGACGAGTCCAGCGAGGAGAGAATGCCTGCTGCTGCGGAATACCGTGAGGGCGCCTTCTGCCGACGGAGCTTCGATGGACGGAGTGGCTACTGCATCCTAGCCTATCAGTGCCTCCATGTGATCCGGGAGTATCGTGTGCATGGCACTCGCATCGACATCTGCACCCATCGGAACAACGTGCCCGTCGTGTGCTGTCCCTTGGCCGACAAGCATGTCCTCGCTCAGCGCATCAGTGCCACCAGTAGCTATCCACATCCCACTTGGAATAGTAATGCAAATAGTTTGTTTGTTTCAGAATGCCAGGAATACAATGCTGCCACCAGACGCCTTCAATTGGCCGATACCGGACGCACATTCTCCGGCAAACAGTGTGTTCCCAGTGTGCCGCTGATCGTCGGAGGTGTACCAACCCGACACGGACTATTCCCGCACATGGCCGCCCTGGGATGGACACAGGGCGGCGGTGGCGGCCAAGCCAATGACATTGACATCAAGTGGGGTTGCGGCGGAACGTTGGTTAGTGAACTGTACGTGCTCACGGCCGCCCACTGCGCCACCTCGGGTAGGTAAGTGAGTATATCGAAGGGGTCACAACTAAAGACATTCCTGTGAACCAGCAGCAAGCCGCCGGATATGGTTCGCCTGGGTGCCCAGCAGCTGAACAAAACTAGCGCTGCCCAGCAGGACATTAAGATCCTGATCATCATCCTGCATCCCAAGTACCGCTCGTCGGCCTACTACCACGACATAGCGCTGCTGAAGCTCACCAGACGGGCCAAACTCACGGACCAGGTGCGTCCCGCCTGCCTGTGGCAAGTGCCTGAGCTGAAGATCCCCAGCGTTTTGGCCGCCGGCTGGGGAAGAACGGAATTCCTGGGCACCAAGTCGAACGCTTTGAGACAGGTAGAGCTGGACGTGATCCCCCAGCTGCGCTGCAAGCAGATCTACCAAAAGGAGCGACGCCTACCGCGTGGGATTATCGATGGGCAATTTTGCGCTGGTTACCTACTCGGAGGCAGGGACACCTGTCAGGGTGACTCCGGCGGACCCATCCATGCCGTTTTGCCGGAATACAACTGCGTGGCCTTCGTGGTGGGCATCACCTCATTCGGCAAGTTTTGTGCCGCCCCAAATGCTCCGGGTGTTTATACAAAGATATTCAGCTACTTGGATTGGATAGAGAAGATAGCTTTCAAGCAGCATTGACTCCTTAGAATCAAGCTTATACACTTATAGCTTAAACTTTAAATACACTTGATTATTGACAGAAATAATGTACTTAAATACGATCAAATGTTTGCTTAATAACAGAAGCTTAATAATGAGAACTTTACTTCACATATATTCATAATAAGTGGGCTATGACCACACATTGTCTTCTATCCACTGAAGATAGTGCTCGATCCGCACGTAGACTCCGGGCTGTCCTGTAGCGCACGCTCCTCCGAAGGAAGTGATTCCCACCACATAAGGTATGCGTGTATGGTGGTGATGACGCAAATGTTGTTGGTACAGCAAAGGTCCCCCAGAATCGCCCTAAAAACAATGGGTAATTAATTGTAAAAGGAAAAATGTATGGTCAAATATTTGCACAATTTGTCTAATTATTTTAAATGCTCCAAAAAGTGTGTTAAAATATACAGAAAACCATCCCTGTTTTTATAATTGTTTATCTTTCTACCTTTTATTCCCACTCACCTGACAAGTGTCCATGTGGCCTGAATAATCTCCCGCACATAGATGACCAGGTCCTAGTCCGTTTTTTAGCTTATCATCGGGTTGCAAAAATCTCTGGCATTGATGAATGTCCAAGGGATAAAGCATCACTTGCAACAGTTCATTAGAGTGTGGGCCAGCTGGTTAATAAAATCGTATAGGAATCCATAACAAACAGTTTGATTAAATACAATTTAAATTGAAAGAAAATCCTACACTTTAGTATAGTAAACATCTATAACAAACATATATAATCTATAAATCAATAGGTATCAGGGACCACAGTAGCCAATGATAGAATACATCAAATGTAAGTTGAATAATTATTGTTAATATTATTGGTTTCTTCAGCGAGTGTTACCTTACATCAAAGTCTTTCACAGTTTGAATCCACACTATCAGACTTATGGAAACAAAACTTACACATCACCGACGCTTACGTCTTTCGTTTTAAGTCTTACTAAGTCTTACAAGCAATTGATCCCGTTTACTTATATCCGGCTCCAACCCAGCTATTCTTTCCCTTTTGTTGTCTTGCTCTTAGCAATTAGAATAACTTTTATCATAACAATACTATACATAACATGACTCTCACCGAACTTCGTTTGGCCATAGCCCAGGGCAGTCAGCGGACTTTCTGGCACAGTGTCGTGGTTCCATATACAGGCCACGTTCATGTTGGATCTCCTGGCCAGCTTGACCACTGCCAGATCGTTGGTCAGGCTCTCCTCGTCAAAGTGCGGATGCTTGGTTATATATTTGATTTCGATTAGCTGGCCACGAGAGCTGTTCAAGTCGACGCCTCCAATCAACGCCACTGAAGGGGGTTCCCTGTTCATTTTTTTGTATAAAAGTCATTAGCATTTCGGGTATTTGAGAGGGATTGTGTTTTTTTTGTTGTGTTTGCTTACCCGCCGACGTTGGCACAGTGGGCAGCCGTTAAAGCGAACTGTGCCGCTACCATGACGCAGCCACAATTGAAGGTGTACCGGCGTCGAGCGAAATTCTGTCGTCGAATCCATCTGTCGGTGCGCGAGGGCCAGCCAAGGGCACACTGCAGATCATATGCATGTAATTTGTAATTTTTGAACTATTTAAATGCTTACCATGTACGGATACTCATTCGCCAGGGTGAGTCTACCACCGACCAAGAGATTTTCGCTTTGATTGCGTCGCTGGATAGTTGGCTCAACTACTTCCAATTGGTCTTGATTAGAATTATTACTCTGACGCCGGCGACGACGTCGCTTATGGTGACCTCTTGGGTAAGCGTTCAAGCAGGCTGTCCAAAATATGTGGTCATGATCTCTTAATATCCGGAATACAGAAAGCCTATCCATACGCACCTTCCTCGCTTTTGCGAAGTCTGGGCGCCTGCATCACGTAGCCTCCATGTGGGCAGCACACCAATTGCTCGGGCCACGATGATGGACAGAATAATGGCATTACCTGAGGGGCAGATCGGATGGCACTGATGCAATCTCCATACCTAACACATCGTCCGACTAAGGGCCGGTCGTGGGCCTGGCAATTGCCATAGACATCAACTGAAACCTGGACAGGATATGATGCCGGTCCAGACCAATGCGATGGCTGTCCATATCCATTGTACAAATAGTTTTGCGACTTTCCCGAATGAATAATCGATGCCAAAACTATTGAAAACTCTAGAAGCCAACTGGGGAGCGAGCTCATCTTTCACGTCTGCCCTCGCTGACGTACAGTGGCGAATGATAGATGCTCGCCAAGATCTCGCGTCGCCGAAAACCTGTGTTTTATTCTCCAGCTTTGTATGCCCGTTAATCGTCTGGTTCAAGGGGTATACTAGAGGCATCTGTTGCACTTTTCGTTTATGTATTGCATTTTTAATAGCTTAAGGAAAGCTAAGATATTATTTTAGCCAAGCTTTATTTGCTGGCTTTTTGTATATTGAAGCCCTTAAAAAGCATTTATTGTTCTGGCTAGCAGTAGTCTTTAACAGCAGTAGAGTTTCTTTTATTCTTATTATTAATTAATATATTCCGATTACATGGAGATAAATATATGTAACACATTAAGCAATAGTCAAAAACTGGAAAACCGGTTGTTCTAGGGCACTATGTTCCATGGAGTAAACGTTCCTGCTTCGGGAACTTCAAGCTGCATAAACAAAGTTAATGGTTAGTACTTTAATTCGTTGTATATATTCTTGCTAAAAGGCATACCAAATTGGTGAATTTATCCTGGCAGGCCATTCGAATCCTGGCCGAGGTAGAGGGTGCTTCTAAGTTAAAGTCGCCAGTCAAGCCCTGATCCTTCCGAGCGGCTGCAATGGCCTCCTTGATGGCAAAGAAGACAGAGGATCCTATGAACAAAGGTGGTTCCCCCACAGCCTGTCGATAAACAAATAATAATTACATTAAATTTAAGTTTTTGCTTCCTTTTTCGCTCAAGAAATGACTAACCTTCGAAGAGTAAACAGCTCTGGGATTGGGTGCACCCGTCAGCAGGCTTACATTGAACTCCCCGGGTATATCCGCGAATCCTGGCAACTTGTACATGCCCGGGCCCCTGGAGTAAAGCATACCCTGCGGCGAGTACATGAGCTCCTCCAGCGTAAAGAGTCCATAGCCCTGCATAAAAGCCCCCTCGATCTGCCCAATGTCTATGGCCGGATTCATGCTCGATCCAATGTCCATTACAATGTCCGTGCTGAGCACCTGGTGGTCACCGGTCAGGCAATCGATCTCCACCTCACTGATGCCCACGCCGTTCGTATAGTAGCTGTAGGTGCGGGCATTGGGATTTGTTTCCGGATGATAGCCAATTCCTGGCATGGCATAAAACCCGGTAGCCGAGAGACTAACCCGATCGAAATACGCCTTGTTGATCCACTCCTTCCAGGTGCCTTCAGGCAGTGCCTCCTTGATGGGGACTAGCCGCTTGTTCAGCTTCTCGCAGGCATCCAGCACGGCCATACCATTGATGTCTGATCCCACGCTCGCCGCCGTGGGCGACGTATTGGGTACCTTATCGGTGGCCGTCTCCGCTATGTGAATCAGTTCCAGGGGGATTCCCAGTGCCCGGGCAGCGCACTGGATCATCTTCGTGTTTAGGCCTTGCCCGATCTCAACGCCGCCGTGAGAGAGCAGCACGGATCCATCAGCATAGATGTTGATTAGGGCACCGGCTTGATTCAAGTGCATAACCCCAAAGGCAATGCCGTACTTGGTGGGCACCACAGCTATGCCTCGCTTGCGCCATCGGTTCTTTACATTAAAGCTGGCTATCTTCTGGCACTTCTCGTCATACCGCGACTGCTTGAGGCAGTCGGACAGACAACGTTCGATGGGGAAGTGCTCCAGCTGCTGGTTGTAGTGTGTACGGTCGCCGGTCTTGTAGAAGTTCAACCGCATCACATCCAGCACATCGCGACCAACGATTCGGGCCACATCACGGATGATGTGTTCGCCGGCGTACATTCCCTGAGGGCCGCCAAAGCCACGGAAGGCTGTATTAGACGGAAGGTTCGTCTTGCACACCCAGCCACCCACTCGGACGTTGGGAATTCGGTAGCAGTTCTCGAAGTGATACATGGCGCGTTCCAGGACCTAAAAAATTACACAAATCAGACAGAGGAAACCTCAAATAACGTAAGAGCACTCACCGAAAACGACAAATCCATGGACCAGCCAGCGTTGTTGTAGCACTCAATGTCGCAGGCCGTGATCAGCCCCTCCTTGGTGAAGCCCACCTTGTACTTAAAGAGGAACGGGTGCCGGGTGCCTGTTATCAGCATGTCCTCATCTCGATCCAACATACAGCGTACGGGACGACCCATCCGGTAGGCGGCCAAGGCCACAGGAAGAGCCACCGAGATGCCACGCGACTCCTTGCCACCGAAACCTCCGCCCAGGCGCTTGGCTCGGCACACGATTCGGTTGGCTGGCAGTGATGTGACATGAGCCACCAACTTTTGAACTTCCGAAGGATGCTGGGTGGAGCAGAAGAGTTCCAGCTCATCACTGTCCCTGGGTATAGCCACAGCCGCATGGGTCTCTAGGTAAAAGTGCTCCTGTCCGCCCATGCGACAGCTCCCCTCAAAGGTAAGTTCCGCCTGAGCCAACGCCTCATCCACGTTGCCCTTGGTGACGAAACGCGGATAATCCGGAAAGTAGGATGCATGCTCGATAGCCTGTTCGATGGTCACGATCACTGGCGTCAGGTCCTCGTACTCCACTTTCACCAAGCGAGCAGCTCGCTGAGCCAGCGCCTTGTTATCCGCAGCAATGGCGCCTACAATCTGTCCGTAGCAATGGACCTCGCCAGCGGCAAAGACGTGCTCGTCGTGGAACACGGGACCCACTTCGTTCTCGTGATCCGTCAGATCTTTATAGGAAAAGAACTGCTGAACACCTTCCAAGGCCAGGGCTTCACTAGCGTCGAGCTTGGTGATTTTGGCTTTCGCTTTTGTGCTTAGGACGAAGGCCAGGTACTGCTCCCCCTCCATGCGAGGTATATCGTCCGTGTAGATGGCTTCTCCAGTGGCCTGTTTCAAGGCGGCAGCATGGACCTTGGGCCTGCCAATGGGATCGCAGATGGGCTGATCACTGCAGACCCTTTCGAAGAGTTGGGCACTCTTGAGGACGGGTGTGTGGAAAAGATCGGCACCGCTCTTCTCCTCCGACGACAAGGCTGTCGAGGAGATGATCCCAGCCTCAATCAACTTCCGACTGATGGCCAGGAAAGCCTTAAAGAACAAGCTCACAACCAATGCCCGACGATAGGCAATCATGCCGCCAGGAGCAGAGGCAGCCAAGGGCAGTTCCGTGCACAGACTTTCCGCCACTCGCTCCACCAACTGGTGACTCCACTCCTGTCCAGCCATTAACTTGGAAGTTTTAGGAGCTAGCACCGTGGTAGGAGCCATGCCGCCAAAAGCCATCGAAATCTCCGAGACCACATTGCTCTTCTCCTCGAAACGTACATTTACAGCAGCATTCACGATGGCTATGTCGTCATCCCTGCGTCTGGCCTGCTTGAAGGCCACCATGTGCTGATCGGGCGTGGTCTTCTGAAAGTGGATGCCGAGGAGAACCTCTTGGGGCTCAATCACATTTCTCCGATAGCCGGTGAAGAAACCCTCTCCCATGTGAACTATTCTCTTACGCAGCTTGCCCTCCACAAAGCTGGCGACCTCAAGTCGAGCTCCCGCCGCTGTGAGCACCGGATTCATGTCGGAAATGGGGCTGCCGGTCATTATGTTGCCGCCCAGACAGGCGACATTGCGGATCTGCTTGCCTGCGAAGTAATGCAGCATGTCGACGGTGCACTGGAAGAGACGCGTGCTTGTCTCTGGCAGCTCCTTGATCTTCTGCCTGAGGAGAGCATCGATCTCCATTAGACTGACAGCGGCACCAAAGTAGATGCCGTCCTGGGACTCTCGCACCTCCAGCAACTCCTTCACCTGGGTGGGATTGATCAGATGCGGATAGAGGAAGTGCTTGAACTTAACCTCCACGCCAACCTCTGTGTTTCCCACTACCACTTTGGCCGCAGGATGCTCTGCCTTAATCCGGAGGAGTTCTTCCAGAGTGGTCGGGCGAAACCAGGTCACCCTCTGTGACCTAAAAACCAAGCTCTCGGTGTCGTAGGCTTCATTCAGCTGAAGTTCGGGTGGGAAGATCGGTTCCTGGCTGGGATCCAAAGGTTGGAACTCGCTGCGCTCAAAGAGCTTGTCATCCGTAACAGAATCGGATCCGCATCCCTTGCCATTAACCTTGCAGCACTTGTCGCCCATTCCACAGGCAAACTCCTTGGTGAAGGTCTTGTAGCCCTCGAGGATCGGTCGGTAGCCAGTACAGCGGCACAAGTTGCCCTGGAATGCCACCTCCAGATCCCGCATAGACGGCTGCTCTGCATTCCGTAGGAGAGCGTACATGGACATAACGATTCCGGGAGTGCAAAAACCACACTGCGATCCATGTGCTTTGGCCAGTCGCTCTTGGACTGGATGCAGCCGAGTCTTGGTACTTCCAATGCCCTCCACCGTTGTCACCGAACAGCCATGCATGGCGCACACGGGCGTGAGACAGGCGTTGACCGCCAGGTGACGGATCTTGTTGTCAGAACGCTCCAGGCGTGACACCATGACTGTACAGGCGCCGCACCCACCCTCAGCACAGCCCAGCTTGGTGCCACACAGCCGCAGCTTGTCGCGGAGGTAGGTAAGCAGAGTACATTCCGGATCTGGGCTAGGTTCGATCACCTGGAATAAGGAAGCAGTTTGGGTTGGTCTTCAAAGTAATCATGCAGGAGAAATGACTCCATTAAACAAATAGTTTTACACCCAAGATCTTAATGCATCTTTAAATATTTGTATGTTACATTAACGTTTTGTTTTCTGCTACCAAAAATAGTTGGAGTTCAGATTGAAAGAGTTGCAGATATATAATACATAATTGCATTTATGTATCTTCAGTACATTTAGAACGATTGCAGTCTAAGAATAGAATGCGGAAACTAGATTTTTAACAATTTAAATCAGTATCTTTACAAGCAGGAGGACTTGTAGAATATGGTAATCCAAGAAGAAAATGAAAATACTATTTATTCCTATTGGAAAAAGTCACCATATCATTTTGTAAGTTATTAAGGTTCAAATCCATAATATTAGCTGCTATTTTAAGTGCACCACACGTGTGTCTCTGCCAGCCCTGTTTCAACAAAGTGCTCTCTATCTATAACTATCACAATACCGGCTCGACAAACAGCAGGTTATTTATTAGGACTCCACTTATGAGGCGTTAAATTAAGACATTTAATTGCTGCGATGCGGCAACATGTGCCACATGTGCCCCGTATTATCTGGATAATAATGCTAAAGTATAACTTTAGCTGCTTAGCAATGTAAACATTGTATCTGGTTATCACCGGCCAGAAATACGCAAAAGCCAGTGAGCTAGCTCCCTGTGAAATTGCATTGTAAAATGGCTTGATGTGTTGATAAGATGATAAGGGGCCACAAGCGGACAACGCTCCACCACTTCTGTGGGGGTCAATTGTTATCAGCAGCGCTCCTTCATATATAAAAACAGGGCGGCGAAATCGACACACATTCAATTGAGCAAAAAAAACAAGGCGGTTTCCATCAATTGTTCAATTAAAGCAATAAAACGTCATAAAATCGATACGGGTCGGAGTGTTTTCTTAACCGAAATTCTTAAGATACTGCACACACGCAAGTTATCTAAGTATCTTTTAGTACCTTTTTCCCATTCACAAAAAACACCAACACCGAAGTTGCTTGATTGCCCGACATTTTCGTAATCTCGTCGGTCTCAATGACTATATAAAGTATACGGGCCTGCAATTACGGTTCGCTAACATGTATCTGTAAGTGCGGAGGGAGTGCCTTCTTAATGTAATACAAAACAAGTTTTCAAATTTGTTCCGAGACACAACCGCTTCGAGCCGTTAACGAATACGAAATGAGCGTGCCAGCGACCGAGCAATGGACTCAAAACACTTACTTTCAGATAAGACCACTCACTGTCAGCTCCGCTGAACGGACAGCAGGATCTCCTTCTCTGGGTTTCTCTGGGGAGGTATTCTTTTCAAAATCTTGTAGGCATATGTCAATAGAATCTTTAGGTACCTATGGATTTCCAGCTTTCATTCTTATCCCGGTTTAATACCATATGTACATACTTAGAGAAAGTATTGTTTTAAGATAAGGCAAAGTCAGGCGATGTTTTTATAGATTTTGTATAATATAGATCGATTTGTAACCTTATTAAGTCGGTGTACGAAATAAAGTTTCTGTTAAATCTCCATCATATCAGCCAAGAAGATATTTTTATACGATTTTGGATAAGGTTCTCTACATTAGGTAATTTAAAAATTCTTTTAAAAATATATATCCAATTAGTATTTTGTTTTAATAATATAGAATTTAGTTGTTCAATTTTGACCGGATTTATTGTATAACAAACCTAATAGCTCAATACTGAACAGAAAAAGTAGAAGAGTATTAAAGGCCACAGGAAAATCTAAATTAAAAAGTGATTCGAAAGTTTTTATGTTTAGTTTTCATGATAGCTGTAATATAAAATACCTATTTGGCTTTACGTCTTCCCTATTATTTTACTAATTCATGTTCTTTACGAGTTTACTAAATCAATAAAGTAAATGAAGTAAAATTGAATAAAGTTTACTTTAATAATATAAAGTAAGTAAAAAAGTATCATCCGTTGAAGTACTCTTAACAAACTAGTATAACTTTGGTGTTTAAAATTACAGTTAGAGGTAAATATAGTCGATGTATAAAGGGATACAATCTTTAATCTACAATATAACCATTATCCTGCATTGGTAAACTAATATGTGTATCTCCATGGAGCTGCAATGGCTTTTCCCGCTTGGTTATGTGGCCAAAATAAAAAGTACAACGATTAACTTCAAGATAAGACTTTACTTACAATCTATTATAAAGCTGTTTGGTAACAAAATGTTTTTTTTTTTACAATTGTGGGTTGAATACCTGAATCCTCGGGTACACACATACATACAAATCAATTAGCATTCACACGTGAGGAACTTATGCTACGCAGACTTAAGATCTAAATCCCGCTCGACATCTGTGCCCTCGTATTGTGCTTGACGCCGCATTGCCTCCCGTAATTGTGTCTGCTCAAACCTTCTCGCCGACCACTGATACCTGAAAAATAATGTCAATTAGCACGGACCGAGAGGCGGGTCTAATCCTAACCTCCTACCTGCAGGCCATCCAGTAGGCGACGGTGCCGCAGAAAAAGGAACCAAAGCCCACATGTGTTGACAGATGAGTTCGGGAGGTGCCCAGGAAAGTCAGCACACCGATGCCAATTCCGCCGCTTATTCCATAGAGAAAACTGTTACGAAAGCACGGAATTTGCGAGACATCGCGGCCAAAGATAAAGAAGCTCTGTAAAGTCGAGTAAGTCAGTGTTATTTCTTAAAACCGAACATATCAGGGACATTTCACTATGGGTCTAATTAATGCCTACCTTGCTGGGTTCTTCAGGATCATCGGACATGGCTAAATATTGTTTTTTAAAATTTGGACGAGAACCAAAACAACATAAATAGAGGTGGTCTAATCCGCAATCGATACATCGATTATTACACCGCGTTAAACATGGATATCGTTGGTGATGTTGGTTTTCCACTATTAAACAAATCTTAAATCTTAAAAACAAAAAAATATCCAAGACGAAGAAATATAAATATTAAACAAATAAGAGATAAGCAAATCCAAATTTATATCTGCCAAATAGATGCATTAAAGTCATACTTTAAAGTTACATTGTTATATTATCTAAAAATAATAATATATATAATATAACGGTACAAATCTTAAAATCTAATAGCTTCCGCTGTCTATCAGAATTAAACACACTTTAAAAATGTTTTTAATTACTTCCGCGATTGTTAAGAACTATCGATTTTACCTCCCATAATCATCATATCGTAACATCGATGTTTTGATTTCGACAGCTCTAGTTGGAAGAACAAGAAAACGACAATTTGCCACAGTCACAATTTAATTTCTTTAGTTTTTTGGGTTTTTATTACAATTAAAGGCACAGGCACAAGAGCTCCAAACGACTATCCGTTGTGGCCAAGCCGATCCTTCAAGCAGCGAATCTCCGTCAATTATTGTCCGCTGAAAGACACCTAACAAGATAAAAAAAAAATTAAATACAAATTACAGGTAAGAAACTCAAAGTAGAGATAGAATTTAGTGATAGGGATTTTGTGCAAAACCTGGCCCGGCCAGGAGTTATCCTTCATTTGAGAAACCCCCCAAATCCAATGAAAACATACGACACGTACGCAAAAAGTAAAAAATACAAAATTGCAGTTAGCGGAAAGCAACGTTCTCTGGGCAGAGGTGTCAGCCTTATTATCTACTCGGTATGTCTCTGATAATCGCTCTTTAACTTGTGCTCCTCCCAGTTCTTCACGACGCGCACACACACAGACGCTGTAGCTGGCAGCAACAGATGTACATACGTGGTGGCAGCCGTATCCGACGCCATCATCCGAAACCGAATTTCCACACGTAACCGATTCTTCCAACTGGCAACTGTTCAAACAGAGACATCACCACCATGGACGCAGATATGTCCACGTCGTTCGAGTCCACCAATGGGACGCATGAGGGTACCACGACCTCCTCCACCTACATAGGCGACAGCACCCTCTACGATAGTGCTCTGGATCACCAGCTATCCAATCTGGCCTACCGGACATGTAATGGTAAGTTGGCCAAGCGACATAACTCTCTCACATCAATCACCAGGCACAAGGCAGCTCTGCCCAGTTATCGGAGAAGAATCTGAACAGATCACACATAAACAGCAAACAGATTACAATGGATATAACCACAAGCGGTCGGAGTTCTTCATACGAAGGGTCCTCCTCCAGTATCAATGGCGAACTGGAGGAGCAGGAGCTACGGAGGCATGACAAGGACCTTATGCCTGATGATCCATTTATGCATAAAGAGGAATGTTCACGAAAATACAGCAAGGAAGGCATCGTAATGGAATGGGAAGATCTCAATATTTATCAAAATCTGTTGGAACAGCGTGCTCGCCTCGTGCTCGAAGTTAATACACTCAAACTTAATGTGGTTGCCCTACAAATCCAAACGAAACACCGAGAAAAGCGCTTAGATAAGCTAAGCCACGAGAATGAACAAAAGACCTCAGTTAGTCGTGGCATCAAAAGGAATATCATGCTTGCAACACGCCAGTCTCTTAAAACACAAACTCCCGAGACTTTTCCCAACCGCTTTCTACCGCAAATATTCGAGGGATTCTCTGGCGATGATAAGATATTCATAAATCATTTAAACACCGTAGAATATGAGCTGGGTCAAATAGTCAAGAAGGTGTGTCTTCAGGCGTACGAACGAAGGCAACCTGTATTGCAAAATAAGATCGCTAAGAATTTTAAAGATCTAAAGCAAAAGCTTATACTTAAATACAAAACGGAGTTGGCCAAGCAGGACCGGAAACGACGAATAGATTATTGTGTCATACGACGAAAGTGCTTTCATTTGCTTCTCAAATTTATAAAGAGCAACATTCAGGATACAAGTTGCAACGAAGAATATTTAAAGCAGCTGAAAGTCCTCTATAAACAGGAAACCTCTAAACTCAAGTAAATTCTAAGATTGATAAACAAAATATATCTTTTTTACATATTTATCAAGATTGGAGAAGATAATAGCAAGCAAAGAAGCATAAAATTCCATTACTTTGAACTTCTTTCATTATAGTTTCGTTTACCAACTATTGTTTACCTTTTTCCGACCATTTTCAGAGAGCCTTTTGGGCGAACAGAGCCAAAATCCCTTGCAAGAACCCAATTCCGATAGCAAGATTGGAAACGAATCGACGCCGGCTGCCCACAAGACTTTCGGCTCTCCGTCGCCGGCAGCTTTCAACAACCCCACGCCAGCCCTAAACGCCAGCATGCTGCTGATCCAATCCGAGAGTCTGGACACGAACTCACAGGAGGAAGTCGATCCCAAATCGCAGCTGGCCAACAAGACAATATTCAAGACGGATAATCCTAACCTGTCAATTATAGAAATAAACGATAACTCCATTAAGAAGGCGGACCTGGAGAACGAGGTGGTGCTGGTCGAGGGAGGCAGTGACGTTAAGAACCTTTTAAAGAAATCACCCAGCAAAGGAGTTGCCTCAGACTCGGATAAACGTCGCCGCAAGGCGGAGTCGTTACTTCAGACTAGCAAGCAAAAGCTGGACATATCCATAGCAGAGGCTTCGGCGGTGGCTGATGGCGACAGCGAGAAGCGGGATGTAGTGGCGGTGGTGAATGTTGACCATCCACAGACAAAGCGCGATATCAAAATTTACGATACCATCGAGGAGTTTGAAGAGAATCTTCCCTCGACAGTAACACTGCTGAACACGCCCTTTGGCAGCAAGGTCTATCTTGTGGGCACAGCACACTTTAGTGAGGAGTCGCAGGATGACGTCTCATATGTGAGTAGCTTGAATGCAGACTTGTTTTTAATTTAAATTAAATATTGTAACCACCAGGTCATACGCAATGTCCGTCCAGATGTGGTCATGGTTGAGCTGTGCCCATCCCGTATTCACATCCTCAAGCTCGACGAAAAAACCCTGCTAGAAGAGGCCAAGAGCATTAATATACCCAAGGTAATTGCTTTAATCGGTGTGTCACAGAACTTTATTAATATGAATCTAATTTCCGCGTTCAGATTCGAGGAATCCTGCAGACACATGGCTACATCAACGGCATCTTTTTTATCCTGCTGCTGCAGATGAGCGCCCAGATCGCCAAGGATTTGGGTATGGCGCCGGGCGGTGAGTTTCGTCGTGCCTTCGAGGAGATCCACAAGCTACCCGGCTGCATTTTGCATCTGGGCGATCGTCCCATCCGCATTACCCTGTACCGTGCACTACGCGCTTTATCCGTCTGGCAGACCATGAAGCTGGTGTGGCGCCTCACCTTCACCGACAGCATTAGCATCGAAGAGGTGGAGGAGTGCAAGCAGAGCGATTTGCTGGAAAAGCTGATGCAGGAGATGGCCGGCGAATTTCCGGCCTTCTCGGACGTTTTTGTACGTGAACGTGACATCTTTCTGTGCCACTCGCTACAGCTGGCGGCACTGCCGCAGGCGGCGCCGGGTGTCCAGCAGATCCGTCCAGTGCGTGTTGTCGGTGTGGTTGGCATCGGGCATGCCAATGGGATTGCCAAAATGTGGGGCACCGTCGATCCCAAGAAGATACCAGCAATACTCGAAATTCCGCCGGCCAGTCTTGGCCAACGCGTCTGCACATATACGCTGAAATACGGCCTTATTGGCCTGGGCTGCTATGGAGTCTTCCGTTTCCTGCGACCCCGGCTGACGCGTTTCTTTTAGATGGGGCGGGGGGGACCAAAAGTGTGTATGAGGCGGACTGCTTGATGTATCCCTTAAGCCTCCTACGTTGTTAAAATGTTTAATTTCTGACCTGCGCAAGCAAATGAAGCGAATTTGTGTTGTTGTATTTTATTGAACAATGATGATGTTTTGATAGACTCGTTTATACACAAAAAAAAATATAACCGGATGTACATATATATATATATCTACATACCAGACAACAAAAAAGACCATTTCTGATAATCCTTGATTTTAATTTCCAGAATTGATGTATATAATTTATGTTTTATTTCTAAACATTAACAAGATATTCATTTCTGATTATTAATGTTATTTCAGAAAAAACTACCTACATTTCCATTTTAAAATATCAAAGGTTTTTACAACTATTGTTCTGGTTAACTCGCAAAAGAACTACATATACATGAAACTAGGTTTTGAATAGTTAAGGTACACTGAGCTGTTGTTTGTTTTAGGCTCGACAAATCAATCAAAATTCCCCTCTATATATACAATTTCATACACTCAAAATCGTACATAGCTGTTGTTCATTCCGTAGCAGAGATATCGAAACAAAAAAAGAGTTATTACTGTTCTTAAAGTTAAGGGACTACTGACGTGATGGAACCTTTCAATGTTTGATAAATTTATTAGAGCTAATAATAAATAAGAAGTAACGATGGTCTGCAGGGGGGGATTTTACAAAACGAAAGCCGAAACATACAAAAAACACATATGTACATGTACTTTATTACCTATATATACTATATCTGAACGTTGTAAACGTGATACATGCTTTTAAAGTACATACAGTAAAAAACAAAACAAAAACCCAGCAACTATAAGCAGTATGTATTCCGTAAATAGTGTTGTGTAGCATTTAGATTATATGTGTAACTTACCACCAGAAGCCGACAAACAAGAATTTGTTCGTAACTGACTCAAATAAATGTACTAAGTGTATTACTGTAGATCCATAGATCATTTCTTTTTTGGGAACAAGGCTTTTAAACTATATTTTCTATAACTTGGCTTAGCTTCGCTTTATAGTTTTTATTATTTTTGATAATGAACTTCAAAGATATGGTAGGCTTTTGGGAAGTATTTTTGTAGATCTGTAGTAACTGCTTCAAGAACAGTTTTTCCATTATATTCAAATTGTTTAAATTCCCTTTAAAGTTAACATAATACGTGTAGAAATCCTTGCATTAATTAATTAAGCCGCTCTTTCGGGAATATGATTAGCCAAACTTAATTGTGTAGGACTCCTAACCGAATGTAACCTCTTAGCCGAACGAGAGAATGGAAAAGGTCCGAACTTAGACGTTTCGTTGATTCCGTTTTTCATAGTGTCCGTGGGTAACCCTGCGAGCTTTGCTGTCTCTGCTCCCGTTTAATCTAGCTAATAAAACGCAAGTCTTTTCGCTGTTTCTTTTATTTTTCTTTTTAATTATATATACTTTAAACTTAGCTTAGCTCTAGACGACTCCTCTCTTGTGTGTGTTGCATTTGTTTTGTTTTCTAGTAGAGTTTTCTTGAACTTTTTTGCATGCCAACGTAATCTTGCTTCTGTTTCTTTCTTGAAATTTGAAAACATTTTGTGTTTTGCGCTTATATGTAGGTAACATATTTTTGTTTTCCTTTTTTTACTTACACTTCTGCTGCAATACAAATAAAAAATCTTAAATTGTAACCGTAAAGTTCTAGATAGTTACAAATTAAAGTCTAAAAGATGTAATTAATTTTTTTGAGGAGTTTAGTTTTTCGTGTGCGGGATTTATCTCTGTTATCCACCGAACTCTTACTCGTCCTTTTATTCCTTGTTTTGTTTGTTGGGGGTGTTTTGGGGGGGGGCGTGGGTGGAAGGACTGGTAATGCAAATATGTATCGTATTTTAAATATTAAAAACATATAGAAACTTTTGGAAAAATTCAAATCAAGCGCTGGCACAGGCGGCGCAAGGAATCCTTCATTAGAACAGAAGAAGAACCACACGCCACGGATTTTGGGGGGGGGACTCCACACTTTACACACACATTTGACAGATAGATGACGACGACTACTCCTGGGCTTTAATGTTACTCCTGCTTCCATTCGTTCGTTCTTTCCAGTTGGTTGTGCTGGACTCCGTTGTCATCATCACTCTACTCACTCCCTAGCTCTGGGCTCCAGCTTTTGTGGGTCAGGCAGCAGCAGCATGTGATGCCTACGGCGCCTCCGCCGCCGACTCGGCCTTCACCTCCGTTTTAATGCTCGACGATGACAGATGATTATTAGGGTCGGGCGCACTCAGGGGCTAAAAAGCAAGAGGAGGGATCAAGGATTAGCAACGCATGTCCATTGCGGTCTCAATAAGCAAGCCCTAACCTATAGCCAACACTCAACTGACACTATGACTGACCAGCGACTAACAATAACAGCAACAAACACGGACTAACTGGGAGAGCCACACACAACACACACACGTTTACCACAGAGAGCAACTGCATCCACTCGGAGTGGGGGCAGGGGCAGGTTGGCGAACGCACACACAAACACAAGACAACAGAGCTTTATGGGCTACCTACCGATTGGCTACTCACAATTCCAAGAGGCATTCCACCCACCTGGTGGTGGGGCGACAAATGCGGCCCCGCCGGCACAGCGTTGTTCGGCGACGATAGAAGGCCAGCGGCGGCGGCTGCAGCAGCGGCGGCAACGGCGGCCGCAGCAGCGGCCACGGAGGAATTGGCTGATGGCGGCGGCGGCGGCGGAGCCAGTGCAGCGGCAACAGCGGCTGCTGCAGCAGCTGACGGACCGCCGACGGCAGTGCTGCCCAAGTTGGTTGTACTGTGGGGACCATCGTGCGGCGTGGTGCTGTGTGCCCGATGATGCAGTGCGCCTGTATAATAGCCGCCATTTAATCCTGGATTGTATTTCGATTTGGTTCATATTTTGGTAGTTGAAAGTTTGGTTAAAAGTTATGAAATGTTGCTGTTTTTGTTGGTTTCGGTATTATATGTGGGGGGAAATTTTTGGTTTCGATTTGCTGTACTCTGTTTATTGTTTTTCTTTTTTTTTTGAGTCTGAGTTCTGAGTGCAAGTAAAGTGATAAACGCTGATTGTTGGCAGAGTCTGTGTGTAATCTGGGAAGTGGCGACTGACTATATATGAGAGAAATCTTGAGGTTTCACAATGATGGAATGCAATGTTCGTTCCGGCATCCGTCGCCCCTAAAAATCCGGAATTTCCGTTGCCACAGCCGCTCGCAAAATAACAATTGTCCCAAAGTCAGGAGTTCACATAGGCTCTTAGGTCTTTCTTTCAGCAATTAACCGATTGTTTCTTTTTTGTTTCGGTCTCTCTGCTTTTGTAAGCGTGTATGCGCTTTTGCTTATGCTTTTTGTCTATTTTGTTTAGTAGTAATATTAATAATAATAATTATATATATGTAATTATAATATTTAACGATTTATGTTTTAGCATTCCTTTAACAAGTCATCCAAAGTAATTAAACACCGTTAATGCCATCGGTTGACTCTTAATGTGCGAAGGCTCAACCGAATCACGAAAGAGCGTAACAAGACAAGCTTAACTGAGAACACTTGACAGCCAAAAGACCAAAACGAAGAGAAACCTTGTATTTCTTAAATTTGCAAATGTAAAGGCGCTATTTTCCAGAAATCAATTGTTATTTTCGAGCAGCTCTAGCTTTGTTTTTTACAGTGATGCAAATGTTGCAGTGTTGGGGGAAAACAGGCACGCGTCTCCCCTAAAATTCAGATCGAGGGACGGAACTTGTTGTGGTTTTCTACAACTAACCGATACAAATGAGCTAGGAATAACATTCCGCCTGACTTTGGGCCATTCATTACTGACTTTCGCCGAGATTACTCCTTAAACTTATAATGGTCTGCTCTGCGCTGCTTGCTCTCAATGAATTATCCATCATCATCCCAAGATAACAATAAATTGGTCGAAGGCACAGTTTTTCATCAAACATACATAAAAGGTGGACAACAAATTCGACAGCTTCCAATTTCGGCAAAGTTAAAACAATAGTGTTCATGAAAGATTTTGTTTTATTTGTTTTTATCTTCTTGTTTTTTTTTTGTTGGTTTTTTTTTTTTTTTTTTTTATGAAAATGTTTTTCTTGGTTTTCAAATAAACGTCTCATTGATTTTTTTGTTGTTGTTTTGCTTTCTTCTTTCGTTTCGTTTTTGTGCTTCATCGTCAATTGTTACGCTTGTAATTTTATTTAGCTTTCACAGTTATTAAAAATATCCTTTTTATACATTACAAAATAACAGTATTTTATTCCTTTGTCTCATTACGTTTACTTTTAGACTTATGCTTATTTATGTTTTACTTTGCTCATTTGTTGTTGCAGCTTGCTATATAGGATGTGTGTGTGTGTGTGTGTGTGTGTGTGTGTAAGTGTGTGTGTGTTTGATGTGTGAGTGTGTATACAGCTTCTGTATTTTGTGTCTGTTTTGTTATTTATTTGTTTTTGTTTTTAGTGTGCTTTATATGCGTGTATGCTTTGTGCTTGTAAATGTTTAAAATAATACACAATTTTTTTGGAACTTAGAGAAAAACAACCGAACAAACAAAAATTAAATAAAGGGGAATTAAGCTTCGAAAGGGACGATTAAGGGGACTTCGGTGATTCAAGAACGCGTTACCGGATAGACGCCTATATAGATATTTACGAATAATAAAGGAAATCAGGGAAGAAGAAATAATGCAACCAAACATTGGTGACGGATTCTGCGCTTGAAGCTTTTTTTGTTTTTTTAGTAGTAATTAAACTTAAATTGCAAAATTGTACAAAATTATAGTCTTATAATTTTTGTCGCTCCTCTGTGTTTCTATGTGTATGTAAATATATATATATATTCTCGGTAAATAAAATTACAATTTACACGCTAACAATGTTTAATGTACCACTCGCTGATGATGATGATGATCATATATGCTCGCTATGTCATCATCGCCGTCCTCCAGCTGCTGCCTTTATCGTTAAGGTCTAAATCTAGGTTCATTAATATTACATGTATTATCTTTTCTTTTTTTTTTTTTGTTTTCTTTTCTTTTCTTTCTCTTTCTCTTTCTCTCGATTTCGATTTTGTTTTTGTTTTGTTATTTTTTTCGTTTTGTTTTGTTGCTGGTTTTCGCTTTAATATAATTTCTTTAATATATTTTAAAATGTACATAGACTATGCGTTAATTTAACTGTAGTTTTCTGCTTGTTTCCGTTCATAGATGGTAGTTGAATCTGACGCGCCGTGTGTTATCTCATATCTATACTTTGCACATAAAGTTAGCATTTACCTCCTCTCTGCCGCTTGATTTAGCCAATCGAAAATACAAGAATTACGTACGTAAGGCGAAAATAAACGTGGATGATGAGATCATTTTGTAATACAGAGCAGAGCGTTGAGCAACCAAAGTAATAATAATTTCTCTTCGATTTCATTCATGTGTTCTCTTATTCGAATCATTTTACAATCGTTAGTTAGTCAGCAATAAATGGCGCAACATAATATAAACAATTTTCTTAAGCTCAAAAAATATGCTTTTTCACGTTTCGTTTTGGAATTATATCTCGTCGTTTTAATAATAATAATAATAATAATCACTTTAAAATACACAGTGAATACGTGGCTAAATGTGAGGACTACACTGAACATATTTTTACTTTACATACTCTTTCCGCTGATTGTTTCTTCTAGTTTCGGTTAAAGGCGGATACAATTGAGGGGCTTGGAAGAAGAGGTTGGGGTGGAGTGGGGGGCCAAATAGTAGGGAGTTTTCGCGAAACATTAACAACAATAATCCATCATATTGTTTACTTTCACCTTGTTTTTTGATTTGTAAATAATCTTTCAACTTATTTATTTATATGTATGTATATAATGTGACTCTATATATACTTGCGCACTTGTAATTTATTTTTATTTTTTACTAAAATCGAAGAATTGAAATGCTTATCGTAGAACTTTCGAAATAGTGATAGTGGCTACATCGATAGTTTAAAAACGTTTTTTTAGTGGCCCGTCGATACTATCGGTGTGAAGAAAAATTCCAAATTAGGATCTATACTATGTACTATCGGCACTATCGATGGTTTGGCTTTGGCCAGCACTGTCTATGATGCCATCGATACAATCAAAGTTGGAGTCTTCCATCATTTTCGATTCCGGCAGATGAACGGTATGTGTAAAAGTATAAATTGTCATTACGACAAATTAAATTGTTTTTTTTTTTTTATTAATATAGGAAATAAACTAAAAAATTCACTCATTTTCATGCGTTTTTCCTCAGGAATACCAATAATATCAATGGGTCACTAAAAAAAAGAAGTAAATCTATCGATGGAGCCACTATCGCTATTTTGACAGCTCTAGCTTATCGTTTTAGCTTGAATTGCAGGCCGAAGGCAGGCGAATTTCAAATAGTACGCGTGGGACAAATAAATGTATTTTCGAAAGTGTTTGTGCCAAAACAATGGATATACATACATACATACACACATACATAACTCTTTTGCCGTAACACAGGCTGCGCTGTAATCCTCCTCTCATCGACGTCAAACATTCTGAATTCATAAATATATATATATATGTATATAGCTATACATATATATATATGTATCTGTGTGTGTGTAGCTTAAACTTATATATCAACTCTTATAGCGTGTGTGTTCTTGATTCTTGCTTTAAATGTTATACTTTCATCTCCGAAGCGCATCTCTGCGCTCGCCTATATATATATATATATATCTATACTTTTGAATAAGTCTGAGAAAGAATAGAAGTATGTTTGTGTGCGTGTGTGGGTATGGTATGGTGTATGTGTGATTGTGTATTTTATAAAGTAATGTGTGTGTGGTTTAAACGATTTCTGGTATTGTATTGAATGGTTTTTGCTCGGTTTTGTTTGTTGATTTCTTTTGTTTTTTTTTTTCTTGATTTGTTTCCTTTTATGTTTTTTTTTTCTTGTTATAACGCTCCCTTCTTGCTCGCCTGTCTCTCTGTCTCTCTCTCTCTCTACTTTTCTTGATTTGATATCATTTGTAGTTTACCTTCGGGATAAACAGCCGCCGCCACGCCACCGGCGGCAGCGGTCTGCGGCGTGCGCATGAAGTACTCCTTGTTGACGCAATTCCTCAGGACGTCTGGAATATTGCCGACGATCGCTCGACGGATCTCGGTGGCCGCCATTTCGCGCAGCTCCGTGGCGGACGCATCGCTGAAAAAGGCGGCATGCGGTGTACAGATCAGATTGGGGGCATCCTTCAGTGCGCCCTGAAAGTCAATATAAAATTGGTTAGTCCAGAACACATCCGTCGTGGGTGCGGCGCCAACTCAGATTGCGTAAAATGTCTCGTTTTACAACAATCTCTTACTTGAAATACATTGTAAGGTTCGTTTTCGTGCACGTCCAATGCGGCTGCCCTTATCCGTCCTTGTTTCAGCGCCAACGCCAAGGTCTCGTCATCGACCAGACCGCCCCGTGCGGTGTTCACCAGAAATGCACCAGGTCGCATCTAAGAATGCATAATTTAAAAGATTAAAATGTATACATAACCAGCGGGGAGGAAGCAACATCTTTTGAGATTTCAGGATGGTTCTCATATCTACTTTACTGCACATCTCCAAGTGTGCGATCGCTCAACGGAATCGCCCTTTTTTGTAGTTGGCAAGGAAAGTGGGTTTTAGAGATGGCGGAAAATATCGATAAATTAACACTGTATCGATGGCGATAAATTTATACTTTTTCATATATAGGACTGTGTCAAAGACGAGCCTTAACTATATTTAAAGCTATTATTTTTCCAAATCAAATCAAGCCCGTGAAGCCCGACACGGGAAGCCCGACATTCTTTTATAATTAAAAATTCGATACATCTACTTTACTATATTTCCTATATAAGTGCGATATAATTAGTCGATATATTATATCGACATCTCTAGTAGTAATAATTTTACTAATATTTATTCCCAATCTTTTTTTAACTGACATGCTCAAATCTCAAAGTGAAAGTATTGCTCAATTTTAATTATAAACCAACTCACCTGTTTAATTGTGAACTCATTGATTAAATGATGGTTGTGCTCGTTAAGCGTACAATGCAGAGAAACACAGTCAGACTGGAAAAGCAGATCCTGTAGCGTGTAAACGCGTGTGAGGCCAAGCGACTTGTCTATGCCATCGGGCAGGTAGGGATCGTAGAAGATGACATTGAATCCAAATGCCTTGGCACGCAGGGCGACGGCGCTGCCGATGCGACCAAGTCCCACCAGACCCAATGTGTCACCGCGGATGCGTGCACAGCCCTGTGAAGATGAAATCGATGTAAGTTAATTACAGTTCCTTAACTTGGTTAATTCATATTCAACTTACATGCGCTGCCTCCCGCACTTGCTCGGGTCCGGTAAACTTTTTGCCCTCGCGCACCATATTCGCCAACCAGTATGTCCGTCTGTAGAGATTGAGGATCAAACACATCGTCGTGTCCGCGACCTCTTCGACACCATAACCGGGAACGTTGCAAACGGCGATGCCCAGTTCACCCGCCGCCTTCACATCGATGTTGTCTGTGCCGCTGCCGATGCGCACGATGATGCGTAAAGCTTTAAATTTCTCCAGATCTTCCTTTGTCAAGATGATGGTGTGCCACATCAGTGCTCCCACTGCCTCGTTGAGTACCTAGAGTATCCAGATTTCAATTAGAACAGCAATAGTAGAGCATGTTATTATATCTCGAACCTTTTCGTGTATTTCGGAGGTGCTCTGTGCATCGCAAAAGGCCACCGTGGCCACATCCTTTAGGATGGGCATTTCGATGGAGCAATCACGTCCATCGAGTAGGGCCACCAGTGGCCGGGCCTGAAGCGGTCCGTTGGCGAAGCTGCCCTTTACATCGATGCGCGTACGCTTCGGCATCATTAGATTTTTGTCCATTTCGCGCTGTCACTGTTTCTGTCTGATGTCCCCTTCACTTCTTCGGTCGTCGAGGTGTCTCTTGCCCGTGTTTTTGCTGTTTCTTTGAACTCCCGGCCTTTGGGTTCCTCTTGATTCTCGTGTCAGTGGTTTACCGAGGAATAGAGCCCGTTTTACTGCCTTTACTGATGGCTGTGTTCGACCGTTTTAAGTTAAATCAATGAAAAAAAACCGTTTGAAGACTATACTATGCAAACGCTGCAATCATTTTTGGCGCTTCATATTGACATCGAGAATCCTGCAATGAAAGCAACAATAATCGAGAAACATATAAATTAAATGGAAAACATGAAATGTGATGTTGTCGTTAAGAGAGCACAAAAAAAAAAAGAAAAAAAAAACCGAACTGAAACCAATGTCAGCAAAAATTGGCCGATGAAAAGTTTTTGTTTGCATTTCGCCGACATCAGCGATAAAGCTACGTTATTGCCGCACTCACCCCCCGCTCTTTTTCCATGTTCCCTCTTTCATATCATTGAGTGGAGTGGTCATGGGGGTGGGTGGGTGCTGCTGCTGGGAGGTGTCGTTGCAGAAACATAGAAATTTAACGCTGTTCACAAGCGACATACGGACATACAAATTCTCTGGCCTGTGCCCGGCCATTCTCCCGCCAGAAAGGGCGTGGCTTAAAGTCCATGTGGGCTCGAAGAACACCACCACTTCCCCCGCCGTATTTAGACAAATAAAATGTCTGTAATCCCCGCAACTAGTAGAAGAACAATTTAGACGCTTGCTCAGTAGCACAAGGTACTGTACCCCTCATAGGTTTATATATATATATATATGATCGACTCGGATTACGTATAGTAGGAGTCGCACACCGTATCTTATCAACGGGCACTTCTTGGTTATCTGACGAGGAATGGCATGGGCCGACGGATGGCAGGAAATTTTAGCTCGGCGTGATGACAATGTGACCGATACATGCTTGTATGTATTTGGGATTGACTTAGGTGTGAACTGGCGACTTTGTTCGCTTTAAAATATATTTTTAAGGCATTATGCTTCCTCCTGAACCCTGAATTCTAGTCTCCAATGGAAATTACTGAGGCCAGTACAGATTATAGCTCTTTCTGTTTTATTTTCGAGCTTAGAAGCACAAAAATAAAACATAGTAGCAAATATAGGCACTCTTTCAATCCAAAACAAAAATATTATAGATCTCTCAATTACTTGCTTGATTAAAATGAAATAATCCGGCTAAAATAAAACAACATACGTATCCCATTAATTGCTGACTGGCATTTGTGTAGTTTTTGTTATATTTAAACAGCAAAGATTTACTCTACATCGCTGATAAGCGACTCAAATCGGAACAAAGTGTACATATATGAATGCACACACAAATATATAAACATATATAATATAAGATAAGCCCCCAATGACTGTCTCTATGGCTATAAGCTATGTTTATACAAATATCTACACCGCACCGCAACCATCAGTCACTTCCCATCAGTAATGTGTCACGTATTGAGCAAAAGTATGAAATGCCGACGAGACAACAATAATAATAATATTAATAATGGCTACAAGAGCAACAATGCATCCAGTTATTTATTTATTTTTTTGCACAGTCAAAAAGGTTTTCTGTCTATTTTAAAATCAACTCGATTTGTATACCCTTTCAGAGTATAGAATTTAAACTAAATTAAGACTTCAAGATATGGGAAAACAAAATCCAAGCTCATGCACATTACCCCAGAGATTTCCTTGCTATGTAAATGTTTGTATATTTATCAAGTGCGAATGTTCTTTATTTTTTTATTTCCAAACAATTTCATCACGCACGAAATGTGTGGCTCTCTATTTGTGTGAATTTCTGTTCACAATCGTTTCTTTATAAAAATAGCTTTTAATGGTTGATTATTATTATTATTGAAGGGAATTTCTCTTGAAAATTATATACTTTAAAGCCGACATAAATATTATCTATTCGCTCCAAATATATATTTGATAAATATAGCTTCTTTCAAAAATGTGCATAGAATTGCCTATAGATATTTGCTTTATATTGTTTAGTTTAAAATCCAGACAAATATTCGCAATAGTACCAATGGGATATAATTGGAATAATAATAAATAACAAAATTTCACAATATTCTCCTAAACAGTCATAATATTCTCCTCATATTCCTATATCTCCTATAATATTTTTCGATCCATTCACTTAAATGGCTTTCTTTGAAGCTCAGCTCTTTTTTCAAAGCTAAAAATCGCACAACTTTGCCTTGCTAACTTCGATCAACAGTCGAAATGGAAAATGTCAGAGTTTTTCAGATCGAGCCAGAAACCAGTTTCGCCTCAGGTTGGCTTTTATTTTATGTTGTTTCATTTTTTTGTTGTGCTGAATGGTGCCACAGGATGTGCTAACCGCAAAGTGCGAGCGCCCACGCCGTAAAAGTGACTTGGGAATCCATTGAAACGGCAAAGAAAAACCTGTTGATGGCTCGGGGTAATAAGGAATAATAGGAATAAATATGAATTAAAATCATTTAATACTGCAAATCACAGCCAACAACCAATATAAGTCCATTATAAATCCAACTAGCGTCGGTGTGAGCAATGGCCTGTATCTAACAGATACATTCCAAGTATGACGCGTTGCTACCTGAGCCCGATGTCTGATTCCTATAACTGATTTCAATTTCGATGCTGAGCTGCGAGCTGTCTCAGTAATGTCAGTTTAGCTTGTTTTATTGATGAACTACGAACTTCGATCGTTAGGATGCAGTTATATTTTTCTAAATTATATATTTCTTGTTAGAGAAACATTTATTAGAGGATATTTAGTGAACTAAAGCCTTAGATTTCATGCACAAAAATCAGATTGATATGATATATGTGATAGATCGACTCGGCTGTTGTTGCGACTTAACCCTGCATGAAAAACTTCACAAATACTGTACAACTTTCATAAATGAAACAAAATTAGGCACATTTGTAGACACTTTAAATCAGGGACAGGCTACAAATGTATAAAAAAGAACACAACATTCCCTAAACATTTAATAACCAATGAATAATAATAGAGCTCATTAAAATCTCTAAAATAAGTCAAATCATGCTCATGCATTCCTCAATTGCTTGGATTTGGCAAATTAACGATTACTCGCTATCGGATTTCTGGCACCACTATTGAGTGAGCGGCACCACGAGTAAACTCCAACCGCGATGACGATGGCCGCGTACATACTATATCTTTTTATGGCCAGGGGACAGCAGGCGGCACAGCAACAAACCAAAACGCAAACCAAACCGAAAACCGGTTTATCAACATGAAACGAGGCAGACGGACGCTACGACGCACGATAAAAGAGAGGCCGTAAAGGAACTGAAAGTAACCGAGGGGAAAAGTCAGCAAAAGAGCAAACTCAATGGCTCTGTTCTGTTTCTCCTCTTTTTTATTTTTCCATCCGATTTTGTTTTCATTTCTTTGTTGGCAATTTTTGTCTTATTGTTGTTGTTGGTGTTGTTCCTCTTGGCCACAATTTTCAGGCAGGAAAAACTGTGTTCGCTTAAATTGTTTGTTGGCTTAATGCCTTTGCGCGATGTATACATACATATGTATGTACATATGTATGTGCTTGAACACGTTTTAATAAGTCATGCGCATCAGGAGCAAACAGTTTTTAAAGCCTTCGAGTGCCAGGAAAAGTTGAGGAATTTCAAGAGGGAGGATATATTGGTGGAAGCTGGTGCTTCATCGGAAAATTGAAAATGCTACTGCTCATGCGTCATTACTGCGACGGCTTTGGCGAATTTCGCACTTTAAGTTTGCTCGAGAAACTTGTTTTTTCTTCTTTTTTTTTTTGCCTGACTCAACCGGGTGCTCTGGTGCGCTGAAGCTACTTCTGCTGTCTGCTTCTTTCAGCTTCGTGACGTTGCGTTCCCGCGTTTTTACGGCCCCCGCAGCCTGCACCACCGCCTCCGCCCGCCATAGCTCTTCATTTCTCGTTTCCCTGCTTTTGGTTTCAATTTCTGCCTTCCGTTTCATGCATTTGCGTTAAAGCCGGCTTTTGAGATGACGCGGAAAGCCTCGTGGTTGAACAAAAATTAAAAAAAAGAAAGAAAATACAATGCTCTGATACTGAGTTGAAATATCGGGGAAACTTTAAATATAAATTGAATCACTGGCGGCGTTTATGGAAATCTACAATCGGTTTAAGTTAACCAGAGTCAATCCTTTATGGGATTTGAAGAGATCTACGACTATACACAAATATATGAGGCGTATAAACAAATGAATTGCAAGTCACAAACAATTCAAAGAATAAATTCAGGTAAACACAGTAGTAAGCAAGAGGAAAAATCTACATCGACTCGTCTTTAATAGTTCCTAGGGCCTCAGGTGCCTAAAATACCTTTAGGCATCCGTTTAATAAATTAATAGTTTGCCCAATTATTAATAACAAAACATTTACCAAGATCTATAAACAAAATAAAGCAAAAATTGAAATCTTTTGCATATTTTTTAGGGAAACCACTTAAACTGTACAGCTGCGTGACATTGACCAATGCTTTTTTTTTTTGTGGTCTGCATGTGTCATTCTGCATTTCGTTCATATTATTGTTTTTCCTCTTGTTCTCCCCTTTTTATTTTATTTTAATATTGATTGGTGCTGCTCGCGGTCTGCGAATGACGCACATTGAGAAACTGCAAGCCAGCATAGCGCGAGTGCCAAGTGACCAGAAGTCGGGAAACAAACACAAAAAACCAAAATAAATGAAATTTAACTTATCTATGGTGCCCCCCTCACCCACCCCTCTTCGTACGTTTACAAATTGCTGGGGGTTTCTATTATTGGTATATCTGTATCTGTTGTTTTAGACGGATTCTGGCCGAAGCATCGTGAAATCGTGTGTATGTTGTTGTTTGTACTTATACAGCCGAGGAGCACACAGGTCGATTAAGCGCAGGGGAAAATTATGAAACAAGGAAAATACCCTCGTTTCTAAATGGTTTTTAAAAGTTAATAAATAACGTGAAGAACCTACAACCTAACTTACTTACTATTCGAATTTAATCAATGGTTCTTAGTAGAGATTTCTGTTCCAATTTAACATTACAAAAGAAGAAAGACTTAACGAGATGTTAATTAGGAAAATCGATTGTATTTTTCTACTTAATCAAGAACACAATATGCCTTTTTCATATAGTGGTTCCTACGGTACCAAAGACACATATTGCTGCCATTGTCTTTTTTGCCCGAATTTTAGTTTCCGACTTGTATTTAAATTTAAATGCTATGTGCTATTTCAGATGCTGCTTTCGCTTGGCCTCCTCCCTCCCATCGCCTTTTCTCTGCCATCTTTGCCTCATCAAAGTGTGAAATTCTTTGGGCAGGTGTGCATTTTTTCACGCGTGCAGCTAGTCGGCAACAAAAAAAAAAAAAAAATAAAGAAAAAAGGAAAATAAATACCCGGCAACACACATCGCATAAAAATAGCGAACAATGTTTTGATATGTGAGGAAGGAAGGGCATTGTAAATAAATAAACGATAAAGTGTTTGGGGCGAGTGGGGGATGCAAACACAATCAAATTTATAAATTCCCGTAAAAAGAGGACACTGTTGTTGCACCAAAACGAGTAATGAAAACAATAAAAAAGGAGGCTATCGCTGCTATGTCGAAGAGCGTATACCCTTACAGGTTAAACTCGGAACGAGGAACCCACTTGAAGTCAAATAACAAGTTTAAAAAAAGAATTCCATTAAGGGCTATCTTATCTGTGGTTCCCATAAAAATCCAACAAAAACAGACTCGTGATACTGCATTGATTTTAAATCAAGAAAACCTGCACAAAAACCAACCATTACTTAAGTTAATTTGGGGAAATAAATAGCCATTTGTAGTGCCTCATGTTAGAGAAGTTTGTATTGGGTAAAAATAAGATTGGAAATCCTCTCTGGAGTTTTGACAACTGCAGCAGGCGGCAGGCAGCAGCAACAGCAATCCCGTCGCAAGTGCGAGTGGGAGGGAGGGTAGCGCAGGGGGGAGGTGCTCCGCTACGGCCAGAGTTGCTTGCCTGTGTGTCTGTGTGTACGTGTGACTGTGTCTCCGAAAGACTGCATGTGTTGGTGAGTGTGATGGGTACAGGCACGTCGGGCAGTGAAAGGGCGGCGAAACAAAACGAACGAAGAAGCAACGACAAAAACACGACAAGCGCAAAAATTGTAATAAAACTAGAAACAAGCGGCAATACGAATTGAAATGGGAAGCAGAAAAAAATGGGTAGCAATATATATATATATATATATGTATTTATGCGCCACTTTATCAAACTCGTTGAGTACTGTATGCGTGTGTGTGTGTCGATTTAAATCCGAATAAACAAAACATAAAGTATAATTCGGACGGGAGGAGCTGCTTCAGAGTATGTGTAGCTGCCAATGTGAGTAATATTTTCAGTCAATATGCGGGCACAAACTATTTATATATATATCAATATATATATATACTATATCGCAGTCTTAAATGCGCAAACTTTAAAGCTCTGATATGCTGGGGGGAAACGCTCCAACGATAAACAGCGAGAAAACGCCAGGCACTTTCACCCTTTAAAGGATTTTAATCCTCTCGCTTGAAATGTGTCAACATGAGGCTTTAGTTAGTTTTCAAACTCGTTGGTTTTCGTCTCCACTCCACTTCGTTCCCTTTCCTCGCCCCCCTGCCCAGTCTCTTTCGGCGGCAAAACAACGATGAGACAGCATGTTGCAGTGGAGTGGGGACAAACGGGAGTGGGCGTTGCGCAGTGAACCTTGCGTGTATATTGTCGCTAGGCGGGCGCAAAAAAAAAAACAGAAACATATAGACGAAATAGACACAAACGCAAGAGAGTGTGAGATTGTTTGTGTGTGTGTGTGTGTATCTGCCGCATATGTGTGTGTGGGAAAATAATTGCACAATTTTATTTATGTTTTGCATAGAATATGGCAGCAGGCGTTGCTCACTCACTCGCACACACTCACTCACTCAAGCGCATTAAACCGCAACAATACTTGGCCAAGTGTGCGTGCACCCACACAGAGACACACATACACATATGTATAAAAAGTAGTTCCGCTTTAAAATTCATCAGAATTCTGCACGTTTAAATTTTTTCTTGTACACGTTTATCGCACCCTAACACATACAAGCGCACTCTCGTTGCAAACAGAAAGGCAAAATGAAATGGTAATCCGGTGGAAAAATAGAATTTTAGTATTATTAAATCGCTGAAACGATTCAGCGGCGCACAATTTTATTTTTTTTCGGCCTTTTCTCTCTCTCGCTTATTCGTTTTCTTTGTACGGCGGCGACAGCGGCGTCTTTTTCTCTTTTTTTTTTTTTGCGAGTTTACGACTGCACAAAATTCACGTGCCAAACCATAGGCACACACAATTTTTCGAATGCACAATCCTGGCGGCGGGTTCACACACCGTCGGCGAGCATTTTTTCATATATTTTGTACACTTTTCGGCCAGTTTTTCCAAAAATTTCTTTACCAGCAACGCGTCCAAATTCCACTCGCAGCTTTCAAAATGGCGGACTACGAACACGGCGGATTTTAGGTTTTAGTACAGCAGAAATGACGCTATGCCGCGATGCTCGGCTGTCGATGACGCGTTGCCGCGCAATACAACTGAGAGCGGCGGACGGATTTAACACACACCTGGGCTATACGCTGGCGTCAAATTTGCCACGAAACGTGTCTCGAATTGCACAAAATTTATTGCGGAAATTCTATAATTCAGCGCCACCACTTGCACACATAAATTACCAGTGTGACCGCGTCCTTGCCGATGAAATATACCAATCTGCCACTATCGAGTATATACAAACTAGAGCTGTCAAAACATCGATGGAACTATCGGGAGCATCCGTTTTCTGCCGGTACCCGGCACTATCGAGATAATGGAAATAAAGAAAGTTTTCCATTACTTTAAATTTCCTTATCTAGATCACTGCAAATGAATGTAATTTCAAAAATAGTAAATATATTAAATGCCCTAGGCACATGGATGGAAGGATATTCTTAAAATGTTCTAAGAGCACACACAGATGGACTAACTTGTTCCCCAGCTAACTTCTAATATAAATAACTTCTAATAGATACAAATGTATATTTAAGTAATATATATTAGGAGACAAACATAGCATGAAATTTCTTAAGGGTAGTCAGCCTAAAGCCTAAGTAGTTATGGCTACCCCATCTGTAGCATTTATTTATAACTTTTATCAAACAGTATGAATAATAAATAGTGCATATGACCATTTGAAGAAAGACTCTGATGGTAGACGGATGCAGTGTGAACACGATTTGTTAAGTATCTTCTGTTCAACAATATCGACCATTGATATTTGGCAGCCCTGGTTCATGCTCATCCCTAAAACAGAATCCAATTTTTGAGATCAGAAATTTGGCAACTAAAAATATATTCAAACAGCATTTATTGTGAACCAGTAAGTGCAGCCACTAGGTCAAAGCTACCAAATAGAACGTATTAATTGAGGGTCTCCACTAAAATGTCGGTCAGAAGAGCAACCCACGCAGGGAGCTGGTACACGGACTCCGGTGAGTAATACACAAAGAAGATAACGCAACCAATTGCATATGCATTTATATACACTTATGTATTTCACCTCTGCGCCAGTGTGAATGAACTAATTTAATGAACAATTACTAAATTCTTCGATATTTCATAATGAAGAAACAGCTTCAAATGTCCTTTTCCGGATCGTTGCCCATGGCATTGCGTATTTCGTCCATACGATCGTAGGCAATCTCGGTGGCCCAGCACAGACGCTTCTCTAGTTCGCTGTTGCGCCGTCGTTGCTGACGCAGTGCATCCAGGCCGTGCTCCAGCTGTGTGCATGCCTGGAAGAACGTACTCAGCTCCGGAATGTCCCCAAACTCTCCAGGGTGTCGACTGAACCCCTGCGTAGCATCAGAGGTCAACTTGTCCAGGCGATTCTGCTGGAAACGCGTATCGAACATAGTCTTCAGTTCCTGGGTTGTCACCTTTCCAATTGCGTTGTTGCTCTCGTTCAGGTGCAAGTCCCGGATACGGGTATTTAGGCCAGAAAAATTCACCGATTCGAATTTCTCGCCAATGCCCTGAAAGAGTTCGTAGCTCTGCTTCAGCTCCAGCTGCATCTTCTGTATGTCATCGTCGATGCTCTTGGCTGCCTGGCTTTCTAGGAATTCGGCACGAACTTTAGGATCCTTGGGCGCACCTTCATAGTGGCCCGAAGCTTCTGATTTTAGAAACGAACTGGAGGATGTGAAATTCATCTCTGATGCCATTTTCGGAGTCTCTTTCTTCGCTGGCAGTTCCTTTTCGCTGCTGCTGGCTGAGGAGCCCTTGCCACTGCTTGAAGAGGGGAGACCCTTCATAGAGCTGGAAGGCTTCTTGGCCTTCTTATTGTTCTTCTCGAATCCAAAAATTGGCAGCGGATTCGGACTCAAGAGTAGTTCAGTAGTCTTCTTTTTGTCTGCCTCATCAACATTGGCCCTATTGCAAGGTGTACATTAGTTTATTTTTTCCTCTTTTTTTATGGCGACCTTTTGGACTTACTCCTGAGACAGTATGGCCGTCAGTTCATTGCGAATACGAGTCATCATCTCGTCACTTTCCTGTGTCTTCTTGTCAGCTGCCATCACGATAAACGATTAACTGAAATTTGTATTTAAATAAATATTAATTATTTTAGCTGCTGTGCTATGCGTACAGATTCTGGAATAAAGAGCTATGCGTTATGAATAGCTATTTGTTGATTTGTTGCTAAGCAACTCCAGGCCAACTAAGTTGAAAGAATGTAGCTTTTACTTCCCTCAAATCAAACAATAAAAAGCTGATACAAAAGCCATTTAAATAGTGTTTATTTCTGTTTTCTCTTATTAATTTTGCGAATCTAAAAAAACTCAATAAATTATGCTTGGTTTACCTTAAATTTCCTAGGCTCTGAGCTCTCTAGGCAGTTGGATGGTTGGCTCCACGCTGCCGAGCTCTCCCATGGACCCGCCCGCGCCATTATTGCACCGTAAGTCGGGGTCAAAGTTGGCCGTAGGAAATACCATTATCCTTTACAATATTTCTTTTTCTAGGCATGCCGGCTATACGTACTGTGGAGCCTGCGCTGCCTTTGCCTATCGTCAAGTTAGCCCCGTTGTCGTGTAAGTACTTTACCTCCTAAGCACCCACACACCTCAGTTTTCATGGTTATTTGTTGGTTGCAGCAAGCGAATCTTCATATTGGGTCCCTCCCATCATGTGCGCCTCCGTGGCTGTGCCTTGTCCGTGACCAAGAAGTATAAGACTCCCCTCTACGATCTCAAAATTGATACTCAAAGTAAGTCGAGTCAAGTGGAGTATCTTCTGCCTTTAACTAATAATTACCTTCTGTTAGCCAATGCTGAGCTGGAGAAGACCGGTCAGTTCACCTGGATGGATATAAAAACCGATGAGGACGAGCACTCCATTGAGATGCATTTGCCTTACATAGCCAAAGTCATGGAAGAGTGAGTTAAACTGATCTCAAGTCACTTTTAGCGCTTCCTAACGAGTGATTCTTTCGCTGCTTTAGCTATAAAGACCAGTTCACCATTGTGCCTATACTGGTGGGCTCGTTGAATCCCGAGCAGGAGGCACAATACGGTTCCCTTCTGTCCACGTACTTGATGGACCCCACCAATCTCTTTGTAATTTCCTCCGACTTTTGCCATTGGGGCCAGCGATTCAATTACACGTACTACGAACGCTCCTGCGGCGCCATACACAAGTCCATCGAGAAGCTGGATAAGCAGGGCATGGACATTATTGAGACGCTCAGTCCGCAGGCCTTCACCGAGTACTTGCGAAAGTACAACAACACAATATGCGGCCGGCATCCCATCGGCGTTATGCTGGGCGCCTGCCGTGCACTGCAGGATCAGGGCTACGACAAGATGAATTTCAAGTTCCTCAAGTACGCGCAAAGCAGCCAGTGCGAGGATATGGAGGATTCTAGCGTCAGCTACGCCTCCGGCTCCCTTGTCTTTGAGATGTGAGAGAGACGTCTAATTATGGGTAGCCAGCTGCGCGACAGCATTAATATTGTGGAATTTTAAGCCTAATGTTTTTTATAATTATTACTAGCCTCAAATTGTGAAAGAATAAATCCATTTATCAACTTACATACATATAATGAACTAGCCATCAAGCTGCGCATATACAAGGAGATCTTTGTCCCAATTTGAGGGTATGGGATGCAGGTGTATGCCATTGCGGCGAGAACTAACCATGGAACGAATCCGAGTGTTGCAGAGCTATGCTTCTATGCAGGACATCGCCTGGGACCTTTAAGTACCTTGGTTGACAGGCAGTCACAAGTATTTAAGCTACTATACCACCGGAAGGTGTTGATTAAGAGGCTAACGTCTTGCAGAGTCCGACAAAGGCTAAGGATTTTCCCTCTTAATAATCACATAAATTCACTTTAATATGACATCAGTTATTCGACCCAAAAATTGATTTCAAATAAATCCAAAGACAGTCACACATCTTCCATTTAAGTTTATTTTTCTTTATTTTTTTCGCTTTTTTGTTTTTTGTTGAAACATCGAAATTGACTCCTAAGCCATTTTGAATGATTTTCTTGGATGCATTTTCTGTTTTCTGTTTTTTGTAGTTTTATGTTTCGTTTTTATTTATCGTTTTCTGCTTGTGTTTGTGAGAGAGATGTGTTTTGGAGCTGAAATCAATCTGCTGGCCACCCTCGTGTCATGTCGTCTGCTCACCACCAGGCAGAAGCAGCCCTGGACCCTCCTCCAGCGGTGGCATCCGCCACGGGTCCATCCTCAGCACCCGAACCCCCGTTCAGTCGTGAGCACTGCTCGGCGTCGCTGGCGATCTGCAGGGCATTCATATTTTGGACGAACGTCTCCAGAGCTGCCGCATTCTCGTCCGGCGTATACGGCGAAGTTCGCTGGCTAAGCGGGCTGCGACGCAGGAATTCGTTTAGGTCGCTGGCCACGCTGGGAGCCTTAGATCCACCACCGCCGCCGCCGCCACCAACCGAGGTTGGATCAAAGTCGTAGCCAAAGGGATCTGGTGGCGGCGCTGGCGCTTGCGGCTGCATTCGTGTCAGCAGGCTATTCTGCACGAATAGGTGGGAATCTGCAAGCAAGGATATGAATATGGGATGTCCATCAATCCACTCAATCAACTCACCATTGCCGTAGTCGCCAACCACATTGTCGCAGTAGTTGGCGCCGCTGCCAGGCTGCTGGGACTGTTGGGGATCATAGGCGTTCGAGGAACGCACACGACTGCTAAAAACACTCGTTATTTCGACGTGATGCGGCGACGATGATGCATTGTTGCGCGAGAAGTTCGACTCCGATATATTGTGTATCGACACCTGGCAAGATAACAAATGTCGTTTAATTAGTGTCGAGGAGAGATTATTACGAGGTATTTAGTTTGCGCTGCTGTCCGGAGTGCCATTCGAAGTAATTTAGTTTAGTTTTGTGGTTAAAACAGTTTAGTGCTTTATAAATTAAGGGAAGGGTTGTCGAGAGTATCGATATATGTACACAAATATATATAGTTACGATATATGATGAGTTACGATATAAAAATGAGTTAAATGATGAAAAGCGAGAGTTAATATCGGGTTTAACCATTCCACACGTCTTTTAAGGTTAGCCTTTGAATATTTTCAATAAAGAAATTATTTAAAAATTGTATAAACTTCTAAAGAAAGTACTACTGTTTAAACTTCTTTGTTCTACACAAAGTATGGCTGCCTGACAAGCTGTAACCAGCTTATAAAATTCATATTCCCGCGACAACCCTTAAAAAGTGGAAATTAACTTAATCGATTTTTAATCGAAAAATAGAATGAGTTTGCTTGTGTGAGTCAAGATTTAGAACGCTTGAGTATATGTGTACGCACACCTGCAGCTGTCGGCTGTAGCTGTATGCGTACAAGGGAACGGCAAAGTATTAGCGCTCTCTGTGCCTTTTGAACAACATTTCAAAAGAGCCTGCTCTCGAGTGCAACAAATTAGTATGGCGTTACTTATCTTAGAGCTTGCATTGCCTGTGCCTGAATTGTATTCTTTGAAATGAATAATCTTAGCCCCATATGTCCCCAGTTTATTTGCATGCATAGGAGAGAGACTAGCTCAAAATCAAAATTAGTATCAATACAATGATGATTTTAGTTCGTGAAATATGAGTCGAAGGCGCACTTGAATTGATTCAGAATGCATTCCGAACAGTGACAGTGAAACTGCTGACCAAGTAGCCAGCTGCCATTGTAGGGGATGTCACGCACCTCGTTGTTGAGATGCTGGCCCGGCATTAGATTCTTAAGGAAGGCGGCGTCGTCATAGCGAATGACTCCGGTGTTGGGTATGCCCTCCAAGTAGGAATTGAAACCGGTGATGGTTGGCGGCGGAGAGTCGTCGCCACAGCTGTGATGCATGTGACAGTCGCTCGATCCGCCACCGCCGCCGCCAGCTGGTACCTGTGACGGGCCACCAGGTGATGCTGCCGAAAAGACATCGAAACCGTTGTAGTAGCTCGACTGTTGGTACTTTTCTTGCAGCGGTATGCCTCCACCAGCCGCCGGAAGGTAATCCGTCGACGACGACGACGGCTGCTGCTGCTGCTGTTGCTGCTGTTGTTGTTGTGGGGTAAAGCATGGCCACTTGCTGTCCTTGGTCCTTTGCTTTAGCTCACTACCGATGGCAGACAGACACTTCTGTTGCGAATGCTTTGGCCGGGCAATTACCGCCGCTTCGCCCATCAAACGACCAGGAGGACTGTTGCCGCTGCTCGGTGGAACGTTTGTACAGCTAATACTGATATTGTTGTGCGTCCCGCATCCGCCGCCGCCGCCACTGTTGCTGCTCCCGCTGCTGTTCACACTGGACGATCCGCTCGAGAAGTAGGAGAAGGTGGAGTTGCTACTATTGTTGCTAGCCTGGCTGCTGCTGGCTGTTGACACCGCCGACGGCAGCTGTTGCTGTTGTTGCTTGTGCTGTGTGGCCCGTGCCGCCTCCGCTACTGCCTCTTGCGGCGTATAGTAATTGACATTGCTGCCAAACTGCCGGTATCCGCCCATCGCGAGGCCATTGGTGACGGCCTGGTGCAGCGCCGGATTGCGTATGGTGAACATTCCGTTGTCGTTCTTGATTATCGCAGCCGGCTGATCCATGGCCATGGGTGGAGCTGCCATGGGCAGACCAGCACCAGCATAGTTTCGCACTGTAAAATATATATTTTTAATATAGTAAATCATTTGAACAGTAGCATATCTCTGATATCTTAATAAAGGTGACCGAAATTGACCTAATGAGGTTAAATCTCAGGACATTACAGTATCAATATAAAGATGAAGTTAGATTATAATACTTAATGTCCATAGATTTGAAAGAATATAAAAAAAAACATCATTACCTCATACTTGTTGAACAATTTCTAACACGCTTACTTACCCGACGGAATTGGATTGGGATTGGGTGGCAACATGCCGCCACTGGCCGCTTGTCCGTTGTTGCCTTGGTGGAACATGGGATTGCGCAGTGTGATTATATTGCCGCCAGCACTGGTTTCAATCGATGCTGTTGGCGCACCTATTCCCACTCCTCCATCGACACCGACAGCAGCATCGCCTCCGGATCGCTGCTTGTTGGCAGCTCCGGAACTGGCGCTGGCACCGCCACTTCCCACACCGGACTTTCCACGATTGCGACGACGACGCCGCGAGGATTTACCGCTGACACTGGCAGCTGAAGCAGCGGCAGCCGCCACATTTGCAGGTGGCTGGCTAGTGCGGATTGGTCGTGGATTGGCCTCTACCATGATCACGCCGTTGGGATCCATGCCAGCGTCTCCCGCTGCTCCAAAGTAACCCGCCAACGAATGCGATGGCTGCTGGAAGTGATGCTGCTGCTGCTGCAGCTGCTGCTGTTCGGCCAGAGGCTTGGATAGCAGCCGGATGGATTCGCTCTTCTGGCGCAACTGCTCGCTTTTGGCTGGATCCACCTTGGTGAGCGTAATGCCGGGCGGCAGCGACAGGTGCTCGACCTGGACCCCACGGTTCAGCTGATCCATGATGCTACAGTTCGGAGACTTCGCCTGCTGCTGCTGCTGCTTAGAGCTGGAGCTGGAGCCAGGTGACTGGCCGATGCGCAGATGCTGCATCTGCTGGGTCAAGGTGCTGGCATAGCTGCCCGTCTGGGAGGGGGGTATGGCAACTTCGTGGGGATTGAAATAGCCCATGTTGTGTGGAATGCCGGAGAGATCCTCTGCGAAGAAAAATGTAAAACGTGGACTGAAAATGAAAGGATCGACATTTTCTTACCCTGCTTCTGGCGGTTACCGCGCTTGCCGCGCTGCGTTCGCTTCGATGGGGCACTGCCATCGGCCTGGTGAGCGTTGGAGTGTGAGACTGGCTGTGGTTGCTGCTGCTGCTGTACACCGGAGGGAGATGACTTTGTACGCCCATTATTGACTCGTCCACCTCGCGCCTGCTGCTGTTGCTGCTGTGCGGGAGCGCCGCGATTCGATTCGATTGGTTGCCCGGCAGCCTGCTGCTTCTGCTTCCTCGTGGATTCAGCTGGACGCTGAGTTTGACCCTTGCCAGGGGCCAACTTCTCCTGCAAATGCTGCGACTGAGCATTCGATTTTCCACCAGTAGCATGCGCAGGCGCAGGCGCAGCCTTGCCTTTAGCCTGATTTGGAACCTTGGCTGACTGCGTTGTCTGCTGCTGCTGTTTTGGCATCACCTCTGGCTGCTTTGCCTTCTTGGACGGCGCGGAATTAGCATTTGACGCTGGCTTCTGCTTGGCGCTGATCACTGGCGGTGCAGCCACTGGCTTGGGTGCCGGAACAGTGGGCTTTGGCGGCGGCGGCGTTGGCATTTTCACGCTCACCTCCGACGACTCGCTGCCCGTTTCCCAATCGCCCTCCGACGAATCCTGCATGTGCAACGACTTGAACGGATTGTTGTCCAGCTGCCCAGAGTCCAGGCGCGACTTGACCCGCTTCTGTCGTTTTGGTGGCTCCGGCTTGGGTGCTGGTGCTGCTGCAGGCGGCGGCCTGATAGTTGTCGGCTTCTTGGATGCAGTCTTTGGCTTCTTCACACTGCACACGGAGCTCTCGCGCGTGCTTTGTGGCGTCTGCGACTTGGAGGAGGTGCTGCATGTTGTGGAACTGGAGGCGGTGGTGGGTACAGCCGGTACAGCGGCACAGTTCTTTGCCTGCTTCTTGCTGTTGTTGGCTTTAGCTTCCTGCTCTGCTGTTGCTGCTGCCGCCGCCGCCGCTGCTGCTGCAGCTCTTTTAGCCTCTTTCTTCTTGGCCTTGGCACTCTTTTCGGGCACAACAGGAGCTGGAGCTGGAGGTGGAGCCGCTACTGGATTAGTTGCAGCCACCTCCGATTGTACGGGACCCGAAGATGGCACCATATGGCCGTTGACGAAGGTGTACAGCAGCTTATCCTCGTGCGGGGCACTGCCCTTGGCCACCACGGTGACCTGCTGCTCGGCGCCCGGATGAGGCAACTGCACACGGCGTATTGTCACAATACGCTTGGAGGGATCGGCAGTGATGGAGTTGGCCGCCATGGCGGCAATTACATCTCGCGAAAGCTGCTGCGGCTTCTGGGGGTGCTGGGGCGGAGCATAGCATACGGGCGTGGTATAGAAGGAGCTGCTGGGACTAAACTCTGGGCACTGCATCTGAACTTCAGGCTCGGCGGCAACCGGTGCCGCCACAGCTGTCGAGCTTCCGCCGCCGCCGCCGTTAAGGATCTCCTCTAGCTGGGCCATTTTGGCCAGTTGCTGCTCCTTGGTGGGCAGGTATGAGAACTTAAATTCATTGTTCGTTTGCTTAACGGTGGCAATAAGCTCGAGTATAACGGTCTCCACCTTTGCCTTGGCTCGCTGTAAGTTCTTAATGTTCGCCTCCAGCTCGGCAATACGCTTCTTTTCCCTCTTTCGGCCGCCAGCAGCCGTCAGTGCCTTCATCTCGTACTTGTCCATGAACTCCTTGAAGTAAATGTCGAGGAACTGGCCTCGCATATCCTCCAGCTCCTTGATGCGCTTCTCCTCCTCCTTGCGCATCTTTTGCTTGGCCTTCTTGGCCGCCTTCTTCGGATTAGCGGTCTGCGGCTGCTGGGACTTGCCCTCGATGAAGTTGAGAGTCTCGTTGATCCAGCGCTGCTGATCCTGCTCACGGGTGTATGTGCCAAGGAATTCGGCAAAGTCCTGCATCATCTCCTCCTTGCTGTAGTCCGCCGAAAAGGTGGTGCTACCGGCCACAGCTGCCGCGGCTGCTGCCGCATTCACCGCCGCCGCAGTTGCATCTGTTTGCATCTGGATGCTCTTGCAGAGACTGTCCAGGCACAACAAGCTGTTGTCTGCTGCCGCCTGCTGCTGCTGCTGCTGCTGCTGAGGCTGTTGCTGCTGCTCGATTTGCTGCTGCTGCGACTGCTGCTGCTGCTGCTGCTGCTTGCATACGTCGGGCAGCTTTGCAGGCTTGCTGGAGGATTGCTGTGACAGCTTTGCAGGCTTGCTGGAGGATTGCTGTGGCAGCTTTGCAGGCTTGCTGGATGATTGCTGTGACAGCTGTGCTGTGGCAAACACTTTCAAGCTGGCCGGCTGATTCGGCGGCAGAGATGTAGAGGCTTCTACCTTGGGCGGTCGCTTCGGTGGGCTGGCGCTGGCTGCCGGCTCTGGCTGCACAGGGACTGACTCGGGATTGGACTTGACCTTCACCGGCACAGAGACTTCCTCAACGGTTTTGCTCTTCCGATCGTTGACAATCTGGGAGAGCTTCTTGCGCAGGCGATCTCGTGTCTCGTTGAAGCGAGCATGGCTGCACTCCTTCTTCACGCGCTTCTTGGAGTGATTCTCCTTGCAGGTCTCCCCAATATCTGCATAGTCGGCACAGCCTGTCCAGGGTATGGAAAATGAATGGCAAATCTCTGCAGGTTAATCTATGTAAGTCTTACATTTGCGCATCTTCTCTTTGCTCTTCTTATTGGCACCTGGTTCGCCGCTGCCCCTACTATTACCCGTTTGTGACATGTTGGGATGTTCGCCAGTCTTGGACTTGCCACCAGATGCTCCGGAAGTGCTATCTGGCTTGGTGCGTTTGCTGTGGGCATAAATATAAGTTTACCCGGCCGGTATTCCTCGCTTATTCCACTTACATTATTTGAGAGTCATGCAACATCATCAGTTGATCAACGCCAAATTGCATCTTCTCTATATTAGCGTCGCCTAGCGTAAAACTGCAAAAAGGAAGCCCGAAAAATTAGTATAAACGGAAAATTGCGAGTCAGTGTGAAAATTTCCAGCCAAAAATGACGGCCAATTTGACAACTGACTGACCTACCAATTTGGCTCAAAGAGACGAACACAAAAAAAAATATCAAAAAAAGATATCACAGCTTTGGAATTTTCCTTTTACACCAAGTTTATGTTGGTTTTCTTGATGGATTCTGTAGGTACGGAAGACTAGAGGGTTTTTTTTTCTGTTTTTTTTTTTGGTTTTTCCAGAAGTATTCCAACAGGAATTTCGAACGAAAGTGAACGTCCTTAAACTACGCGAAGGATTTAATAATTTGACAGTCGATTTCCGATACCAGTGCACTATCATAAAAAGTAGGACCATGATGCCAACTAGGTAAGGTGGCCTTGTGTCATCAACTTTGTTGAGGACGATATTTTCCGGGACAAAAAAAAAAGCTAGATCAACGGAAAAGCGATGCAAACAAATAGTTATCCAAAAAAATATTAAGAGAAAGTGAATTTTTTTCATTATTATTATAAGAGATTTTTGAAGATAACAGATATAACAGCTGTTAGAATTAATTTCAGAAATGGCGACTAAATAATTCCGATTTAAACGCATTTCGCATTAAGGAGAAATTATGGACACAAATGCCACTTTATATAAATAAAGCGACTCCAAACGGCACGAAGAGCATTGTTAACAAGACTTTAATTCTGTATCTTAACAATTAATTATGCTATAAAATACCCTGTTCGAATTTCAAAACCAACAAAAACTGAAATTGTACAAGAATAATGAAAATGTATATGCAAAATGTTAAGCCGGTAACTTTAAAAATATCTGTAATTCCCGATGCACGGCTATTTTCAAATTCGAACCGGAGTCACACTTAAAAAGTTCAAATCCGACGGGAAAAAGTCTAAAATGACACCACTGATAAAGGCAATGAGATATCGATAGCAATAACGTCCTCAAAAGAGAGCCTTTTTCGCGATATGACTACCTTGCTTAGTGACACCGATAGTATGGCAACATTAAAAGTTTTCCGATACCTTTTGTTCGATAAGTTTGACGCCATAAAAATAGCGCACAAATGTCAACCAAAAAGGGGAAAGAATAACGTGATAAAAAGAGTAAATGATAAATTTGTAAAGCACACTTACTCATCTGTGATTTTGAAAGGCGAGTATCTGCAGAAATGAAAACCAACACAATTAGTTAGTTATATTATTCTGTGATCATGTTTAGGATATCAACTCACCCAATAACTTGAGCCAGAAACTGTTCGAAGCGGCCGTCATCCTTGTCGCCCACCACACTGTTCAACCGGAGCCGGAGATCTCCCTTTTGCAGCTCCAGGTGGCCAAAGTCCGTGCTGCTCGAGTTGAACTTGACAAAGAAGTTGGCATAGATGGATAGGACGAAAGTCCAATACGTTTTATACACATAGTGCTGATTGCGCAGCTCCTGCAGCTCGGCGGGACTGGGGGCCAGCTTGCGATTGAAGAACATCAACGAGGGCAGCGTGGAGCGTAGCTCTTCCCGCGTAAACGACAACGGCTGGAAGCAGCGCAGCAGATACTTGGTCAGAGGCGGCGAAAGCTGGTTGGCCAGGATCTTTCTGGCCAATTGGCAGGCGGAGACTCGACAATTTTCACCGCAAAAGAACTGCGCCTCGATTAGGTCGTGGCGGTAACGCTTTCTCGTGGTCAAGTGCTGGAACACCGCCCAGGCAATGTGATATGTAGTGCGCAGGGTATCCGTTGTGGTCTCCGTTTGCCGCCGGAACACCGATGATCCACTGCTGTTGTTGCCACCGCCGCCGCCGCCACATCCGGACGTTGCCTCATCCTCTGGCAGTTCACTGGACCGACGTTGCAAATGCTGCTGAGCTGCAGCGGAGCTTGTGCTCGCCGTTGCCGCATTGTGCTTAGCCTCATCGCTGGTGCAGGTGCTAAGAATCTTGGACTTCATCAGCTTGGGATCCTTCTCGACAATGCTGAGCGTTGTGCATTTGGCGCAATGACCCACTTGTCGCGGTCGCATGGGGGTGCCAGCGATGGAGCAAGTTATGCATTTGCAGTTCCTATCGGAAGATAAAAGGTATTTATGGGAATCTCTTCAAGCATCTGAGTCCACAACTAGTACTACTTACTCGTTATAGTGTTCGAGCAACGAATTGCACTTCTTGCAGAGATCTTCGTGTACCAACTTATTGGGCGGATCGTAGAAGCCATCGGGCCACTTGAGCTTCGTGAATGCCATAATGTTCTTCCACGCCAGCTGGCGATCTACGATGCGCTGGAAGTCAATAAATTCGTCATCACTGATATCCGGCAGCGAGAAGGAGGTGGCATCCAGGACGACCTTATCGAATATGTTGTACACATCCAACAGGCCCATCCGACGCTCATTCTCCGATGGCGACAAGTTGAACTTGTTCAGCTCAATCCAAATGTCCGTCCAGCGCCGTTCAATCGAGTGCATGTGCTCGTCAAAGAGCATATAGCGCTTTATTAAAGCGGTTGTCTGGGCCGAGGGAATCACCTCCTTGAGGGAGAGGATACAGGCGAGCATTGTATCGCCCAGCGGCGTGAACACATGTTGCTGGAACAGACGTTGGCACAGTAGCACCCATGAGAGCTTGAATTTGCGCAGGAAATCGTTCTCGAACGCAAAGAGGCTGAGGGAAATCTTTTGTGAGATGCAGTTCAGATCGGAGTAGCCATCAAGTATGTCTGCGATGAGATTTAAGGTATGTTAAATGCATTTTTTTTTTAATTATATTATTTATAAGTTATATTTATTATCAAGGATTATTATCCCTTTATTAAATGTTCCTATCGTCGGTTTTTAATAAAATAGCTTAGTTAGGGAGTCTGTAAAATAATTCATTTATAGTAGCAGTCATGCCCTGCAGATAGACTCGCGAGTCTACTAGTTTCGCTGCCCGAGCTCTGCGTGCACTGACAGTGTTATGGTTCGTATGTCTTCGTCACAAATTTACCTTGATCTTGTGATTTAGACACACAAGTAGCGAAACAATAAAATAAAAGGCATGATTTTTAAATCCTACATTCCCTTACTTTTTAGGAGTCACATTTTTTTGTACTTCAATTTGTTTAGAAAGAAAACATTACACCTTACAAAAGACACCCGTTTTACAAAACAGTTTTAATTAGTTTCAATTATTTGTTTAACTACTTTTGTGTTCATTCTTCTGGTTTTTTCCTTTATATATTTTCAAAAACATATTCCCTGATATTACAATTAGTTATCCTTTTATCCTTCTTACATGTCAACATCCTTTCCGCGGAAATCTTCTCGTTCTCCTGGATGTTCTGAGCGATTTCAATCATGCCCTCCGAGAATGCCTTGACAATGCATTCCACATTATAGGCGAGTATTTGTAGCAGCAGCATAGGATTGTTCGCCATCAAGCTGAAAGGTACGTAGAATATGTTTAAATTGAACAATAAAATATGGGTTTAAAGGCATACACTTACATCGCGCTGAATAGCACTAATATCATATTATCGGAGATCGCTGTGTCATCAATAAAATCAAGATATTCGGCATTCTTATCGTAGAGGTAACCACTTGTAATCCAATAGATTTCCTTGTTGCACTCAAGCAGCTTCTCAAACTTATTGTAGGCAGCATCGTTTCTGTTCAAAGTTAATTTAAATTTAAAGTTTTAGTGATATTTGTTGTGACTTAACAAATATCCATAAAATGACAGGCTTAGTGTCCGAAAATATGCAATGAAAGTATTTAATAATGCAAATTGTGGCCTACTTTTGGGGCACTTTTAAATTGATTTAAAATCAACAGCTATTTATGTGGCATTACTTTGTGCTAATTCGTGGTTAATTATATAAATTATTACATATAATATTATAAATAAATATTACAAAAAATAAATATTACAAAAATAACACTTGTCCGATCTTACAGTGCCTAAACGTGATATTTAATGCTTATAAAAACTAGATTTTAAAAGCAAGGGTGCCACAGAAATCGTTAGTAATTTAAAATTGTTTGAAAACTTGCAATAAATCACTCTTGGGCCTTATATATTGTCTAAACATTTGTTATTCCTTTCAACATTTTGATTTAATTCCAAACCATGGCGATTTCTTTGCTAAATACTGCAAAATACTTGTAGGGGCAAGAAACTCTGCCGTCTCTCTGTTCAACGTATGTACTCCTGGAGTACTAACCTTTATACAAATTAACATACATTTATTGAATATCTCTTCTTTTAAAATAAAAATTTAGAAAACACTTTCCAGTCTCTAAGAACTTTACAATAACAACACAATCAAAGATCTGCTATCTTTATAAACATTTTTTTTTTGTCATATTTTTCACGGCACTTGTTACATATTGTCCTTACTTCAACATGGGGCTATAGGCCTTGATCAATACGTCCAGCAGCATGACCACCATGTGAGCAGCCTTAAATTGGTCCATCATAATAGCCATAATGGTTTCGCGGTATTCGAGACATTCCTTGCAGGAACAAAATGTGAAGAACTCCTCCTTCCGGTGTTTCACAAATATGAAGGCAAGATTCTGGAAATAAAGCTACAATGGATTAGGAGGGTACGTTCAATTAGGAAGCTTGACTGTGTTTAAGGCAAACGCACCGTAATTGCACGCAGCTGTCCATCGGCATCGCGAAGCGGATTCTTTGGATCCTCCGAGAACAAACGCATGTTCTCGATGGCCATCTAAAAAGAGGATATGAGAGGTATTATTCGATTTATTTTAAATATTAGTAACGTGCTTTATTTCACTATTTGTCTTCAGAAAGGAACACCTAATACTAGGAATCTATAGGCCTATTTTAGCGATGGGGGAGTAGGTGCGTTTTCTGTAATTTCTTTCATTTCCGGATTGGCGTCAGTGAATCCGCACAGCTGAAGCTGATCGTCGCGAGTCAACTTACAAAAACACAACCAGCAAAAGGTTTACAAAAACAAAACACGATGCCGATGCGGATGGATTTTGTGGGCTTCAAGCTTGATCAAGCCTGACCCTGCTTTAATTTATAACCGCGAGTATCACAATCGTTTCTTTCACAGTTTTCCTGTCAAACTAAAAGAGTTCTTGCTTTCAGACACTAGCACACATCGAAATCTCTAAGGATCTGTTCGGGAACCCACCAAATAAGATCGCGTCTCATCGTTGGGATCGCCGCCGCTCTTGTGCTCGCACTCGTGCAACAGCTTATCGCTCAACTGCAGCTCGATGGCGTTGTCTTCCCTTAAGCTCCATTGCATCAAAGAGACCACCTCCTTGTAGACAGTCTCTGATTTTGGGGCCGGAGCGTACGGATCGAAGGGCGGCAATGCCAGGATTGTGTGCAGTGTGTTGATAATGTTGCCCTCGGGAAAGTTGAGACGCGCCAGCAGATGGCAAGGCGGCGTACTGCTCCGTGCCGGCATCGCCTGTGCGGGCGGTGGCGACGGAGGCAGCTGGGAAGCGGCAGCGTCAGCGGAGGAGGAGGAGGATGAGGAGGCGGAGGAGGAGGAAGCGGCGGTGGCGTCGACGGAACTGGTGGCATCGCATATCAGCGGCACGCAGGCATCGTTGCAGAGTAGCGGCGCGGCCGCATCGATGGACATCTTCATGCTAACATGGCAGCAGGTCGCCTCCGGATCCAATTCCCCATTCAGCATTGGATCGTCGGAAGCTGACGCGGAGGCGGCGGTTTCCAGCTCATCCGTTTCTTTGGTGTGCGGCACCAGCACCACCTGCTCGGCCATTGCGGAGGTGGTTAGTTAGGTTACTCTAACCAACGTACAGAGTCGTCGGATCACTTGTTAGTCTTTGGTGGTACCGAAATTCGCGTATGCGCGACGCATTATTATACGAATCACAGATGTAGATGCACTTTCACTCGTTCACTGTATGCGCGCGCGTGTGTGTGTGTGTGCGGGATTTTGTTGGGAATGGATTGGAAAGAACGCAACGCGTTTTTCCCAGAACGCGCCAAGTGCGCCTCTGGTCGCCTCTCACTGGCTGGCTGCTATTGCCTTGCCATCCGATCTTTGTGGACTGTCCGTTGCCTGGCCGTTTCCGATTCGTTTTCACCCCGATTACTGTGATTTTACGCTTTTTGTGTCGCTCGTCGTCCAATTGCAATTGCAATTTTCGCAATTTTCTGCTGCAAAAACATCGATGTTTCTATCAAGACTATCGATGTATTTAAAAAAAAAACAATACATCGATTTGTATTTCTTAGATGTTTCCATTTTACGCCCTAACGGTCTGTTCAGACCAGCGCGCATCATCTCCTGAAAATTGCATGAGAACCTCATTCATTTGGACGGAATATAAGTGTTAGAAAGTAAGAAAAGCTTTCGCATCTACTCCGCAACAACCAAATGTGTGTAGTGCTACATGTACAGAAAAAACTTCTTACACTTTTCTAACTCTTTTATATACAGTGTTCAATCCGTAGCAGTGAAAAAATAAATATTGGAGGGCCGGTGCTCGACTCACGAGTTAGCACCGATAGTTTAAGCGCACTAATGAAGTCTAACATATCGATGTATGAAAAAAAAAGATTCAATTTGTTCAAGGTTCAAATTCTTTAAAGACTTGTTAAAAAGAACTTGCCTAATCTTTAAATTAAAGCATATATTGTTAAGAGTCTGGCTATTATCTCTTCAGTGAATTGATGCGATCTTAAGCGGCCGTATAAAGTTTAAATCTAGCGCTATAATATCAATACACTCCAACCCCGTTTCCACTAGAGTTGCATTTGCAGTGTGAGGTGAAAACAGAGGTGAGTTTACTTGACATTATCATATTTTACATGTATGTATGCAAATATACGTGTAATAATACACAGACATGTAGGTACTATGTAGAGAAATGTAGAAAATGTCAACTTTCTTGCATTATTTCTTGCTATTGCTTGTTTTTAGTAGACAGCGAATCTCATAGGTTTTTTTTTTTAAATAATTAATGACGTTGCTGCAACATAATAATATACAATAATTTATTGGCTAATCAGTTCAACGTATGGACAGAAGCTATAACTGCAAAGATGTCGTAGAGAGTAGCCAAGATTATGCCGATTTTAACTGTCCTTGGTGTCCTTGCATCTAACCACTTAAATTAAGAAAGGCCAATCTAATACATTTTACATATATTTACCTGAATATATTCCTATTTCTTAACTTCATTCTATTAATATATTTTTAATTTGCTATAACTTTCTTAAGTTTAGACAATATTTATTTTATTAAAGCATTTAAGCTGGCCTTTTCATTTCGCCGGTCTGTGTTATTAAACTAGCAGGGCCTAAAACCGGTTAGAGAGTTAGGAGAGAATCACACTTCTCTTATCAAATTTTCATACTGAACTTGTAGTCGGCAGAGCAAGTAGAATTCAGCTTCAAATCGAACAATACGCGAAATACTCAGTCGCTATTGAAATCTCAGCCTGGCAAGGCGAACCAGCTGAGCTTTATTAAGTTTATAAGTTATTAAGCTATAATCACTACAAAATGTTATCACCGAAAAGTGCCCTCCTTGGTGTAATCTCAGGGTTGTTACTGTTATGCTTTGCACAAGCCGATCCCCTCGTAGAAGTATTTCGATGGAAGCAGATGGACTTCTATAATCGTGGGGATGGTCATGCCAGCTTAGGAGGCAGTAGACCAGACAGACCCAGCGGATCGGGTAAATAATAAGATGCAATTACATCATACTTGTGTTTATATACTTATTATATGCCTATATTAAACAATAAAACGTGAGGAAAAAATTTACATAATTTGTGATTGTGTTTCTCAAGTGCATGTGAAAGTTTTTATACCCTTGCCGGGAGTATTTTTAAAACAATATTTCTTTTAGAATATTCTTTAGAATAAAAATTCTTTATTGCCGGCACCAGACTTGCCAATCTAGCCTTGTCCATTTTGATTTTGAATGATTTTAATGTAATAAGGAAGAGTATTTAAACAAAGCTTACTTTTTTGTTCAAGTGAAATATGAATATGCTTATAAAAACTAAATGAGGTCGGAAACACTTTGTTTTACCTGTGACATACTTATGCCTGCGATTTACGAGTATACTATTTGTAATAACAACATTGTGTTAACTACTTTAAGTATTTAATACTTTCTTTATTAATTTTTATTAATATTCCTATCTTAAATTTCAATAAATAATTTTGTTTAATTTTATTGAATACAACCAGCTCCTGTAGTCTTTCCTGGGCGATATTCCCGAGGAAAACGGGAGAGCCTGACCTCACGCGATTCACCTTTGGGTATTAATAGCCGGATCGACACAGCCAATGATAATGCTCCCTACATTCCATACAATAATGTGCCCATGGGTGTTACCCATTTCCGGGGTCGCCTTTTTGTCACCATGCCCCGGCGACGGGTTGGCATTCCGTCCACATTGAACTACATCGATCTGTCCAGGGAAAGTCGCAATCGTAGTCCCAAGCTGATGGCCTATCCCAATTTTGCGCTGAATCAGTTCAACGAGAGTGCGGAGAATCTGGTTTCCGTCTATCGAACCACAGTGGATGATTGTCAGCGGCTTTGGTTCATCGACACTGGAATGCTTGAGTATCCAAGTAAGTTTTCGATTTCAGTATTTGCTTCCTAAACAATAACATGAAAGATATGTTAAAATGAATATTCCCTTAGATAACCGCCAGCAGATTCGACGTCCCAGCATTTGGGTCGTCGATCTGGCCACGGATCGGGTGGTCAAGCGCTTCGATATCCCCGAAAGCATTGCGGAAACTGGTCGAGGCTTGGCCAGCATTACAATTGACGTGAAGGCCGGAGAATGCGGCAATGCCTATGCTTATATTCCGGATCTGGTTTACCGTCGACTCTATGTCTATCACCTGCAAGACGATCAGATCTGGGCTTTCGAGCATAATTACTTTAACTTTGATCCACTGGCCGGCGATTTGAATATTGGCGGACAGACCTTTCGCTGGGATGATGGCATCTTCTCAACCACTTTGGGACCCCAGCAACCGGATGGCAGTCGGAGTGTCTATTTCCATCCCATGGCCAGCACAAATGAGTTTGTGGTTTCGAATACGGTTCTTAAGGAGCGCTCGAATGCGGCTCGCTCTGATCATGGCAACGATTTCCGAGTCCTTGGCAGTCGCGGCCCATCCACTCAATCGACAATGCACGAGTACGATCCTAAGACCGGTGTGATCTTTTTCGCTGAAATTCAAGAGAACGGCGTTGGCTGCTGGAACACGCACAAAGCGTTCTCGGCGGAAAATCATGGTACAGTCGATTCCAATGAAAGGGACATGATTTACCCCAGCGACTTGTCGGTAAGCAAAAATATCTTTAAAATAAATCGTGGGGAAACAGATTTCTAATAGCTTTGGCTAGGTTTAAGGTCAAGACTTCGAGTTATTCAATCATGCGGCTTTAATATTTACCTAAGGTGATCAAATTTAACACTTTCCTCTACTTTAGAGATTAAAAATAGCTTCATTCTATAAAATTACAAAGAGCCCCGTCCTAAATGGATGCCTACTAAGCTTGTGGCGATCTATCACTTCGAAAACGAAGCTTTGCAAACATTTTAGGCATAATGGGATTTAATGGGAAGAACTATGGTCGTTTGGGAGGATTGATTGGCTCACTGAATGTGGAAAGAGCCACTACGTGCCCACCTACGATTTAAAGTAGGAAATAACCTGGTGATACAGCCTTTACATATATCTGTGTTTCATCTCTTAGACGATATATTAAAGCTGTATCTTCTACTACGATTACAGATACAATAGAGAAAGAAATGAACTTTCAATAATACCTACAATTGCTTTAATCCATCTGGTTGTTTCCCTTTTAGATCGATGAAGACGGCACCATTTGGGTCATGTCCAACTCGATGCCTATTTTCATTTACTCCACGCTGGACACGGATGTGTACAATTTCCGGATCTGGAAGCAGAGAACATCGAGGGCCAAGAGGGGAACAGTTTGCGAGTGATTTGTATATGTTTGGAATTGCTTTAATGAATGTTTCTTTCACAAGGTCGTTAAATAAGTAATAATGTATGTATATATATTGTATATTCGAATTTACCAACTGAAACTTAAATATATAAAAAATATATACCAGCATTTACAAAATGTACCGTTAAAAATTGCCTAAATTATTCATTTTTATCACATCTTAAATGTTACGATATATAGATGCTTTATTCCTTTTCGTTTTGTTGTTTTTTTTTGTCTTTTCACACGAGAAACAATTGGAAATATTATAGGGGGGGCAAACAAAACATTAATGAAACAAAATTAGAGGCACTCCAATATTGCATAAGGATACTAAGTTGCACATGTGTGTGTGTGTGTAGTTTAACCTAAAATACTTCAATTTCAAGTTACTTTCCCGCATCCAAACAAGTTCAAAGTTTCAATTTGGTGACCTTCCACAAAGTGTCTGCTATTCGTCTAGGGTGTATATATATCTATATTCAATTTGTATATATATGAATATATGAGTTTATATAAAAGTTTGCAAAAATATATATATTTATATATATATGTATGTTGATTTTGTATATGCTTCTCCCCAACTACGCCTACGTTACGTCCTTTAAGTAGTTTCGATGATCCTAGTAAGTGGTGTGTGTGTGTCTATATAAAGGAATGATGCTTCCTGTATTAGTTGACTATCATTGACGTATATATAATACGGGAATGGAATGATTACTGGCCCAGAGCTATACGAGCTTATTACAGTTACGAGTTATTGGTTGAGATTATTGCGTTAATTGGATTGTGGAATCTGAAATGTGGCTACTGCACCAAGTAGTCCTTGTAGCCGCGCAGCGATTTAAGCTGCTTCTTCAGCTTGGTTACCAAATCCGACGGCTGCACCAATATGGATATATCCCTGCCCACCGAGTTCAAACGATCCCGTATCTCCAGGTCCTTAAAGAACAGGTTCAGCGGACGGCCATTGATCTCGGTAAGCATCCAGAAGGTCAGAGCACTGCCGTCGCATGATTGTGTCTGAGATTTATAGCTATATTATTATTTGATCTCTAGAAAATCTAAACAATAACCCACCTTGGGCGGCAGGCCGTGTCGTGCGGCCAAGCTGTTCGGTACCACGTCCACTATAGTCGAGGTATTTCCGTCCCTTATCAATCCCAGGCACTGGCCCTCTCGATCCCGTCGGATGGCATAGGCCCGGCCAAACGGAATGCGTCGCAACAGGACCTCAACCTAAGAATTAAGTTAATAAGAATAGGGAAAAGAAGTAGAGCTCAATGGCTTCTTACAAAAAGCGTATTGGAGTTCCTGATTATCTTGTTGGCCTCCACAGCACTGCTGATGCTAACGCCCGCAATGGAGAGCAACTGATCGCCGATGTGTAGGGCATTGTACAGCACCGGATGCTCCTTCTGCTTCCAGCCAGCAATCCTGCAAAGCGTAAACACAACATCAAACTACATACTCGTGGAAAGTATGTGGGGAGAACTCACCAAACACCTCCGAAGGCATCCACCCAGGCAATGGAGCCAACGCAATCCTTGCGTCTCAGATTTAAACGAACGCCGCCCGGATGTATGATTTCCCGGCGCAACTGCATTACCTGCTGCTCCCTCAGGGTAAATCGCTTATTGGGCGACTGCTGCTGGCTCTGATTGGAGCTTGGAATGGCAGGTGGCGTGCCCTGTGGCGGTGGCTGCATGCGAAAGACTCCTCCTACTCCTCCTCCACCTCCGCCGCTTCGGGAGGGAGTAAACTCATTGTTGTTGGCATTTCGCTGAGTGGCCGCTGCTGGTGGCATCCGTTGGAGTGGCCCCTGTGCATCGGATGTGGACGAGCTGCGCCGGCGCTGCTTGTAATCCTCGCTCATTGTGTTGCAGATGCTCCTCACCTGCGGCGAGTTAGTGGAACTCGAAGGCGTTGACTGATTCTGTGACTGTTGCTGCTCAATGTTGTTGTTCGTGGCGCTGCTAGATTTCTGGGTCGACATTTTCGAAGTCTTCAAGGGAGTATTGAGCTGCTTCAAGTAGTGCAAATCCCTTCTGCTGGGCCGTGAGCTTATCACGAGTTCGGTAAGGCCTCGCGTCAGCCGGGGGGTTGGCCTGGCTGGTGTCATTTGTTGAGCAGGTGCAGCTAACTGGCGGCGTGGCAATGCCGGGCTACGGCTTCCATTAGTCACTAGCTGTATGGAATCACTGCTAATTCCCCTTGCTGGACTGTGGCTGCTACTAGTAATGGGTATGCTGGAGGAGAGGAACACCTTCTCGTAGTGGACATTGCCGCTGATGACGGAATCAGTGCCCTGCTCACTATTCACGCTGATATTCGTAATGCCCGAGGTGTCGGCGCTGAGTATTATCTTCTTACCTATTTTGGGGACCTGCGATGTGGCAGAAATCACAGAGGTGGAGGAGGAGGAGGAGCAGGCGGCAGCACTCGGCGGCGGATAGCAGGTGCCGTACACTGCCACTGTGGTGCCTTCAACTAAATCACCACTCAACACCTTCACCTTGGAAACCTGCGAACCGGGGCCATTGGCATCGATGGCATTACTATTACTGCTGCTGGGCACCTGCTGGCCCAGAACTTGTATGGTACTGCTACTGGCATTGGACGGAATGATTTGTACATTGCTTTTGTATTCCTGTGGCTGTGATGGCTTAGACCTGGTTAGCCCCATTGCTTCGGGAAAGCTAAATACCTCGGTAATTGGGGCATTCTTGGGCGGTAGCTCCGGCGGCTGTTCCAGGCCATTATTGCTGGGATTAGACACCTGGATGATCGTTATGTTGTTGTCCTGAGGCTCGTCAGCGGCAGCAACACTCGATGATTGGAAGCACAGTGGCTTATGTTGTTCTCTGAATTTTCTCTTTGATTTGTCGGCCGCACCAGCGGACATGGAACGCGACGTTTGGGGTCTGTAAGAAAATGGAAACTCTATGAAGATATAGAATAAATATCCTTTTTTATGGAACCTAGTGGCCTGCCTTATACACTCCAAGTCAGACGTTCGAATTATCTGTAAGGAAATCATTGAAGAATGGCAAAAACTATCACATTGACCGGAGAGAAATTGGACGAACTGTTCGTGAATGAGGTGGCCAAGGTTGTCAAGGTTGTGTGCCGGCTGCCCACCAAAGACAAGGTCACTCCTCTCTGCACTAAGTGGCTGAAGATATTCCAGCGATCAACAGATCGATTTTCTCGCAACTTTATGCTGCTGCTGCTGCACACCCAACTGAATCACAAAGGGGCGCTGAGCTATCCCTTCACAGACCCTCAGAGTTTGCGAATAAACTTGCGCACTCTCCACCGGTTAGTCTTAGGTATGGATAATGAGAGCACAAGCCAAGCGGAGGTGGACGAAGATGTAGAAGAATCCTATTTATCAGATGAAAGCCCACAGCAAGAGGAGTTCCTGCTTAGTCCCTGCAGCAGCAACATAAATATCATCAATCAACTATTGATGGATAAAAACAAGGCTTTGGCCGAGGAATTGCAGGCGCTTCAGCATCAAAGTGAGAAATTGCAAGCAAAGCTCGACGAGTTGGAGAAATCCGCTGAAGCGGAAGCAGCGGAGATCGACATGCTGGACAAGGAGCGCTGCTACATGAAGCGCATCTTCGTCTGCTCTTCAATCAAAGCCTTGAAGCATCTTTGCATTGGATGCGATCCGGCCGAATTCTTCGATATCCTGTACACTGTGCTCTGCGATAACGAGACGGACTTCAAGCGGGTGCGGCTCTTGGGTGAACATTTTAATCGCCTGATGGAAGCCCGTATCGATAACTACCAGCGGGAGCAGAGACATTCCCTACTAAAGGTGGCCAGCCAGAAGTATGACAAGCTGCGGGCAAAGGCTAGCCGAAAATATCAGCATGCGGTCGGCATGAAACTACAGGCTGAGGAGTGGGAGATAGTCCTCAGTGCTATGCGCAACATTTTAGTGCTGCGTAAACTGTTCATAGCCACATTCCGGGGAAAGGCGAGCACCAGGCAGGCAGTCCTCAAGTTCCTGCAGCGCTGCTACGAGCAAATGCCCCGTACATTGCCGCCAAAGATGGTTGGAGGTGGAGACTTACCTGGGAATTAGACGTTCGCATTGCAGCATGTGCTCCAGATTGAGGATTTGATCTAAAAAATTTCAAATTTATATTTTTTCCTATACAAAAATTAAATCATGCTCCTTACCAGCAGAAGCACGCTGTGCCGTGGCGGCCGACACATCGACGCGGACTCCATTCTCCGTGAGCACACAGGCCTTGCGCAAAAGGGGCGATAGAAATTCATCGTCCGACAGATTCAGATCCGTATCACTGGTAGTCTGTGTTGCCTCCCCAGTAGTCGCTCCTTCCGCAGCACCAGCCGCCGCATCTTCCTCTGCTACGCCGGAGGACTCGCTTATCTGCTCACTGTAGGTGCTAATGGGATCGGAGAGCATATTGAGTAGGTGCTGGGTGAGGGTGTTGGACATGGCAGTCGGCGCAGGAGCCGGGGCTGTGGGTTGAACAATAGCTGGACTGGAAGGCGGCTCGGGCAGAGTCAGTTGCGGCTGTTGAGGATGACTTGCTGCGCTTGCCACCACCACACGCTCAACGCCGGGAACGAGAGCTGCCGGCACTGGCGGCGGGGGCGGCAGCGGTGATGTGGGATCCCGTGTGGGCAGCAAAGGGGCGCGTACTTCAGGTAACTTGGTGTAGAGGTTTTCGCGCGGCGACAGAATCTTCATTTCGCGTAACTTGGAGCGCAGCGTTTCCACCCATTCTTGCATAATCTCCCTGGAACAACAGAAAGCAAAAGTGAATTGGCGCCTCGGCTTGTGCAACAACACATAATTGAAGTTGCGTGCGGCGAGCTGCTTACCAAGAGACGGCGTGGAAGCGTAACACCTCATTGCTGAGCGTGACCACAAACTCGAACTCGTGCGAATTGGGGATGAGGGCGTGCGATATGTGAAGTGCCTCTCGCAGCGACACCGACCACTCGGGCAGGTGTCCGGCCGCCTGGCGGGGCTCTGCATAGCCCTCCAGCAGGGCATCCGTATCATCGTGGACGCAAAACACCACCCAGGTGCACTCGGATTTCTGCAAAATTCGCAATTTTAATATTTTGTTAATTAATTTACTTTATCTTGGAGCTTGTTGTTACCTTGGGGCCAACAGTCAAACGCTTGCCGTCCGCCGTCAGCCTCTTGAGCCATGTATTCTTGTGTATTTCCCGGAACTGGGCTCCACCAGCTCCAACCGCCCCTCCTCCTGGGTTAGCTGCAGGTGCTGCAGGTGCAGAGCTCGGATTCCCGTTGGAAGTCGCAGGTGCAGTCGCCGCCGCTGCAGCCATGTCTCCGTCGGTGTCAATTCCTGCGTCCGCAGTGCTTACTTCGCATGCCTTGCGTTTTGGTTTTATTAAACTCACATTTCACACGGTTGCTATAATTTGAGGTAAGATTTGCTGCATTTTCTACAGGGCCAACAACAACAAATAAAAATCAGCGAATGGACGACGCCATTTTTGGTATCGGTATTTGGGTTATCGTATCAGTTCATCGATAAATATGCAGGTCTGGCAGCACAGCTTAGCGACCGGTAATTTTTCATTTACAAGACTTTTCCTATAAGTTCTCAACGTTTTACTGCAATATTAGCATTTTTTCACAGATTTGAGTGAAACCGAAAATGGACCACCTGACCGGGAGAAGAATAACCGAACTCTTTCTGCTGTGGGCACACTGAAATTGGCTAGTATTTTTAAATGACATATCGGCCTATCGATATCGATGACTCACTGAGACAAAATAAATAATAGTAAACAAAATAAAGTAAAAAAAAATAAATACAATAAGCAAGCGACTCTCGTCTCGCTTCCGAACAGTGTGCAATGGGCTTATTCGGCAAAACCCCCAGCAAAGATCCCAAAGAACAGGTAACACAATACATCAAAGCAATGACCTCGCTTGGAGGTGTTCTCCAGAAATGATGTCATGTTCCAGTTACTTGTGTTCTTAACTCTTGAGTGTTTTCTTCGATGTCTTTCGTGCTCGTTTTCAGGTGCAAGAGTGGACGCACAAGATACGAAAGGAGGGCAATCAACTGGACCGCCAGATACGGAGTATACAACGCGAGGAGGACAAGGTGAAGCGATCCCTTAAGCAGGCTGCACAGAAGAATGACCGCGACACCTGCATCATTTTGGCCAAGGAGATTGTGAACGCGCGAAAGGCCATTACCCGCATATACACGTCGAAGGCGCACCTAAACTCCGTGCAGATGCAGATGAAGAACCAACTGGGTGAGTGGACAATGAACCACTGGAGTTGATTGCTCTGACGGAATTAACCGATCGCTTTTGCAGCCACCTTGCGTGTTGCTGGATCTCTACAAAAGTCCACTGAGGTCATGCAGGCCATGCAGAGCCTGGTGCGCTATCCCGAGCTTGCGGGCATAATGCGCGACATGTCCAAGGAAATGATGAAGGCGGGCATTATCGAGGAAATGCTGGACGAGACCATGGATTCGCTGGAGGAGTCAGAGGAGCTGGAGGAGGAGGCGGCCAAGGAGGTGGACAAGGTCCTGTGGGAGATAACGGATGGTAAGCTCGGCGAGGCTCCCCTACCCCCAGAGGCTACTCCCGCTACACCCGCAGACAAGGCGGCGGCAGCGCCTGCTCGAGTCGAGGTACCGGTGGCGGAGGAGGAGGACGACGACGATGGCGAGGAACTGCAAGAGATGCAGAGCCGACTAGCCTCCCTCCGCTCATAGGCAAATTGTTACGAAGGTTGGATTCGATAAGTGGAAGCTAGTGGCCGGCCCTTTTCCCAAATTCAAAGAGGAATCAAAATCATCTTGAGAAGTAACATAAAAATTTACCTTTTAAGTGTAAAGTCGCTCGGTTCGAATTGTGATGAGCTGCACGCTTTTAGTTTACACAATTTACATTTATTTATTGTATAATTTACTTGTATTTTAAAAAACGACATAATCCAAGTGACGTGTCATCTTTTTCTTGGATACAATGACCGATTCTGCAGCAGCTTAGGACCGAATATTGTTCTCTATGAAATCGAGGTAAGCTGCCACTCGTGTGTACACGCCCGGCCAGCCCTTCAGGCCGCAGGGTGTCGGTCCGTAGGAGACCACACCGGCAATATAGTAGTTGGAATACCCCCCATCATTGTCCTCCAGCAGAAGCGGGCCACCGGAGTCGCCGCGGCAAGAGTCGACGCCTTCAACGCCTCCGGCGCACATTTGGTTGTCGGTGACAGTGCGCCGTTGGGATGCGTACCGCTGGTTGCAGGTACTCGTCAAAACAGGATCCAGCTCTGCTTTTAGCTTTATGTTGGCCGTAAAGCTGTTCTCCGTGCGACCCCATCCGGCCACCACAACTTTGCGTCCCAGGAAAATATCGTTGCGTTGCGACGCCAGGGTGGGCAGGCATACCGGCGAAATGAAGTCACTGTAACTGACCTCATCGCGCAGCCGCAGCAAAGCAATGTCATGCAACTGATCCCGGGAGTTGCCAGGGTATTGCGGGTGCGGTATCCGCTCCACCACCGGGTTGTCCACGTAGGGTTCGTTGCAATCCTGCAGGCCGTTCCTTTCCGTCGTACAGTCCGGATTCGTGGTGGTGTCCCAATCGCCCAGACGAACCGCCGTTAACTGCCAGTCGTTGGGTATGGCAGAGACGCAGTGCGCCGCCGTCAGCACGTAGCGATTGTTGATCAGCGATCCGCCGCAATGGTGCCCCTTGACGTTCCCAGCTAATGATGGAGAATAGGAGGGTTCAAGTTTACGATCATCAAGCCAAATTAGAGCTACTTACGCTTCGTGTATTCGATCAGAGCCATCCAGGGGAACTCCCTTTTGCCCGTCTCCACGCCGCCAACCACACGATTTCCGAAATTATCACCGCAATTGGGGGCCTGGGGGAGCAGTCCCGATCGTCTTGGAGGAGGAGTAGCAGCAGTGGGCTGTGGTTGCGTCTGCCGAAGGCGACTGTTTGCACAGCAAATCTACAAGGAACATAACATCATTTTCTGCATACTTCTTGAAAAATTTAAATTGATTTAAAAACCTTTCCGATTTTTTAGTTAAAATCCCTAAATCTTAGTCCTACTCACGAGCACATTTCCGTTGCGGTAACCACACTGACTTTTTCCCAGGAAGCTACGGTCGCTGTTTGAAACGACTCCGCGTTGCACAATTTGGAAAAGGTATCCGCATTCGGAGAGATTGATGCAGGTCCCACGGTTCTCATCAGGCGTCGTGCAATACCCAAAGATTTCTGTGGATTACAAATAAACCCAGTAGCAATGAGAAGGCGTGTTCAACATCGGGAACGGGAATGCCCCCCCGTTGAGCCGCAACTCGATTCGACGCGGGTTCAAGTTCAGCCCTGATAGGCGGCTTCGATCACTTCGCGGAATTTTCTTCTCTCAATCGGACATAAGTCGTGTCAGTCAACGACTTGCCTTGTGCGTATGTGTGGCTTTCCCAGAACGAGAGCATCACCAGAATGCCCCAAAGAATATGTGGATCCATGGTATGATAACTATCTGATGTCGTCCGAATCTGGATGAACCGACTGTCCGTGCGCCTGCCTTTGCCAGCTGGAAACACACTGAATCGCTGGCTGAGAACTGGTGAGCGGGATAGCTACCGAGCGATTCTGATTCTGGTTCCGAGGTTGAGCTTATCAGCACAGCTCTCTCGGCGAGCTAAGATTGCTTAAGTCCGGTCTGGGCCTGCCCGAGTCTGAGTGTATTTCAGGGTCTGGTTTTGGGTCAGGTTCTGGCCTAAGCCCGCGTCGAGGCAATCGAGCTCTGCTGGTGAGAAGATTCTCCTTTCCTGCGCTCATCATCGGGCAGTTTCCACTTGAGAGTGCCGATGATTTTATTCCTCAGCCGCACTTCAGGATGAGAGGTCTTGGTGCGCTTTAATGACTATGTATATACTGAAAGAGTGTCTGCCTGGCGATGCTGCAGCCGACAAGTCGATTGAGAGAGTGCGTCATACTTTTTTGGTTAAAACCCCCGTTGCCACACAACAAACTTGTCCGAGAACAAGGTTATAATTAAAAGCGGTTGTTTCGTTTTTAAGACGTTACATTTTATATTGTACTTATGGACACCATTTCAATTTGTTTTAAATAAAAGTATGAATAGGCCTAACATGCATTATAGGTGCATTAAAAAAGATAACTAGATAGGCAATTTGTGACCACTTATATTTCTTTTAATATAAGTATATTGGTTGAAGGTTTTGTGTTCTTCGTGGATTTTTTAAAGGGATATTAACTACACTGCGTTACAGGAATTTATAGAGCTTATATAGCACATAATTTAAAATCTAAATCCTACCTAGCCTTTCATTAAGAGAACTTGAATTGTAAGAAAATCTAACTGAAGGTTACTATAATGTCATTCTTTACGCATTTTATTAATGTTATAATGGACCATCGGAATATCATATTTAATATGTTTTAGAACCTTTAGATTGTGTTAAGCCCAAGTAGGTTTACCCTTGTTTAAATTAATAAATAAAATCCTTGTCAGAATCAGATTGTCCTAGAACTTTAGCTGATAAAAAAAGAACTTACTACGAAACTCCGGAATATTTTATATGGAATTGCAAATTGTCTATCGGAAAAGTGTATAAAATACACCGCTTGAACTCTTAACGAGGGAATACTGATACAAAAAAATGTAATAAAAACTCCGCAAGCAGCGTGACCCAACCATTTATATATGTGTATATATAAGATTTACTTAACCACTTACTGCGTTGGACTGGGAAGTCGAAAACCCTTCAAATTCAGCCTCTTACAGTCGGTGAGGTGAATTGAAAATTGCTGTGCCATGGAGTGTGTGTGTGTGGATATGCCGAGGGTGCAAATGAATGCAAAAAGATAGATGATTTCAATTTGTTACAAGTGCTTTTAAGTTCAGATCGAGAGAGCAGAGTGCGAATGGGCGAGTGGTCAGCCCTTCCCTCCGTCCAAGTGAAGAGGCAGCTACTTCCCGTGCACAAGGGGTGAGTGCGTGTGCTTCTTCTGTTTGTTTAGTGGCAGTTAGTTTGCTGATTTAATGTCAATGCCCACTTCAGGAAAAAGTGGACGTCGTCAATTTTACCATTTCATTTGACAATGCATTTCATTAGGTTTACCTCCGGTTTATCTGGCAACTGGCTTGCCTCCGGTTAGACATCCTGGCGACTCCTCTTAAATTAAATTGGAAATTGTGGGAAGCAGCAGGCGGCTGTGAGCTGTGAGTGGGCCGTACTCCCGGTGAGATGCTGCTTTGTTTTGGCCTAATAAACACGGTACTTCACACTTGGCTGGCCGCAAAGTGCTCGGATGTTGAATTGTGGGGTCCCAGGTCCATATCCGTCCGATGGGTTTGTATAATTAAAACCCTTTGCTGCATTATTTATAAGTCTCGGGCTCTGGGAGCATCTCCTCTGCTGATTTAATGCCACTCTCCTGAGAAATGTTCGACCTTTTAGGTCATATAGTGCTATAATCACTGGTCCGTGTGATCATGTTAATTCCTAGGCAGAGAGCCTTTAGTGCGATGGATGCGATAGAATGCCAACGATGTACATTTTGGAATCAATTGTTCCGAAATAGCGAGGAACTTTTTTAATTAAGCAAGATATGTCCGATGGGAATCGCTGGCACAGGCAAGCACACTCTCCCGTATTGATTTGCCAAGAAAGTTTTCTCGCCTCCCAAACCCATTGCCCCCTCGTTGGGTTCTATTGATATGATGACTGGCGGCGCCTACACTGGCGGTCCTTGTGAGCTGAAGGACAGAAGGACCTGGCATAGTCATCAGGCCCCAGAGAAGTCTCTGAATTCCAAACACTTTGGAATTTTATGTCTAAACAATGCGGGCTCGCAAAACGACAGCGGCGTAAAATGTTGAAGAAGAGTTTTACCAAATTCCAATAAAAGCGCCATACAATGAAGTACACCGAAAGAAAAGTGGTAATATTGCGAAAACACTTATCGAGATGCTTTACAATTTAACAAGAGTCACCGGGTATAAATTCAACTTAAAAAAGAAAAATCCTACTCATCGTCAAGAATGAATGCTGGCCACGCGTCCTAAGTAGATTATTACAAAAACGAAACTTACACAAGCTTGAGAGGATACTTTTCAATTGTTTTTCCTAATTGCTTTCCCGCATATTCTATAAAGTAAAATAAAACCTATAATAAATATCGAAAATATTAATAAAAATTACAAAAGCATAAGCTACACATGACTTGTCTCGCTTTTATATTTGGTAACTGCAAAAACAGTCATTGTTTCCTCTGATATTACGATACCAATACCTTGTACCAGACGTTGCTTAGACCGAATTATTTAAATGTAAGAATGCTTCTGGTTTTTTTCTTAGTGTATGTGTGCATAGAATTATTTGCGTGGGCACAAAGACGGTGGCTATGTAGGGAATTCAGTTGAAATGCGTGAGGCTATCGGAACAGCCATCAGCCAAGCAATAAAGAAATAAAAGGGACTTCCACAGTGCTGTTTTCATAATGCATTTAAAAACTCTTTATTGGAAATTAACTCTTTCTATATTAAAATACAATCCAACAGTAAATACAATACAACATATTACAATGCAATACAATACAATTCGATTTCGAATTAGAATTCGTACAATACTCTGGTAATCGCAACGGCAATCCTATACTCGCACTTGCACTTGCCTTCGCGAATATCCTTTTATTGTTGTACAAGAACTTTGGCATATTTTTGTAAGTTATATATTCGCTCGAAAGTAACTGGAGGCATTCGTTAGGTTACTTTCTCGAAAAACGTACGTAGTTTTCGAAATGCGAGAATGCTAAATTGAACTCCGATAAATTTCTAGACTTGGTAACTATTATTTATACGCTTTCGGCTTACGTAGGGGCATTTTTATGATTTCGATTTGACGACAACTCATTCTCTAGTATGGGCGCGAGGATACCATACCATATATGTAAGTATAGCAGTTTGGTTGAAAATAGTCTTGTTGATTTTGATTTTCACACTTATAACCGAAACATCAGATCGGATGTGGGACCAGGCGAGAGTAAGTTGTCTATGATATAAGTGTAAATATTGTGACGATGCGTACATGTATGTATGTCAAAACTATTGTTCGAATTCGCTTTACTTGTATATGATCCTAGATAACTAACTTTACTTTTGTGATGCTCGTCGCTTCATCTTTAAAATTTGACTTCATCCTCTATATTTTTTTAAATATTTTTTATAGTTAGGTTCGCATGTATATACTGGATCGCAAATTTATGATTGATTAGGGGTATAGAAACTTTAATATATTATCATGAATTTCTTGTATATATATTTCTTTATTTATTATTTTACTTGATCATATCAATATATGTATATATGCAAGTATAGTTCATAAAACTTTTAACAATAATTTCAGTCGGTCATGTTGGTATGTAAATTATATATACTTAGGCTAAAATTACTTTTGTTTTTGCTTTTTTTTGTCTCATTTTTGTTTTTGTTTTTGCCTTTCTTTGTCGAAGTATCATCTTAACTTTATCTTCATTTTGTAATTGTAAAATCATGTAATATTTAAAATTAAGACACGAAATCCTTTAGGTTTAGATATGATTGTTATATTTGAAATGATTGACGTAAAAACGTGTTCTATCTTTTCCAAGCCATCTTTGAAAATAATGTAAAGACATCGTTAAATGAGATTTGGGACTGCAAGTCCCTACAATTATTTGTAAAAAATTGCTTCGAGCAAGCAGCATTGGAAAAGATATTATCGCATCGGCAGGCCGATAAATCTATGATTATTCTTCCGGAAATATCTGTTTGTAGGTAGGGTAGGTGGTAGTTGTTCTCAGAGAAAATGCGAAATATATGTAAGAAACATGCAGATATCGTTGTAAGTATATCAGAAGTCGTCTGCACTCAGCAATGCGTGATATATGTAATCTGAAGAACCTTAACCTAATACTTCCAGCAGGGTCAGTGGAATTTCTCAGGTACTTTGAAAATCTTATGAATTATTTTTTGGCAAACAACAAAAACATTTTGAGCCATCATCTACTACGTTTACTCGTTCGTAAATATTCTGAATGAGTGCCCATCGAGGGGCACACCGTTGAAAGACATATTGGTATGCGGCGAATTTGCTATTCTAATTCGATTTAAACTAGTGTCGTTGTTGATTCATTTCTGATTTCACATTTGGTTTCAATTATGATTCATTCTAGTCGTCAGCAAACGCTATCCTGCTATATCATCTAATCCAAACTAAGTAGGTCCTTATGCGTTTTTCGTTTCAAGTACAAAGGAACTAACTGCTTCACTGCATCGGCATCAGCATCCGTGTGCGTTGCTTAGGGCTCAACTTAAATGTCTAAGGTGTCGTCGTCTACCTTCACTACTCAAATATCCAACATTTTGCAAACGTGCTAAATATAAATACTAAAATGCGGTTGCTAATCGCTTCTTGGGTTCGTCTACAACTTTCTCAAAGAGGGGGACCCGGTAAAATCGTCGTACAGCTTGGGTTTTTACAATATATATATAGGCAATAGGGCTAATCATTGGGTATAATGTGTGTGCGTGTGTGTCTTGTCTGGAACTAGAAATCGTTCGATGCTAACCTAGTTTACACACAAGTTCACAAGTTAGTATAGCTATAGCCGCCAATGGAATGTCCTGGGTGGAGCAGGAGCTGGCTGGTAATAATGCACGTTGAAGACCGAAAAAATAGTCGGTATTTATATCTCTCTGTTATCTGAAACCGAAACCGAATCGCCGCTTCGACTCTTATCTTTGAGATAGAACCAAAAGTTCTGTGGCTCAGAACAAGTTTCTCAATGGGCAATTTTTAAAAGCATCACTAAGACGTTTTTTCAATTTGGCTGAAAATACAAACAAGACGAAATCAGTTAATTTGCACGAGAACCAAGTGTAAGTAAGGCTTGAATAAAAACTTAGAAAAACGGCCTACAAAAATGGACTGTTAAACTGCATATAAAGGAATAACAGAAGGGAAGAAAAAAATATATAGAAATGAAAGTTGGTTTTTCTTTGAGTTTGATTTGTATTTTCCCTCTGAGTGATTAAGCAAAGAATACAATATATATATTCCCTAATGGAATCCTTTTTTTTCAATTTGCCTTGGTCTTAAACTTGGTCGTCTTTTAGGATGTGGATTTGAAGGTGTGGATGTTCGTGCAATTCGATGTGTGTGGATGTGTGGAGAGGTATGTATATGGTCACGAAATAGACAAGCAACGGCAGTACCTACCTTCTTCGGACTGATGAGAAGTACACAACAGAAAAGGGTTAGCCTAGGAAAATCTAAGTTTGATTTCATAGGAATGCATGTACTTACTCTCCATAACACCCAGACTTTCCCGATTTAACATGGCCAACTCACCTTCGCCTGAGTCCCCAGTCAGTTAAAATCTGCGTTTTTTTTGTACGGGGTCTTTACAAATGTAGATAGAGCTTACAGTAGAGACAACAATAGACACAGCATCACCTCAGCCCTTTGATATACATACATATATAGTACGTATGCAGTTGTGGCATATAGAGAAACTCATGGATGTACATGTAGTCTGGTATTATGGACTGTTCTGGCATATGGAGGGGGAGCACAGGTTGACACATACATAGGTGGACAGATAGATCGATAAAGACAGACAGAGAGGCACATGTATAGACGGAAAGAGAGGTACGTACACATAGATAAAAAACATAGTCTAACAGTCATGCCAAATCAAGTTCGCTATATCAGATATATCAGGCAGGTAGAGACAGAGAGAGAGAGAGAGTCAGAGTGTATATCTGGGGCGATGTATATATATATATTCGGTGGGTGTGGTGGGGTAACAAGTAATGCTAACGCCTGGAGATGAGGGCCTGGCCATGACCATGGCCATGGCTGGGAAGTAAAACCAAATGTATTGTTGTGTTTTCTCATATATATTTATACATATATATATTTCATTTTATTATACCATCTTTTGTTTGTTTTTAATTAAATGTTCAAAGTAACAATATAATTAATCAACTATTAACGCTTGTCTTAAGTTTTTTGTTTTGTTTTTTTTTTTTTTTTTTGGTTTTGTTTGGTTTTTTTTTTGGTTTTGTTTATTCTTCTGGTGTGTATAGAACGTCTTTCACATCTAATAATGACTTGAATGGTATTCTTTTCAACATTATTCTTTATAAATTTTGTCTGTTGTTTCTCTTTAAATTCATTTCCCTATTAAGTTACACATATACATATACATATAGATAATATTGTGTAATTATCTGTGGTTTTTTCTTGTGAACTTTCTGATATACATATAATTACATTATCATAACTATAATATTAACGATAACACAATATTAACAGATTTCAAATAAAAATAACATCGGCTGAACCATTTAACATTTTGAACATTTATGATTACGTTAAAAACTCGGTTATGATTGAAGAATATATTTCAAGTTTGTTTTTGTTGTTTGCTTGGTTTTTTTTTTATGTTTATTCAATATATTATAAACAATTAATGTCACCTTTAACACCATATAAGTATCTGAGAGAAAAACACAATATAGATATAGTAGTAGAATCTAGGTAAACATTTTCTATAAGTATTTAGAAAGCCATTACTGTATAGAGATCTGATAGTTTTGCGGTTTTTTTTTAGTTTGGAAAATATCATAGCTTTAGCTATAGGAGATATACGGATTCAGATTCTTGAATAGGAGTGCGATAGTAGAAGAAACAAAGCTAGTAGAGTTAGGGATTGTAAGTTCCATTCCCTATGGTAGTAGGATCACCATCATTTATCATCATATCGTCATATATTTTGCTCACGCATTGGACTGACTGGTCTAGTCGTCGTCGTCTGGTCTGAGCCACGTTAAGGCATTCTTCATTTCATTTCATTCATTTAGTTCAATCGTTCCTAACTTCCTATGGAGCGAGGGGGCACTAGAGGATTGCTTTATTAGATTGACAGAGAGAGGCGTTGAGCCGTACAACTTTATTGCTGTCTTGCCGATATGCATAAGGAAGTATTGAAAATTGAGACAGCATTTCGTGCTGAGAAGATTATGAGATAGCAAAAAGCTTGAACTTGAACTGACGGTTTGATGCGAGTTTGTTTGTTTCAAAAAAATTTTGAATGCATATGATGCTGGGCTCTGAATCTTAGATACAGTGTTTTCTCTATTTTTTGTTTATATATCTGGCAACTTATTAATCGCTGATGTATTCTTTGGTATTTATTTGGTTCTGTACACATATATATTTTAAAGCATTTACAACACCATATTTAGCTAGTTAAATGCATGAGACTCTATATGTTGGTGTAAGTATATTTAATGGGTTTAATGGATTCACAACTTTTAGAAATATGGTAGAGAACTTTGCGATGGATGCTGTATCTTGCATGTCGTTTGTTGTTGTTTTACTTGGGTTAGGTTGTTGGGTTGTTGTTCATCTCGTATAATACATATTTTTAGATACTTCTGTTGTTGTTGATGTTGTTGTTGTTGTTGTTGTTGTTGTTGTACTTGTACTGTAGGCTGTAGGCGTTTCTTGTGCTTTTGTTCTGGTTCTGGATGATATTATATCAGTTATAAAAACACCGAGAGTACATGTCTGAGAGAGAGGGAGCATCAAGTCGTTGTTGTTGTGAAGAATTTGTAGAGTTGTTGATGTTGTTATAATAGTTGGTTGTTGTTTCGTGTTCTTGCAAATGTTGTTCAAGTTGTTGTTGTTTTTTTCAGATATAGAATTTTAGGCAGAGTAGAGAGGTGGCGCAGATTAAAGATTTTAAAAAGAGAGAGAGTGTTGTAAATCAAAAGAAGAGAAAGAGAAAGAGAGAGACACCAGAGAAAGAAAGAGAGAGATATATATATATATAGAATGCAGTGTAATTAAAACATTTATTCTTATATATGTATAGTTAGATTGGTTTACTTGTATGATTAATATATAGTGACTTTCGATCGCTCTATATCCGGTCCTGGCCGGAGCACAAATGTCCTTTCCCACTGTTTATTCAGATGATGAAATCCCCGTTCCAAGGGATAACAACAAAGGCAAATAATATGCAAAGCGCCTTGTCTATATGTACTCTAATTTGCTAATTGGCAGATCGTCGCCATAAGGTAGACCAGAACGATCACAATCAGGGAGAGGGCATTGTATGTGGCACAGTAAATACTTGTTGTGTATATTCAAGTGATTATAAATACGGGAATGTATGTATTTATGTTAATATTGATAACACACAAGCGAGCCGTTCACGTCGCAAATCGAATGCAAACTGAAGTCCATTGCTCGGTACACTGGGATAGAGATTTCGCTCCATCGAAACCTAGTAGGTAATTGCTAATGACTTGCAGTCAATCAGAAAGCCAAGGAAACTGGGGCTCGATTTATAAAACGGGGGCGGCTCGCTTCTATGTTAGAACATCCATGCATACGATATTGCTTTCAGTGTGTAACCTGGCAGCAGGACTTGGTATATGTAGGTATGTACAATTTTGGTGGCACGGCTCTTCATTGCGAGAATGTATGTATTGATGGTAATGGTCGGGATGTAAAGAGGAGTACCTACCCTTCACAAGCGGACACTTCGAACGGATACAGATACAGACCAGTTGCCCTCGTCCTGGCATTGTAAAGGGTATTCGATGGACAGTACTTATATACACTTGTGTCGAATGCATTGGCCTTGCCTTAGTTTTAGTTTTCCGAATTGCATGCATGTTTGAGTTATGTTCTGTTCTGGTCCAGGTTCTCTGGATTCGGGGTACTGGGTTCTGGGTCCTGGGACTCGCCCAGTGTGTGCGCTTATTGGTGAAAAATGTATGCTAAAATGTATCACAGCATTATGCTCTAGAACTGCCTAGCGTCTCCTCTTATAAGCTATTGTCCTTCGACTACTGTTAGTTATATATATTTATCTTTAAAATATTGTTGTACAATATTTCCTACTTAACCAAAAAACTTAATGTCTCAAATAAATTGGAAATGAAACTGAAGCCCACGTATAATATACATATATATATATATATAGTTTGTTGTAAAGGTAAATAGTTGGCTTGTTTACTTACATTTCAGAAGCATCAATCAGAGAGATCAGTTACTATCTCAAAGAGTTAGAAATTCTCAATTGTAGTGTGGGTATGTTGTAGTTGTTGTTGTTTTTTTGTATAGGAAAGAAACAAAATGTAACAGCTGTTAAAGATGTTTTGTCTTGAATCTTGAATTTTTTCAAAAGCAAACTCTGACTGAAGCGTTATTCCTTTTCATTTTCTGGCTTTTGGTAAAAGGTCAGTGGTAAATCAGCAATAATTTCAATGTATCTGCAGTCAATTCGTTTTCAAGTGTATTATCAATGTACATATGTACACAACGGGTGTATATATATACATATAAATATATATATATATATTTGGAATGATAATTTCAACATATTCGCCGATTGAATTCATAATCTCTCTATACTCATAATGATATATAATTAGATGGATTTAAGGTCCAAAGGGATTTCAGCAACATACTTCGATGGTTCGACATGAATCAGCAACCTCCTCTGTCGCACCATACGCTTAATTTTTTTTTTTTTTTTGGTTTTTTCTTCGCTTTTGTTTTAGTTATTCGTACTATAATTATTTGCTTCTATTTGGGTTCGCACATCATCGTGTGCGCCGACTCGATAGATTCGTTATTTCCTTGTTATTTTTGTTTGTTTTATTATTATTTTGTTATGGTATGTTATCAACTAAAGAACGTTTGTGTATAGCATATTGGAATTGAGTATATTACATTATCGTCGAAGCAAAGTTTATTTGAATATTATTAAAGGCGTTTACTATAGCTGATTTCTTTTTGTAGTTAAATAATGCGTGTTTTTTGCTTTAGCTACTCTAAAAGTCATTAGGAGTTCACGTTCACCGTCCTGTTCGCATTTATGTAGATTTCGCAAATCTGCTTCTCTTTATTATCGGGTTTTATGGTTGTCATTATTCTCGGGATTTATCAGTTTTATAGGCTTGACGAAATTTTTATATAGATCCGACAGGTTTTTGTTTTTCCGAATTATTACTGTAAGTTTACAGTAAGTTAGATTTTTAGGCTTTTTGCTTGGTTTATATGTTTGTTTTTTTTTTTATGGGTTGTTCCAATGATATAACTTAACAGATCGCTTATTAACAGATATTCAATTTTAAGACGAGTTAAATATTTGCTTTCATTGGTTATTTTGTATTATTATTTATTGTTTTGTATTTTTGCGTTTGTTTTTGTATTATGTGTTATTTTGCGTTATCATTTTTTCATTTTACGATGACTGACATATCACTGCATGACACATTTTCCCTCTATTTGAGTTTTTAGCTCATTTACTTGCGTTTCTATTTGATTTTTCAGTTCTGTAAAAGAAATTGAGTATGGAAACAGCAATAAATAAGCATATTTTGTAGAGTAGACTACAAATGTTAGGCATGTAAACTGGTATGTATATGTATTTTGATGGACGCTCTTGTACTGTAATTTGTCTACTTTAACTGTAACTGTTACTGTAATTGTAACTGTAGCTGTAATGTTAAATATGTAATGTTAAGAACACAACAGTCGCGGGCTAAAAATGACATTCGTATTGTGAAAATCAAACTTTAAATCAAAATAATACATTTCTAGCAGAGTCGGGTTAACTGTCGGTAAACCAAAAGTAAGCGTCACAGTTAAAGGTCAGTCTTAGAGATAAAGTTAGAGTTAGTAGACCATGAGTAGAGATTGATAGGGATAGCAAGATGACAAAGATGTAGAGTTCGGTGCGGAAGAAATACACATACATATGCAGTATATGTGCAATATATATATTTTACATACGTCGATCAGTATTGTTTGTAAAATACATATAGTACACACAGGAAAGGAAAGAGTAAACGAGAGGGAAAAAGTTCTGTATTTGTTTTTCGTCCTTTTAACGCAGATATTATACTTAGTTTGGTTGTAGTTTAGTTAAAGAGTTTACAGATATATACTTTATTATATGAGTGATTAGTTTCAGTTGAGCACACAAGCACAGTTTTATGTTCTAGTGTTTATATTATCATGTTGTTAATCATAGGCGCTAGTTGTAAATAAAGGTGCAGTGGGTGAGTTTGATGTGAGTTTGTAATTAAAAAATACATACATATATTGAAAATCATTCGAAATGTAATCCTAGGAAACCCCCTTTCGGATATCTGTTCTAACCTAATGAATTCTCATTTGCAAATAGCTGTTTCACCATAATTACTATGTCTTTGATCTTGTGTAAGAGCCGTACAGCCTCTAGTGTTGGAAAGTCACTTGTAATACCGACTATTTTACAGATTTTACAGACTTTACATTTACAGGTTTACAAGAGGGTTTTTATTTGGAGAGAAGAAGAGAGCGAGAGTTATCGAAAATGGTTGTTGTTTTTGTTTTTGGTGGTGGAGAGAAGGTAGAGAGTAGTTCATGAATACAAATTTATTACAAGATTACCACACAAAAGGAAAACGAATACGATTTTACGAATAGTCGCACTTACCTTAGTCTAATTAATTGAATGACAATGAACCTAAGTATACAAGTAGTTCGTCCGCTAACACCAACTTGATAATCATTTAAAAAGTTGTTACCCAAAACAATCGTAAATAAGAATGGAAGCAAACGGAAAATACTGGCAAAGAATCCATGAAAGTAAATCGAAACGGTTAACATTGGCCTGAGGCACTGGCATATTCCCAACTTAGGTTGAGTAACGGAATCAAAGGAAATGAGCGAATGAAGTGCACGCTTGTTATTAATGTACTTGAGTATTTGACAGAGTTCATATATTCATCGTTGCATTACAATTGAAGTTTAGATCTTAGACAGATATCAGATAGTAGATAGTAGATAGTTGATAGTAGATAGCAGGGTTGCAGTTAGAGTTAGCATTTGTGTTAGAGTTGGCTGTAAAATTAAAGTTAGTCTATGTGTTTGCATATAGGTTAGTTCACATTACACGCACAGGAAACAGGGCATGGGCATAGAGTTAGATATAGATACAGATACAGATAGATAGCGTAGATAGATAGATGGTTGCTGCTGAGAAAGTTAGATTGGATAGACTGGACAGAACTGGTTGGCACGTAGACACGAGGAATACACAGATGCACAAACATAAACACAGTTACTACTTTTTCGGGCGCCGTTGATTATTTAGTTGCAGTTTATTCGGTTTCTTTGGTTTTCTTGGTTTTAGTTGTTAGTCAAAAATATGTTTTAGTAAGTACTGCCTGGCTCTAAGGGGCAGGGCAGTAAGTAGTAATAGTAGGAACCAAAAAGGAAATCAACTAAAAATCTGGTACAGTTACGCTCTAAATGGCGCCCAATCGATGAATTCGATTAGCAGTAGAGAGATGCCAGTAGCTGAGCGCTATAGTTAGGAGCAATCACACCAATGACAGCGATAACTTACTTGTAAAATCGTCGAGCTCCTCCTGCTCCGCTTCGGCGGCGAGTTCCTCCGGCGTCTTCTTTTTCCTCATCAGAGGATTGGGCTCTTCCTGTGGGGCCGCCTCGACGATTTCCTCCTTCTTCTTGATGTTGTACTAATGAGAGATCGGGTAGATTAGTTGATTAGATTCATTCAAATTAGATGTGATTATTGCTTATCATCTAGCACTTTTTGGAATCTCACTGTTGTCTCTCTCCTTGGTAATTCAATCTGACTCCGTTAGGGAGTCACTCGTACAAAGGACTCCCTACTAGAGTCAATTTGAACTGCGTCAGGAACGTAGCATATGTCACATTCGGTTTGGGGCACTCACTTTGCAAATATGTATCTCCAGGTCACACCACTCACCTTATCGCGAATGTCCTGCCTCATCTTCTCGCGCTCCTCCTCCATTTTTCGGTGCTTCTCCTTGCGCCGCTCTTCGGCCTCTCGAATGGCCTCCTGGCGCTCCCTCTCCTCCTCCTCTGCCTTTTCCTTGTCGTCGCCATCGTCGCCACCATCACCTCCTACAGCGCCTGCGTAAGGAACAGGATAGTGGAATAGGTTAGCTAGGGTTCTCTCTCTGTAATCCAAGTCTAAACTTATTTCACAGCATTTACATCGCACCATGTCAATATTTAATTAGAAACGCCACGGCCATGACCGATTTCGGTCCTCGCATCCAAAGCCTGACATTTTGACACATTTGATTACAAGAAGCTTGCCCCGCGGGGTCGACTCTTTATCGCCCATCGGACGGTGTTATCTCTATCAGCCCCAACCCGTCTCTATTTCAGTGCCACTGCCAGTGACAGAGGAAACTAATGGAAACGCGATTAGTTGGGATTGTGCCTCGCCGGTTCAGTGTCTTGGGGCCTCCCTCTGAAAGCAGACGCAGTAGCAGAAGTTAAGCGGTGCGGCTAGCCGGAAGTGGGCCAGCGTATTAACGTGGCAGAGCGACCTTTGTCGCACCCCTGACCTCCTAAGTGCAAGTGGAATAGGGCCGGGACAAAGCTGAGAAAATAATTAATATCATTTCGACGTGAGACGCCAAAGAAACCGAACGTTCCGTGAAATGCTAGCGAGTATACCGGTGCTCCTCCTGTTGTTGGTGGCAGGCCACACCAGGGGCCAGGAAAGCCTGGCCAGGGTGGAGAACGACCTGTTGCACTTTTCCTACAAGCTGGAGCAGTATCTGGACCCCAGCAAGCAGCCGTGTCAGGATTTCTACGGATATGTATGTTCGCGCAGCGCCAATCTCACCCAGACGGGAGTGCAGCGCTTTCAGAGCTTCCTCAAGGAGGCAGACGACGGGCAGCTTATGGACATGGAACTGCAGCTGGTCAACTTCTTCAAGTCCTGCGAAAGTGCTCGAGGTATTGAAGCCCTCAAAAGTTCTCAGCTCTTCCGGTTGAGCGGCGGTTGGCCGGCCTTAGAGGCGGTCAGGGTGAATGGCACTCAGCGAAATAATCAGACCTTGACCTGGCTGGGTCTTCTCGGACATTTCCACGAGATGGGGGCACCCTACTTCTTTGAGACAGTGGTCGGCATGCAGTCCAACAAGAGACACTTCATCCTCCAGCCCGATATGACGCGGCGCCACACTCTGCGAAAGTTCGAGCAGCGCGTGGGCGAGGTCTTCAAGACCTTCGGGATCGAGCAGAGTCGCGCCCATGTGGCCGCCCTCGAGGTGCTCAGTCTGGAGCGCAGTCGGCGCGACATTGTCAAGGCGGAACACATCGAGGATCAGGTGCAGTTTAGCTACGGCAACTTTAAGCGCAGCGCCTTCGGACACGCCTCTCTGGGCAGACTGGACTGGGACGGCTATTTCAAGAAGTTGCTGGGTGGCAAGGCACCGCAGGCTAGCGACACCATCGTGGTCAAGCAGTTGCCCCGAATGGTTGACTACTTTCTGCTGCTCCAGAACACCAGTATGCACCGGCTGCTCAATTGGATGTGGACGGACTATTTGATGGGTAAGTAAGCAGGCTAAGATCGGGTATTAAGAGGGATTGTTCTTAACCAAAAAACACCAAATATTTTTCAAAATTCCCCCCCAAAATTGTTCTTAATTGGTATCCTTATTGTAGATATCGTAGACACGGACTGCCATCAACTGGCGGAGACCTATGCCGGCGACGTCTACGCCCATGTCATTCAGCGACTCACTGCGGATCGCGTAGAACTAACCCAGATGTACTCTGTGCTGGGCAAAGCCTACACGGAGCAGCTGGCCGGCAGTGTCTGGATTGATGAGATCTCTCAGCAGAGCTCGAAACAGTTCCTGGGCCACGTCATGCATCTGACCCTTAACGGTGATGAACGGCTGGACGCCGCTTACCACGACATCGTGCTGGGACGGCGCAGCTTCTATCGGAACCTGGAGAAGCTACGACGCTTTCAGAACCGACGCCAGACGCCGTCTCAGTCCTCGCAGCAGTTGCATCAGTACGCTCAGGTCTTCTCGACCATCAACGCCCTGTTGGGCAGACAGAATCTGAGCACGCCGCTCAACTACCTGCTCCTGGGCGAGTACTTTTCGCGCAGCCTTATTGCAGCCGGCAGTAGCACGCGGACGCCAGGAGCCTGGCGTAGCCAGGATTCGGAACGCCAATTCAGCGTCTTCCAGGAGTGCGCCGGTAGCCAGGTGAATGCCAATGATTTGCTCCTTGGCCTGCTGGCCCAGCAGCAGGCACTGGGTTGCTACAAACAGTGGCTGGCCAAGCCAACACGAGCTGCCCTGCAGCAGAGGATCGATGGACTGCTGGCCGTTGGTCGTGCCAAGATGTCCCTGCAGAGACTCTACTTTGTGGGCAGCCTGATTGTCGACTGTCGCTCCCATTTGGGCAGCGTGCAGCAGGAACGTAAGCGGCAACTAACCCATGCCCTACTCAGGAATTCGCGTGACTTCGCCGAGGCCTTCCAGTGTCGACCAGGCGGCGCTCAACTCTTCCAACAGGCGCAGCAGCCGCTCTGCAATCCGCTCTAGATTCGGCCAAGTAAAGGGCTGTTTCGGACCTTGAATTTCCTGCTGCCGCTGCTGTTGGTTAAAAATCGATAAGCGCGGCCTGCAACCCCCACTTCGATTGATTTTTCTCGGCCCAGTTGCTGCTGCTGCTGCTGCAAAGGGCAACTGCAGTTGCAGTGGGCCAGCATATGCTTACGGATAGGTTACGTATACGCACGAGCGCGTTTCAGGTATAAAATAAAACAAAATTCGCTTGCAAAGACTTACATGGGAGAAAGAAGATTCGGTAAGAGTGTCAGAGTTGAGGAGTTGTAGTAGTAGTTATAGTTGTAGTTGTGGCAGTGTTTTGTTCAGATAGAGGTGGCAGAAATCAATAAATCCGCAACCGGAAATAGAAAATCGAGAAACAGCGTTGCGGATTTTGGCCAAGAAGAAGACTGGAAGACTCTTGCAAGGCTTCTTTAGCTCTCTGCGAAAGCGTACCAATGAAATTCATGATTTCGGGGCGCCCTTAGCCGCTGCTATCTGTCCGTTGTCGGGCCTTCTTCTGGTCTCCGCGTCGAGCGAGTGGATGCAACCGTTGCCGGAGCCGATGCTGTCACTACTGTCCGCAGCTGCTGCTGCTTTTTGTGCTGCTGCTGCTGCCACTGCGCCGCCAGCGACATCGGGCAGGAGCTGCACCTCTGACACACTGCCGAGGAGGTGGTGGGGCTTGCGCTGGTGGTGGTGCTGGTGTCATGGTTGCCATGGCTATCCCAATCGATTCGAAGCGACTGCCACGAAGTGCAGTGCGAACGCGACCACGAGCGTACACGAACTGAGCGCAGGAAGAAGCCACAGTTCGCCAATTTGCACAGTTCGCCAGTTCAAACGATGCAGTGACTTCTACGAGCGGAACGGGCGAACGAACGGAGCGAACTTGAGGCGCAGGAGTGCAAACTCGGAGTAGGAGTGCTGCCGGTACTGGCCTGGCCTTTTATGTCCTGCCACCAGCCACAGTCGCAGTCGCCGTCGCGGTCGCAGTTAGCGTCGCTGGACCGCGTCAGGATTTTCAGCATCCCTGCAAACAGCGGACAGGCAAGCGCCTGCGCAGGGTCCCAGAGGACTTTGAGTCCGATTCTGGCGTCTCTGATTCCAATTTCGCTTCTGGCAAGCGCCATCCTGCTCCAACTGGCATCCTTTTTGGCGTCGCACTCGGCGGCGGCGGCAGCAGCAGCAGCAGCGCCAGCGCCAGCACCAGCGCAAACGCACAAATTCCACGAAGAGCTCTTCGCTGCTCTTGAGCACATCCTTCGTCGTCGTCGTCGTCCTCGGGGGATGACCACACTTTGCTCACTCTCTCTCTCTCTGTCGCTCCAACCATCCTTCTCTTTGGGTGTGCGAAAAGGCAACGCACATTAAATTGAATTTATAGTCATCAATTTGCTGAATAGCTTTGTGAATGAACTTTTTAGGGTGACTGTGACTTGATTTGCAGACGCATTTATTGTTTTCATAAATTAGTCAAAGTATTTTATAATATAAATTGATTTCGGGGAAATGGTGTCAAATGGATGGCCACGGTTTCATTCTCGGCCGGAAGTAACAGCCGGAGCAGGATGGGCAGGCGGAGGAGATTCACTTTTATGGGGCTTTCGTAATTTGCTTTATGAACTCTACGAACTTCCCCCCATCTGCCCAACAGCCCTTCCCCCAACCCCCTTTTTCTGTGGTAGGTACACACAAAGCCATGACTGGGAATGGCCAGGACTTGTTGGGGCCACAAAAGTTAAGGATGCGAAAAAACCTCTTTAAGAACTCCGGTTGCAGATTCTTACAGGATTGAGCTCCCTGAATAAGTGCACAATTCAATTAAAAACTAATCAAGCCTATTGTAATGCAATTATCATGCCAACATAATTAACACCGCTTGAGCAGGGCACACTTCTTCGGCCTTTCAAGCCTGGCATTCTTCGGTCTCTCCGGTCTTGGCTCTTCATCTTTCTTCGGCATTCATTTTCTATTGCCATCCCACTAATGGAAACGGACAACCCGTTAGCGCCGGGACCCCCATTGATGGCCCTTTAAGGCTGCGAAGGCTTTCAATTTGCATGAGAAATGTTCCTGACAGGCCGAAAAATACAAAAAAAAAATCCAGTTCTGACCGTACAAATTGGTTGTTGGTTCTTGGGGCTTCCCTCCCTCATTCATTTTATTCATTTCGGTTCTCCTTTCCTCATTTTTCCTCTCGTTTTTTTCTTCTTGCCGTTAAAAGCTTTACTTTTCACTGCGTGTCGTGGGCGAAATGAGGGTACTTAATACCTATCTGCCACGAGTGACTGGGGTTACGCTGGGGCTAAGGGATGAGGACGGGAACAGCCGCTCTGCGTGCCTACATCCACAATACATCCATCCCAAATTGTTTGGCAGAAGTCATAAGTCTGATATACGAGCTGGCGGCGCTCTCCGTCGACTCTAAGCCGTAGAGTGCGTTTTATTGCTTCGACTGCTATTTTGAATACCAACACGTTAGCGAATCCCAATGATGATGGGACGAGGATGTGGTGCAAATGGAACGCGTCCAAGTCGAAGGAGAAACTACGGAGCCAAGCGTAATTGTCTTATCCACAGCTATAAGTGCGGAGCTAAGCCTCCAACGAATGCGGATGCTGGGATCCCGGCTCCGGCCGGGTGACATTTATTCGACTTAATACACGCTTGCCGAGGAATACTACATTAGAGTTCCATTTACATTTTTATTGTGCCAGAGCCACACACACAAACACACACACGCTTTCCTTCCCCCTTTGAGACGGGAAATGGAGAGGAAGCTTCGCTCATTTGTGTCAAGTGTTCAGGGCGACGACGCCCCCTTTGTGCCGCCGTCTCCAGGCTGCGTAATTTTTTTATTTTTTTCTGGCCCGGAGTAGGTGAAAAGGCACGAACGGCAAATTATTTTCTTGCTTAATCCGGTTCAGGCTCGCTGAGCTCCGTTGGACCCTTGAAACCGCCACCGCCGCCACGCATCCTGCACGCATCTGGGTCAAAGGGACGACTTCCCAGCTACCAAGACCGGCTAAAAAGGAGGAAGTCCTCCATTCTCGGTCGGTCATGTGTGTGACGAGTACGTGAGCCTTCTATGAGGATGCTGGTTTAATGCCCCAACCCCCTGGCCAATATTTTCATTGTCATAGTCGCTAATAGCAACCCAAGCCTCTACCCCATATATATATTTTGTCATTTACATTTTAACAGGCCTTTACAACAAAAGCCCGATATTTACTTATGGCCACACTCGAATCCTCTGTCCCATCTTATGGCGAACACAGAGAGAAAGGAGCTCGAATTGATCGGTATTTGATTGCTCATCAGCATGGCTTAGTTATGTCGAATGCCCAGCGGAAGCCAGTTTATGGCAAAAAGTAAGTATTTATCATTTAGTTTTTTCCTACTCCATTAACAGTAAGTGCTTAAGCGAAGTTATTATTATCCCATTACTGTTTTTTGGCTATTATAATAATGATTTGATAATGTAGTATCTAAGTGCGACTTAGATTCCCAATTACGTGTTCAGCGACCACGCAAAGAGCTGAGTTAGTCAGCATAGATAGCACTGATGAGGTTTCGTGGGTGGAAACAGAATACGTGTGTTTCCTGCCTGCTGTTTTTGGCATAATAATCGCTCCTGCATTTATGCATATTAATTCAACAGATTCAACCTCGAGGTCATAGCGTCTGAGAAAACTCTTTGTTAGCTTTTCAAGCTTAACGAACATTATCATATCTCAACCACTTTTCTTTCCGTGTGGGATGTTCGGATGGGTTAGCGTGTAAGTAAGGAGAAGAAGGCGTGTGCAAGTGTTGAAATTATGTCCTCGCTGCGCCTTTGACTGCTCTGACTATCTTGGCTAACGACGACCGACTGCTTACGGCTCTTCACGACAACGGAAGCACGGAAAGCGCAAAGGGGATTCGGCGCGGTATAGGGATATCCCGTTGACATTTCACCGGCTGCACACACGACTCTTTCGTATGTATGTAACACAAGTATGTATGTGCAGGACCAGCAATTAGTTGTAAGCATTGTCCGCAACCCAAAAACACTCCTCCCCCAAAGCTACCTCCCACACCCACTTGCAGGACCCTTGGCCTGGCATGTCAGGAATGCGACGTCATGCCAGGAAAACGGGAAAATTTGTCAAAAATGCACAACTGAGCATCGAGCATCCGTATCCGGGTGGGAAGTCGGGTGGAAAGTCGGGCAAGTGCATGGAAATATTTCAGTATTGTACTCGGGTCCTCGGGGATATTTACGGAATTTTTAATATACATAATTTATGCCAAGTTCAACCATCATATCTCCCACTTCTACAATGCCAGAATTAACGCCGCTTTAAGCCCTTTTCTAGGAATATCAACATTGCGGAGCCAAAAATGGCATACATAACACGATTATCACCTGTTGTGTTGTTATCTCAGAAACGAGGGATATGGGAAGGTGGCGCACGTGCACAACAGACAATTGAAAAACAGCAAACTTCTGCAATATTTGCCTGATTTACCAAGAGAGCTGCGAGGGTCGCTGCTGGTGCTGCTGTTGCTACTGCTGCTGCTGGTGATTGTCTCCTGTTCGCAGTCGTCATATGTGTCAAAATGTCTGCTTATCGATACGGATACACACATGCACGGGTGTGCAAGGCATGGTGTATGGTGTATGGGTTGTTTGGGGACATTATTTTATAGGGGACACAGGAGGCAGCAGCACTTGTGCTGTTGACAGACATAACTGGGGTGTATCGAGAGATTACATACTATATATAAGTACATATGTGTATATAACGTGTATATTAAGAAATAGATTTCGAGTTGGCGATTGGTATTTTCCTGGCTTCTTGTTTCATGTTGTCTCTGTTGTTATTGTTGTTGAAGTATACACTGTTTTGTTATTTTTAGTATAGATACTTTAATACGTATACTTTACCTCATTGTAAATTCGTAGTATATAGGTTGTAGTTGAGTTGTAGTTAGAGTAGTTATAGTAGAATAGTAGAAGATGTAAGTAGTTTTGTAGTTAGTATGGTTCCATATTTGTTTAAGTAGTACATAGGCAGTAGTAGTAGTAGTAGTAGTAGAAGTAGTTCGATAGTAGAGTAGTAGTAGAAGAAGTAGAAGTAGATAAATAAGCATTTTAAAGAAACAAGTTCGGCAGAAATCAAAGAGTTCAAATGTAACGTTTCAAATAGTATTTATTGTTTAAAACCAAACAAAAAATGCTTGTCATTGTGGCTAACGTTTGAATGTTATAAAGAAATCAGATAATAGAGTTCTAGAACTTATGTTGTACTGTGATTTTGTATACTAAATGATTAATGTTTTAAGAAAATTAACTCAAAATATGCGGTTAACTATTCGAACAAGTCTAGTGTCGAAATAATACTTTCTATTGCCAATCAATTACACAGGGCAACGCATAAAGCCCATGATTATTAAGATTTCCTCGATTGAAGTTTTATTTACTTGAAACTTATGTGCCATCACTTTTGATATATCGTGGTATATAAATAAAGATAAAGTTTTGTGTTTGTTTTATTTGTTAAGGAAATGTTTGCTAATATATAGGTCCAAAGTTATTTTATTAATTTCCAGAGCTTTTTCTTACAATTACAAAAGTAATCGAAGGATCCTAATCGATTTAAAATCGTTTTTTTCTTACAAACACATCAAAATTTGGTTGAATTACAGCCTAATAATACTTTTAATTATAAGAAAATTGTTTTACTTTTCTTTCAATAAAGCATATAGACTTTAGACTTTATAGACTTTATATATTAGCAAATTACTATTATTATTTAATTCGGTGATGGAATATAAGTTGTAGCCTTGGATTTTCTTTCGAAAGAGTGACACTATCTGTATATCCTCTGTAAGTTTGTTATTATTATTAAGTCGAAATTACGAAGTCTTCCTCATGCTAAGTTGTTCTTTAAAAGTTTTTTTTGGCGTGGATGCAGACTTAACCAAATGAGAAGCTTTGCATTGTGGCAACTTCATTGAAGGCTTCATGTTTAACTATTTTTTCAAAGGCGTGCTTTTGCAAACTATACTATATATGGAGGACTCAGCGTGGTGGTGTGCCAAACTATTGAAAACTGAAACTTATAAAGCGGCTGAGCTGGCAGCCTTTACTATTCATGATTTTGGAAGCTGATGCTGAATCTGAATTTGAATTTGAATTTGATGAAGATTCAAATTTGGAATTTCGACTACTGATATCGAATACTGAAATGCCATCAAGCTGATACTGTTTCTAGTGGGAGCAATGGATGTCCAATGTGAATATGGCTACGGCATCAGCATCAACGTTAGTCAAACGAGTTATTATAGGGTATGGAACTATGTAGTAAAATGTATAATAAAGTAGGAGTAAGTTGAGATATTACCGCCTGCGGCATCTGTCGAGCGTGTTATCAGGGGGAGTAGAGGAAAAGTTCCATTAGTATTGGATTTAAGTAGTTAGCGGCGACGCTTTATGAATTGCGATTCGGAGTTGCAAGTTGCAAGAGTTGTGTATGAGTAAAAAGTATGGCATTTGGTTGGTATCATGGGGTATATCATAAGTATCATAATCATAAAAAGAAGTTGAATAAGTAGAAAAGGTAGCTGATGAGCTTAGTTGGAGAGATTGCTGGGATTGATGGGACGCCTGAACATTCTCGGAGGTGGCATGACCAGAAAGCCAGCTTCTTTATTTTCTTCTAAGGTTATTTAAGGTTTCGAGTTTCCAATTTACGAAGCTGGTCGAGAGCACGGATTCGGGGTCATGAGTGCACAAGGATCGGGCTGGGACGTGGGCGTGGCATTCTTGAAAGTGTACATATGTAAGTATGAGTTGTAAATAAAAAGCGGAAAGACAGACGCGGCTGGGAGGAAGAAATTGTAATAGAAGAAATTGAATTGTGTTTGCTTGTGTATGCTTTTATATCGGTGCGATGGCAGCTGCTGTGTTCATTGTTTGGCTATTGTTGTTGTTGCTTGTTGGTTGTTCGTGGTGTTATTGTATTCGTATTCGTGTATTTTCTGCTGTGTCTGTCTTTGGCAAGGGTGCTAAAGCGAGCTGGGACGGTCGGGATGGGCCCTGGGAAATAGGAGGAGAGTGGAAAGTGGGAAAGCCGAGGTGTTCCACAGATTACTGTGCACTTGGGAGTCGTTTGTGTGTTGTGTGTGTTAGGCTTTGTTAGTGTGGGTGTGTGTGTTTGTGTTTGTCAAGCTCTTGTGTGTTTTACAATGAGGTAAAGTTCGGCTGTGAAGGCATTGGACAAATGAGCAAATATATTTTATTCTTTTTTCTTTTTTACTTCCAGCGGGCATCTAGGAAGGGACTTTCTTTTGGGGGGATTAATGTCGTATGATCTGTGTGTACTTAGATTACGAAATATATATTACGATAACTGTATAAGATATAGGTAGTTATTGGGTGTTTGATTCGGGAACTCCGGATTTGAAAGGTTAAATAAAATCATAGCTTAAAATGCGAAAAATAATTTAACCTTTTGAATAACATTAATCTTAAAAAGAAACATTTTTCTATATTTATATATAAATATATTGAGATAAATAATATGTCTAAGGTTTCGAAACTTCAATTTTAAAAAGGTCTGATAAAAATTATAAAGCTCATCTAAGTAGAGCTGGAAAAGTATCGAAAAGTTCGAAAAAATCGATTTTATATCGATTAACGCCTTTCCAGCTCTACCTACCTCGTTCAGAGAATTTATTTGAATAAAAACATAAGAAATAACTGGCTAACTTTACATCTCAGATTTATATAAACAAAAAATAAATAAATTATCAGCAATCTAACTTTTATATCTTTGCAAGTTCATGTGGAATGTGGAGCATATAGCGTTGCATTCGCAAAACTGCGAGCCTCAAAAAAATCGAAGCCCAATTGGTGTTATCAAATATTTGTTAGGTGCAAGGCTAAGCGTAAGTTAAGATATTTTTGTAAAAATACATTTTATTTTAACCTTTGTCGAAGCTTCAATCTTGAACGGGGGTTAGAGCTAACTATTAATAAATTTTAAATCAAGTTTTCATGCTTTTTGCCAATCAACAAGTCCTGGGCCACCATTCAAAACCGAAACTAAAGCAGTGAACGTTAAACTAAACAGGAAGTGCCATAAGAACAATGCTTCGCTCTATAAAATATTACATTCTTGTAGAACTTGAATAAGGATTATATCTCTATATATATAAATGTATAGATGTATGTGGAAGAGTGGTTGTGGGATGATATCAACTTACGCACTTTATTAAATATAAGGCATTCAGAAGGCATTTTTTACGAACGCTTACCTGTAAGAGAAATATAGTGTAAGTGTAAATAATTCTAGAATTAAATATACAAAACTTATGGCTACAAAATACAGATAAGAAGCTAGCTTTGGCTAGCCAAAGTTCTGGCTAGATCGACTAGTCTAGAGTGGCTGATAATGAAAACATATGGAGTGCAAAGGGTGGGTCTCTCCCTATGAGGTACATTGAACAAGAAGGGCCATACGTTATCCGTAATCTCCCAACCCTTTCCCCTCCTCGAACATGTCGCTCTGTCACTGCTGTGAGGCCAACAAGTAGATACAAGAAATCCATAACTTATCCTTAAGTAAGACAGGCAATAGTAATAACGGCTAATGCAAGCTTAAATAAATTGTCTGATTGCGAGCACATGGTTGACACTGGAAACGCATTTACTGCCACCCACTAAACCAGTAGTCAAGTCACCCACCCAGCGAGAAGAGCCACAAAATAATATATATTTTCAATGGAATGCTCTACAATTGGCATGTGAAGCTGAGGAAAAAAAATAAAGGAAACCTAGCAGCTCCTGAAATGGCTGAGCAATTGCTGCGCGTGGCATAAGCATTCCCGACAATAGCTTTTATGAGGATATTTTATTTCGCCACCATCACTCAGGCGAATTTTTATGGTGAACTTTAAGTGGCTGGCTTGCTGCATCATTGAGCGCCGAAAGTAGCCGCCTGGGGTCCGACAATTGTTCCATAAGGATACAAAAACACGAACGACCATAGAATACATTGCTGATAATAATATTCATCATGCACTTAGCACTAAAATATATTATATATTTGTAGGAGAGCAGTCGGAAGTCTCCGACTTTAAAAAGTAAATACATTTGTGCACTTTGCTGAATATTGTATTATGTGTTCCCTATAAGGATAAGGATTATGTTCCTAAAAGTTTGCCCTGAATCAAGCTTGAGAACACAAATTTCTGGCTAAGAGAGGCCTTGGGTTCTCTGTATGTTCAGTTCTGTCTTTTGGGAAATAAAAGTGAACTGATTTTATTTGTTCTTGGCGACCTTTTTGATGAAATCAAACTAATGGCTTAGCTGGGTCGAGGTCTGGCTTTTATTACCAGTTCAATAGTTGAAAAGAATAAATGGAAATGTATGCGTACTACATATTCTATCTACATCTCCTATAAAATATCCTAGATCAAGATATTTATTCGAACAGGCCGCTCTCGGCTGTTGCTTCAACATGAGTAACTATTAGTAGCGCGTGCTAAAAGTATCGGCGCCTTAGTATCTTGGTCCCTGCCACAAATTGGTATATGTATAAGGACCCACGCAACTATATTTGTGTGATTTGATTCGGTTTTTCGAATTTTATGTCCATGCTAATAGCGTTTTCATGTTCCATGAACGTGGCAGGCCCACGTCACTGCCAGACTTGACAGCCTAATGGCCATGGCCGACCGTACCAACCGCAATCTCGAATTGAACCGCAGCTGGCAGTCTGACAAGCAGGGCGCATATGGTGGCAGGCTGCGGAATGATTGAGTTGCCCACTCCGCTCGGCTCCGACTTTACTCGCTGGGATCCTGGGATCCTGGGAGTCTGGATTCTGCGGAAAATTCAACATCAATCTGCACAATTAAGTGTATCAAATTGCCGGAGCCACTTTCCTGCGCATTCGTGCAGAATTTTTGCGTTCGATAAGGAAACTTGGTAATGGTGTCGAGCTCCGCTCCGCTCAGCCTGACTGCATCGAGCTTGCAAATTGAACGGGGTGCCTGTGCCTCTGCCTCTGCCGCCTGTCTTCCTTGGGTAAATAAATAGTGGCACATAGGGCTGTTCCTGCCGCCTCCCTATGTAAATGCTTCTGCGCTCGGGACGGCTTCGCATGTTGGCCGCTGATAAGCATTCCAACTTAAATATTCTCGCCCCCGCCTATACTCTCCTTTTTAAAAGCATTCAATGATTTTCCGAGCCATTGCACAGCCGCTGATTAAACAGCAGCAGCAGCAGCAACAACAAAGGGCAACCAGTGACATTACCTAATGCGTTTGGAAGAAGGGGCTGGGGCACTGAGGCTGGCTCTGGCTCTGGGTCGGGGTGTGTGTATCTATGTGGAAGCGTTGGCCACTTCCATGTGTGGTAATTTTTTGTCGCTGCGCAGCATCTTGAATTATGTATACCCGTCGTCGAATATATACGCTGGTGGTACATATCAGAGTGTATTGATCGAGTGGCAAAAATAAAATGGTTTTGGGGGGCGAAGGTGAAGCTCGGTGTGCGACTTACCTTTAACGGCACTTAATTGGTTTCCAACCATTTGCTTGGCTATGAAGGCCGCCATCTTTGGACTAGCGCTTTCGGGGCGAGGCTCCTGCTAGATGTCGTATGTGGGATGTGCTATGTGGCTGTGTCCTCCGCTCGAGGCTTGCGGCAATGCACTCGCGGTCCGCGCTGCTGGCCTTTACGTCCGGAAAGCTGTAAGCGACAAAGCAAAGAGAAAAGAGCAAATTAAATTGTTGTGTATGACACAGGACAAGGGAAAGGAGCAAAAGCAGACCGCCGCCGCCAAGCTGCCCTGTCACCTGGGCCGCCGCCCTGATACTTTAAGCCGCTTAGCTTAAATGCCTTTGGCCGCACATCTCCACCGACTACCCAACTTTGCTCCGTGAGCTGACATTTCTTTTGAAACGTTCGCGGGATTTGGAGGCAATTCCAGTGGCTACCGGCTGCCTGGCCTTGCCCAGGCACTGAGCACCGGATTCTTTTCCACTTCATGATTCCGTCGGAGGAGTCTCAGTTACAGCCGACATCTTCATCAATGACAGCTGTGGCTGTGTGTATGTATCCTCTGCCACTCTGCTCTGGTGGTGTACTTAATTCGGGGAAATCTAATATTTCTGGCTTGGTCCTCTTGCACAATAATGCCGTAATGAATGTGGGCGCTCCCTGCCTCCCAGCACCGAAAATTTTCAATTTTATTAACGCCGCTGGCTGGGAAGCATCAGCATCAGCATCAGCAACAAACAGCAGGACAACAACTACATCAACGCCAGCATCAAAGTATCCTCTTGCTCCTGGCTGTGTCTGTTTCTTTGTAACCATGTATTAATATTTGCCCAAATTGGGCTAACGAACTTAAGCTGAGGCGGAAACTGGGTTTCTGGCTAGCTGCGCAAATTAAAACAACACCAGGCAAACGAGCAACGAAATTAGTTTGACATAAAAAGCATTTGCCGAGCTGGCAGAGCGGACAGAGGCGGGCAAAAGGAAATGAAGGAGCATGGGTCTGCGGATCACCAGCTCTCCAGGTTCGTATTTTGCTGCTGGCTTCGCTTCGACTTAATTTCCCGTCCAAGCTAATGAATTAAGCTGATGCTGCAGACAATTTTCAGTCCTTACTCAGCGCCCTGAAGCTGGCAGCCTGACTGGCAGGCTAACTGACTGACTGACAGCTAGACAGACAGAAAACAGTTGAATTAGAATTGGTTATTGGCCCAAAAAGTGTGAGCAGTTTTTTGGGAAATTAACTTTAATACCCAGACTGGCAATGGGGGGATGAGTCAGGGACGATGTCTTCCCCTGACTTAATATATGTAAATAGAAGCGAAAATTTATGGCATTCGTGCTTAGAATTTTATGGCCAGGTGGTGGCTAAAGGTGTGGCACCAACAAAAACAACTCCCGCTTCCTATTCCTTGTACAAATAAACAACCTAAGTTGCCTGCCTGCCTGCCTGCCTGCCAGGCTATCCAATTACGTTTGAAGTTTTTCTAATACGGGAACAAGTATGAAAGCCAAAGCCAATAAACACGCAAATAAGCTGTGTGTTCGACTCGAGTTGAATTTCCCTGACTGACCCCGCGCGCAGCCTTTTCCTGAATAGGGCACAACAAAAAAAAGGGTCAGCGCGTATCAAGTATACGCCGCATTATCCCCAACACACCTGGCTCAGGAAAATATCAAGTATACGCCATGTTGCCATTAACCTATTCTTACCCTGACCTGGCTGGCTTGGGAAAGTAGCCAGCTGCGTTCTCATGGACTTGAATAGACTCTCGAATAAAGAATAAAATCTCGGATTTTACCAAAAGGTAACTCAAAAGGTTGCATAATGAGCCTGCAGCATTCTGATTGCCGTTGAGTAATCTACGCGCGAAATGTCTGCGAAAAAATGCTAAAAAGTTGGCACAAACATTTAACATAAAAAGCGTAAAAGTTTGAAGCATACTTGGCGCATACTTGGGGCCAAGGAATGGGATAGGTTTCGGGGGCCACACTCACCTGGGCTTAGTTCAGCAAATATTCCAACAGATTGCCGCCGGAGATTCTTGTGTGACAGTGTGCTTGTTGTTGTTGTTCTTGTTGTTGTTCTTGTAGTTGTTGTTGAAGGAGTAAAGTTGTAAAATGGTTTTGGCGTTGAAGTGTTTGTTGTTTTTTTTAAAGAAATCCGCAGAGAAGAGCGAGCATTAGACGGACTTGGTTTCTGAAAGCAGAGGCAAGCAGAGAGACACTAAAATGAAGGTTTCCCCATTGTATGGAATGATTTTCTCTTATTTTTTCCTGTCGATTCTAGGATATTTGGCTAGCCAAACCGACCGACAATCTAATTTAAAAATAGAGGACAAGCACACAAGACACACAAGCACACACGCACACACACACATGCGCTGCCCCTAGGGGCACGTTGTTCCTGCCATTTGTTGTTGTTGTTGTCGTTGTCGCCGCTATTATTGTGTTCTGTTGTCGCTGCGCTGACTTTGTTGCTTTTATCGATATTTCTTTATTAGGGTTTCTTTTATGCGAGCGTGCACGTAAGTGCCCATTATGCCTGTGGGTAGGCCGTGGCGGAGGCAGTGGCAATGGCAGTGGCGAGCTGGTGGGTTGGGGGGTGGGGGCAGGAGTCGCGGTTCGCAAACAAACAACATTTTTACGTAACAAGGGCAGCAAACAATTTCGATTGAATTCTTGAGTGCGCTGCAGTGTCTTATATTCCATATTTCTTTTTTCGTATTTTTGTTTGCTGCTTTTTTTTGCTTCTTTTTTGTTGCTTATTTTTTTTTTTTGCTTTTTTCACCGATTACATAAAGCGGCGCTGGGGGCACACACTCGGGCTACTGGCCGTGTAATTCAATTAAATCGATAGACGGAATTGTTCGGTAATCAAATTAAACATTAACTTGGTTAGCCAGAGTCGGGGCCGATCTGCTGGCGTATTTATTTATTCTTTCTATTGTTTTTTTTCCTTTTTTTTTTGGCTTTTTTTGTGGACTTGAAGGGGGCCTACGTATACGTGATATGTGCATAAAGCCTTCTATATACACACAGTAGTGACTCTGCTCTGCTCCTGTACTGTGGTGTGTACAATGTGTGCGTGCGTGGTCTCTGTGTGTGCGTGTGTGCGCTTAGTACTTTTGGTTTTCACTTTGCACCTAGGCCGCCGTCGCTATGTTTTATTCGGCGCTTCTTACTTCATGCTATGTTCGCACTCTTCTGCATGCCACTGCCGAGTTCCCTACATGGAAAACTCGGCCCGCGCTGCCTGGCGCCTCGGCCCAAGCCCAAAGCCAGCGGAGCGGCGGTGTCGTCGGCCGAGGCAGCGGCAGCGGCATTAGCGTCGACTGCGCCGCTGTCTCCGCTGTCCCTCCACACCCTCGGCAATCCAATAAAGAACCCACAAAGTCGCTCAGTTTGGCGCCAGCGAGAGTTGCGTTGGCTTCGGGCTTGAGTGCTTTTCGGACCCGAAGAACGAGTGAAAACGAATGGCGACGAGTGCAAGCGAGTAAAGGCGAGTGGAAACGAGTGAGATAACGGGCTCCTGCCGCACTGCTCGCACACACACACACATACACAATGTTAGTTAAAAATTTGAAGAAGCGCTCAAGGCGGCTGGCGGCGGCTTACAGCTTGCAAGCTGGTAGGGATTTTGTGGCTCTGTCTTTATATAATGCCAGTTGGCTTGCTGCCTTCCGCTCCGACTAATCATATATTTATCTGCTGCTACTTTTTGTCTATTACATAATTTAGTTCCCCTCGCTGCCTTCTTTCTGCCTTCTGCCTCAATTACTCGCTCTCACTCGCTCTCTGTCCCTCTCTTTCTCCCTCTCTTGACTTTTTGACTTTGAAATCAGCAACCCAAAAGCGTTGCCTACATCTGTGCGCCGGCGCCTGCGCCCGAGTGCGATACGGAGATACGATATCGATTCGCATTCCTGTCCGCACTCGTGCGTCTCTGTGATTTGGTCAAAAGAGCTACCAGCGCTACTGATAAGGCCGCTCCGGTCTGTTAACGAGTTGTGGAAGAGCGTCATCATCAGTGCCACTATCGCAGCCCACTCCCCCACCTCCCATGTTCCTCTTCGTCCTTTTGTTTGCTTGTCACTTTCATTTCGGTGTGTGTTTGCATATGTAGAGAGCGGGGCAGCAGCAGTAGCAGCAGCAGCATCGGAAGTACACAGCTTGAAAGGAGGAAATTGCAAAGTTCTGGCCACGTCCGCTCATCCGATTCATCCGTCTGCCCGGCGGACAGCGGACCGCGGTCAGCACTTTAGCCCTGACAAGTGCATCGATGCTTCTTGCGTCACAAAAGATAAGTCCTGAGAGTCCTCTAATTAGTAAGACACAAATCCGAGCGTTTCCATGCCAGCGGCAATGCCTAGCCTGGTCTTTATTATCCTTCGCCACACCACTTCTCCAGTCAATTATAGTTCGTTCGAGATTCGCTAGACTTGGACTTGCTGTTGGGTTCTTACGGGTGGCCATGTCGCCGCCTTCTTCTTTCCCATCCGGAGCTGCCTCTTATATACCAATCAATTATGTTCCCAGCCAGCCAACCAGCCAGCCAGCCAGCAAGCAAGCAGCAGCAGAACTCGCTGCGCGATTTAACTTTTTCGCCACAAATTGCTTATTACTTCTGGCTCCATGGAGCTGATGGCGGACGCGACGCTGCCTGCTTATGGATGGACGTCACGTTCCGGCCACCAGGGCATTGCTGTCGCTGGGGTAATAGTCCGTCCGCCTTTCTAGTGGGCGGAATGGAATGATATAAACCCTGAGAGCCTGATCTGGTAGCTACATGGACACGGACACTGGCACGGGGACACGGGGACACGGGAACACGGGGACACGGAACCCGGAGTGTCTTTGATGGCACAAAGGAAGTGTGATTAGGCGATTTCATCCACTGGCATTGCCTACCTACAACCGTCGAAGGCACCGTAAAACTACAAATAATTTTCTGGGTATTTTTTTTTTGTTGTATCCCCACTTATGGCAATGCGCGTGGCACGGCACTGGCAGCACAGGCAGTCAAACTGACTGGAGAGCTCAATGCGACGTATACATACCGAAAAAAAAGTTGGCTCTGCCAACGACAACGACGGCGATGGCGATGGCGAACGGCTGTAGCTGTGGCGTTGCTCCTTCTAGCCGAAAACTACATAAACTGCCGAAAAACGTACCGCGAAAATGCCAGGCGCCAGTGTAAAATTTGTGGCAATAACATGCACGACGAGCAACGACACAGAGAGAGAGAGAGAGAGAGAGAGAGGAGAGTCGGTGCCAGAGCCAGAACCAGAGAGAGAGAGAGTTTGTCAGTTTTGACAGTTGACCCCCAAACTAGAGGAAAGCTTGCTGCTTGCTGGCCAAAAAGCTCTTAGCCAAAAATTGCTTGGTAATAACAACTTTCCCTTTCTACTGCTGCTGCTGTCTCCGCTGAATCCTTCCGAGGGATATGGCAACACACATATGCTTAAATAGACCTCACAGCCTCGAAGTCCGATAAACAAATTGCTTTATGAGTGCGGATAGACCGGGAACGGGGCACGGGCACGGATCCGGAACCGGTGTCAGGTTAGCATTCGCTAATTTCGAGCCGTGTGCGTGCCCCATCTTCTTTTTTTTGATGGCGCTATTCCGCTTGTAAACTTTAGGCAGCAGCCGGAAGACGCCAAGTGTAAACGGGGCACTGATAATGCTGGTTTTACCGCCTCCTCCTGATGGCATTCCAGAAGAGCTTGTGTGCTCGCAGGTCGTATGAAGAATTTATATAAATTATTTAATTAAGCCATACCACGTCATCATGGTGCGGTGCCAGAGCCCATTATTTTGATTAAAATCAAACCCATTTCGCTTTATGCCACCTGTTTGGTTGTTCCGCCGGGAAGCGGACTCCTCCTCCTCCTTCCCCAAATTCCCAGCATCATTCCTGCCTGTCAAACCAACCGCCGAGGCATCGTCATCGTCTATTGGCTTTGGCATGATTATTTTTGGCACGGTCCCAGCCCATTCACTCCCGGTTTTCAACAACACAGTTTCAACAGGCGATGGCACGCAAATTGGGCACATTTGGCGCATGGCAGCCGTTTTCAGCTTATTTGGACCCTAATGACTGCTGGGAGACCCGTTCGCCTGGAGATTTTCCGCCGAGCTCTAAGCTGGAGTGTGTCGGTACTTTGCGCAATGTGCCCGAAATAAAAAAAAGAAAGAAAAAAAATAGGGATATGCCCTTGGGGGCCAATTGGGCGAAAATTGATAGAATGTTACAATCCAGTGACTATGGACAATGTCCATAATCTTCACCTGAATGGAGATATCAAACAATTTGTGGTCGAGCTGTTCTTAATGAAACGAAGATTACATTTTCTTAGAAATGGTTTCTCAAAGTTTAGTTAATATTTTCAGACAGCTAGAGAATGGCCTTTCCCAGTTAAAGTGAATATAAACACTCAGTTAAGTTATTTTTGAGTGTTGGGGGTCAGTTTTTAAATGACTTCTGCCTTAAAATATGTCTAATAAATTTATAGTGATAGTTAGTACTAAAAAGTAGCATACAATTATAATTATTTATCATTCTTAAGCGATATTACATCAAGAAAAGAGACATGTTTGACTTTTGTTCTTTAACGTCTTTAAAATTGGTTTATTTTGATCTAAATTTATTTAAATTAGGAATCAGAAATAGGAAATTATATATATATTGATAAACTATATTCATTTCCCATGTCAACTAACTACAAGTGGCAGTGAACTTGAAAACGTAGGAAGACTTACCGCTCGCAGAGTTCAACGAGATCCGCCATTTTAAAGACAACATTTTGAATTTAAAAAATAGTTATATATAACTTTCTAATTATTAATAAATGAAGAATAAAAGATCAATAGCAGAAGTTCGTATGTCCTTTCTTTGTCTCACAAAAAATTCTCAATTATTACTCGACTTATTTAGCATTAACAAATTATTATTAACAAATTCCATCTAAGTAATAAAGGAAAAAATACCCATTAACTAATTTAAGAGATAGCCACATTGACTGTTAACCTTTGATTAATATTAGGAACTCTCAGTAGATCGTAAACTCCCAGTTATATTTGTCTGGTTCTTAATTTATTAAAGGAATATAAAGCAGTTTAATTACAGCAATAGTGTGGCTGCTTTAAGGTTCCTATTTGCCTTGTAATCTTTTGGTTAATATATAGAACTCTCACTTGCATTAAAGCTAAGCTGTTCGACATAGTGAAATTAATTATTTTGAGTACGCACAGGACTCTTTTAAAGCTGAGAGCAGCCATTGAAACGATTCCTGCTTTGAAGAGCAGGCCACAAAATGAAGTTAATAAGCCCCCTGTCACGAAATAATGATTTTGAATTCATTCCCGCCGCCCAATGCAGCCTCCATTGGAGCTGATGCTGGAGCTGGAGCTGAAGCTGGTGCTGGTGCCCTGCCCCACTCCAATGGGCTCTTGCGGTCGTTTTCAATCAATGAGGATTCAACAGCAGCCGCCGCAAAGATGACAACTGAACTTCTCTTCACTTCAGCCACAGACAATGTCATTTTGGGGCCCGGCAAAAGCACAAGCCCGCACAAGCTGCAGGCGGGGTTAGAGCGAGTGTAAGCCGAGAAGATTGGGTGGCTTGGGTGTGGGTGGGAGTGGGCGTGGGCGTGGGCGCTGTGTGACTGGCAGAGTGGCTTAATTTAAAACGGTTTCATGTTGTGATTTTGACAAATGATAATTTTTTGCATGTGTCTGTGTCAGTCTTTGTGTTTGACATGTTAGTCGGGACTCTCGTATCTTTGGCGCCCGTTGCCCGTTGCTTCTATGGCGGTCAATGAGTTGGCAGATAAATGTGCCGGGCAGATAAATGCCGGAGCTCACCCCCAAAAATTGTACAGAATCATCACCACCGCCGCCGCACTAAGCCCTACTGTGTTAAGGGTTCGTTAAGTAAGGCTGCCTCGCACACACATCCAAAAGTAGCCCGCACCCACACAGGGAGTCACAGTTTTCAGTTTCGGTTTCGCTACATTAAAAACTATGTAAATTGTAACAAAATAATAGCCAGTGGGTAATATCAGCTCATCAAAGCCGCCCTAAACGGTGCTGTCTGCCTGGGACAGCAATCAGGGATCAACTGCCCACAGCGACATTGTTCTGCCCAAGTGGTCTCAGCAGATGGAAGTTTTGGAGGAACTGAAAATTACAACCTCAAAAATGTTAATGTATTTTTAAGGGCTACTTTAGGCTACGTTGGGTTGAGAAGATATTACAGTAGAAAAGGCATTTTCAAAGGCTAATTTGTGAACATAACTTTCTATTTTCTAGCTTAAAGGACAAAATTAAGCCAAGTAATTTAGTATTTAATAGAGGATTATATATATATATATTTTTAATAATAGTCTTACATCTTAATATCAAAAACATTCAGTCTTGAAGTCTGCTATATATCTGACTATATCCTATATTCGATTAAACTATCATATTGTTTTCCTATCTTCTTAGGCAGCAGTTTTTCAATGACAGATGCTCTACTAGATTATTATCCTGTACTACTAAATCTATTAGTTTTTACAGTCAAATTCAAATGCTATTTTTATGAATTTCTTATAAGATTAAGATTTGATTCTAAGACATTTTTTCCAATTTTTTTACAAGAAAATTATTTAATTAATTATTAGGATTTAGAATTAGATTAGAATTAGATTAGAATTAGAATAGAATTAGATTAGAATTAGATTATAATTAGATTGGAATTTACAATTATTAATTATTAATTATATAGAAGCTTTTGTTAAACTTTTTACGACCTGTTGTAAGAGAAACATTATCTTTAAATTAAATACATATTTTTGCATATTTGGGTGTTTTAATCTAAGATAGTTAAAGCTAGCTTTATATGTTAGTGTCTAAGGGAAGGTCTGCATTATTTCTTGCGGGTAGATATTAATTTTTGTTCACAAAAATATTGTTATGGTTGTCCCCCAGCTTAACTTCAAAGCTTTTTAGATTTCCCTGAGCTTAAAGCTATAATTGTGTTGAGTTTATCCTTCCAAACCAGAAATGAACATTTGGATCCCTGGCTGTTCTATGCAACTAATATATTTTATATTAAGCATATAGAATTATATTGACATAAAGATAAACTAGTAAGAAAGTGTTTCTTTACGTGTTATTTTTATTAAAATGCATTTTAAAATAATTTAATTTGATGTGTTATTCATATTTAAATATACCGCCAAAAATCAAGCAGCCAAATATTGAGGCACCCTGTTCTCCTGACTGCATCACGATAGTGACATCGATGTATCGCCTTTTGTAAAAACATCGCTAGTGACAGCGATATATCGCCTAGGTGGTATCGATGTAGTCATCGATGTTTATGCATCTCTATCGCTTCCCAAACAATTACTTCATTCGGCAAATATTATAAAATATCATTGTTTGGCTTCAATAAAGCGAATAATCCTTGCTGCTTTTAACCGAATTAGGTTGCACAAACAGTTTAAAACTTGGCCGCCTTCGCAAATTTGAACAAAGCTAACATATCGGTGTGCTGCTGCTCCGACTCATGAAGTAACCAGTCCGTGCGGATTAATTTCTCTGCCAGAAAATGAAGCGAAGAGCCGAAACCGCCAAACCCAAACCTCTGCCCTACCGGGTCGTGGAGGCACCAATGAAAGTCAGCAAGGAGGAGAGAGTCAGTACGGATGAGAAAATCAAGAATCTAAATGATAAAATGAACTTGGTCATTATGAATCAAAAGAAAATGCTTGAGGTTCTGCGGTAACTATGCGAAAATGCCACGAATAATTTAGCATCTATTAAAACTGTACGCTTTATCCTTGCAGGCAATTGACTGCGCATCCAATTGATCTGTTGGGTCCTCAAGATATAAAACCAGATTTGGATCTTTGGACGCCGCAACGATTCCCGTTGACCGAGCTAGAGCAAATGGAGACGGTGGAGGAGGATATGAATGACCCGGTTAAAGCATCAGTCTATGTACGTTGCCACATCCCCCTGAATCCTGATCCCGTTTCCTATCCAGAAGCCTGAATTCGATTTGTTTTCCAGGTGGAAACCATGAAGGATCTCTTAAAACCAGGTGGAATATTTCGAACTGGCGGCCTACCGAAACACTTTCATCTAATACTCCGCGTGGATTTTATGATCATGTTCAATTTGGATGGCATCCACCACAAGATACCGCTGAAGAAGTTTGCCAATTTCAGCAGAGCCCTATACGGTACTATAATCTGTTTGTTTCTATAATTTAAATACTTTAATAAATCTCCAATTGCAGAGGTTCTCAAGCGCGATGAATCGTATGTCAGGGATGATTATATCGCTGAAATCAGGACGGCTTTCCGCGCTTATAAGAATAGAAATAACAAGAGGGTATCTGTAGTCAGACGGAAATTGAAGGAAGCCCAAGCCCAAGTAGAACCCCAGCTGGATTTTGAAGAAATTTTATGCTCTGAAAGCAGCGTGTTTATTGATGAATACGATTAACTTACTTAATAACTTCTTGCGGAACAAAAACATTAGATATTAAGTGTTTATCCCATAAGTTTTTTGTTAATAAGAAAGTAAAACACACGCCAAAGTACGCCGGCCTATTTCTCTGATTAGTTTTCACGTTTTTAGATCCGAAAAAAGAGGCAGCACCACTCGCGTGCCAAAGCGAGTAGATTAGGTTGCCTATCTATGCGTGTTCGGTCGGTCCCGAAAGCTTCGTCTAGCTTTGTATGTTGCCTAGCCGTAAACCTGTATCGCTCAGTAGTAAATCGGCACTTGAGGCCGCCTCTTCCTCTGTGTTTGTTTCTGGCTAGCTGACCGATAAGAGTTCCACAATGCGGGCACAAAACGGAAGGCTCTGGGGAACTCTACACGACGGTGGGTATTGGATCGATAAATTCTTCCATTAGCATGTGCTATAATAATATCCGAAAATGCAGGTAAATTCGAAGTGCGCAGTGTCACCGAATCGGATCTGGAGAAAGCCCTAGATGTAAGTAAGATAAATCAAAACACTCAAGCTTAAATAAGGCATTCAAGGTCAATGCAAATCTTGTGGCGATTGGCTTGTGCGAATCTTTAAGTCATAGCTTCTTGCGCAGCAGAAAACTATTTTTGCGCCCCGAGCCTCACGTGGCGTCGGTGGTGTAATGGTTAGCATAGTTGCCTTCCAAGCAGTTGACCCGGGTTCGATTCCCGGCCGACGCAGTTCGCTTTTTGCCATTTTTTTTTGTACTATTTCAATCCATAATTTCTAGGTTCTTGATGAATCATTCTTTTTAAACGAATCCGTGTGCAATGCCTGCGAAATTAATTTGCCCGAAAATGCTCAAGCCCGTCGGGAACTGCGTGAATTGTGCAAAATAACCGCTCTGGACGGCGTATCTTTGTTGGTGAGGGAAGTGCAAAGCGATCTTGTTGTGGCTGTGGCCTTTAACAAGCTCCAGGTAAGCTTATCTAATGATTTTAATTTAATTGTTATTTATGCCCCCCCCTTTTGTCTCTGATTAAAATAGTTTTCTCCGCCGCCTGGAGAGGATCACTTTTTCCTAAAATTCCGCAATGAGAGCGTCAAAAGCCCTCAAGCCAAACGTCTGATGAACTTTATGATCAAGGTGGACGAGATGATCGATGTTTGTGGCATCTACAATATGGATTGCTTCGTGGAGCTGATGTTTCTAGCCACTTTGCCGAGTCACGAGCGATTGGGATTGGGGCGCTCCTTGTCCGTCTTTACCATAGAGCTGACAAAGGAACTGGCTGAGGGCAAGGGTCTCGAGGATATCGACGAAAAGTTGCGCTCCAAACGGCCTGTTGCTGTCACCGCTCTCTGGACCTCGTGCTTCTCCCAGAAATTGGGCAAAGCAACAAATTTTAAAGTTCTCAACACAGTTCCCTATTCGGATTTTGAGTTTAATGGCAAGCGTTTCGATGAGCGCATTAATCCGTTGCACAAGTTCTGCGAGCATGTCATATATAAATTCTAAAGATTGCAGAGATTCATGCATAAAATAAAATTTAAATAGAAAAAAACAAAAAAGTTGGTTGTGCGTCGGCCGGGAATCGAACCCGGGTCAACTGCTTGGAAGGCAACTATGCTAACCATTACACCACCGACGCCATGTCAGGCATGGTTGACATTTACCTATTTCATAGTCGTGCTGCTCAAATGGGGTGTATGTTTCGATATACTGGACTATCGCCACTTCCTGTTATCGGAAAAACGGCCACATCTCAAATACCCGCCAACTTTGAATTTGAGAAATTCATTTCTGGACTTTGAATAATTACGTTAATCGTCAAATGGACTGCTTCGTCAATTGTAGTGGTTTCTTTAAATATTGACCTTTTTAATTTTTTTTTTTTGGCATTAAAGGCTTATTTAGAGGGCACTACAAATTACACAAATTAATACAAACTTATCTTAGTAACTTAGTAACTTTATTATTTAATCACTTCAGATCAAACGATAGATCTAATGCATACAATGTAAATAATTTAAAGGTACCCAGTGTCTGTGTCTGTGAAATTCTCTTAAGCTTCAAATGAGTTTTTTGTTTGCGCTAAAGTCAGGCTAAATTTCGTTGGCTTTTTAATGAAGTTTTGCCATCGCCGTATTAAAAACGCAACTAAAATCGGGCCTAATTTCATTCATCAGTTTTAATTTAAATAATACAGGACATAATTTAAGATTCGACCGACAGTACCAATACATTTCCGATGTTATGGTGCTAGAAGTGAAAAAATTTAATTTCACAGTAACCTACCCTACCTTATCGAATAATGTTAATATATAACTTAAGCCTTGGGGTGCGTTCCATCTTTAAAGCTTTAAAAATGAACGAGTGCATCAGCATTTTAGATAGCGAGTTTGAGCTGCTCCGGGTGACTTCGGACTTGTACGATGAAACTGAAGAGGTAATGCCCACGAAATACTTAAAACTCTACACCATCTAAACGTTATAATGACAGCTCTTGACCCAAATATCAATGAACCAGGAGTTCCTATGCAGGATTACCAATCTAAGGGAGTCGCCGCAGGCGACTATTGATCTCCGCAGACTGATAAGGCACATCCTATCTCTGGGAATGTCCTTTGCCATACGGCAGGTGGCGAGTGGAAGAATTGTGTCAGCCATTGCCAATATAATATTCGTGAGTGCTTGGGCAGAGGACCAAATCCAGAACTTATTCTGAAATGTATCTTACCGACAGCACCACAAAGTGGTTTCGTCTTATTATGACCTTATTGGACAGTTTAAAAGTCCAAACATGATCAAATACAAACAGTTACTGGACGCCATGGAGGACAGCTTTGAGATGTACAAAGAGTGGCAGGTGGACAGTGTTCTCGAGGTGGAATACTTGGGCACCCTGCCAGAATTCCGATGTCGTGGCCTAGCCGTTATTTTGGCGCAACATACTATAAACTTTGGACGCCTGATGTCACAGGGCAGGCTTCCCCCGGATATTTTCAATCAACTTTCCAAGGAGATGCAGGTGGAAAGACCGAAGGTTATTTGCTCTATCGCCACATCGGCTACTTCAATAAACTTTGCCAAGAGGATGGGTTTTACAGTGGCTCATATATGGAAAATTTCGGAACTGAAGTCTTGGGCAGGATATATTGTGGAGCCCAGCGTTGAGGAAGATGACAAGTTTGTGGAGTTTCATATAGTCAAGTATTAAGTAATACCTCTTTCTGTATATCGAATTCTAAGGGATCCTGACTAACCTTGTCGATAATAAATCTTAGTGCGAATATATTTACATTTTTTAACTGGTCTTTCTTTAAAAACCATAAATTCCTAAGCTAGTTTTCAAATATTAAATAAACTAAATTGATCATAAATAAGTATTCAAACCCTTATGAATAGAAAAATAACTACGACTGAATAACTTTTGAAACGTTTCAAAAGTTTTAATCCTCGCCGAATCCACTCAGAGCTAAGCGCTCACCCCTTTTTCTGAATCTCTATCTTCATTGTTGATTTCAATTTTTGCACTTTCCGAAAAAAGTACTTTTCAAATGAGATTAAAATTTACACACACACTCACAAGTACCTCCGGCAATCCATTGAGGCATGTCCTCGAAGGGATTTCCCCGAAGTTTCCCTAATGCCCGGTGTCAACACACAGCGGTTGGGCAGCGAAGGGGAAGCAGCAGTGTGATAAGCATTTCGATCCTACATTGCCTCTACCTCAACAATGCGCTGGGGTTTTTAATTAGAATTCGAATAATACAACAAAAAAATGTAAAGTACTCAGAGGGGTGAGAAGAAACCCTTGCGGACGGAGGCAATTGCGTGTAATGATATCGCAGATCGGACCGGGACTCAAACTATATACTTATATATATAGGGTTGTCAGCCGACGAGGCGGTTACGCTTGATTGTGTTATATGACGTGTGCATAATTCTCCGAGTGCCGGCCAATTTCAAGTTAGTTTCAGCTAGTTGCACTTGCTCTGGGAGTTTACACAGTCAAATATAAAGTAGAATGATTAATTTATTGATTATTAATTGTAGCTTAGAATTAATTCTACAGTACAATATATAGGCAGAGCAACTAAGGCCTTCAGGATGATTAAATACAAATAATAAGGAAGAAATTCTTTAAAAGCAAGCTAATTATGGGGAAATCATAAACTAGTTTTATAGTTAGAGATTTATGTGCCTTCTGCTTTACTTGTGGATTTATCATTGTAATTGTATTATTGTGGAATTATTGTAAACTATATCGATGGCCATTAATCTATGAGAAACATCATAACATATAGTAGGTAATCTATAAAAATATTTGCTTAAAATTGAATGCCGAAATACTGATTGCTGTTTAAATGTAGTTTTATTTACAATTGGCTTTATATTCTTAATATTTTGAATGCCGAAAAACTGATTACTATTTAAACGCAGTTTCATTTACAATTGGCTTTATATTCCAAATATTTTGTAGTGTATAAATAATAACTATAACTGCAGTTGGGTGGTAAATTTCTTTTTAGCGCCTTAATTATATGGCAAGGTATTTGGCTTTTCCATGTAAATTATGGACTGCCTACAAATATATATATTTGTAAAGCAGGAAATAAGAAAATTCCCAATTGTAGCTTAGAAATCAAATTATCTGCACCACATAATAGCTTATATCCCTCTCCCTATATGTACCTTTAGTAGAAAATAGAATGACCATAATTTGATTATCTTAGCAAAAGATCAGCAGCAATAGAAGGCCTGAAGCTTTCAGCCCGCAAAATTGCCGCTGCAAGACAATTTGATAAAATTGAAAACTAATTTGTTTACACAGCTGCATAAAACGAGCAGCGCCGGCAACGATAACAACGTAGAAACAAAGCGCAGAGGGGCTGGGCCCGGAGGAGGCGAAGGCAAAACAATTTGTTTATCATGGTAGCCTTAGTGAGGTTGTCTGATGATGAGGCAACACACACAGGACAGGCAGGCACGGGAAAAAGGACAACAAACAGACGGAGTTCGGGTAAGCAACAAGACCGAGAATGAACTCGGCAACGCATCCGGGGGTGGCCACAGATAGGGAACACTTGAAGAAATTAATGAAAAGTAACCTAGAAATAGTTTGTGATAATTATTATATTATAAAATTATATATATTATGTTTACAGCTATTTCAGGGAGAAAGGCACTTAATTATTATACGATGCTGATAAAGATTTAACCTGCGCTTAGCATTAAACACATTTTTTCTGATTCCTGGCGCTTGCGTTGCACTTTTCGGCGAACTAAATAGTGTTTGACATAATTTAATTAATATTAATAAATTGCAAAAATCAAAATGAAGCAAATATTATTAAGAGTACAAAATAAAGAAAATATAAATTCGAGTGCATCATATTTTGACACCCCTGTCTTTGGTGAGCCCCGCAAAATATGCAGCGAGTCCTGCAAGCGCCTCTTAATGGAGTTGTTTCCGAAAATGAAAAAGGGAAGAGGAACAGGAGTTGGAAATCCTAGACAGTGCAAATATTTGAATTAGTCTTTTGCTAATGCTTAAAAATTATGCTGGTTGACAAATTCCGCTGGGCCCGCAAACTATTCTGTTTCCTTTCTTTTTTTTATCATATTTGCTGAGCTCGTTTCGGTTGCAACAAATCATTAATTAGACTTAGAAGTGCTAGGCGGTAATCCCCATGGTGCGACGGAGTTGGTTATTCCCGCACATCATGGTGGAACTTGTGCAGCTGGCGCCTCAACCCCTTTGGCTGCCGCTTCTCTTCCCTTGGCAGAACACTTGTCTCTGCATCAAACATCAACACCTTCCATTGTCAAGCACTTGGGCAATAATTCCGCTTAAACAGATAAACGGGCGACCGAATCAAAAAACAATTCAATGTGTGTTTGCAGAGCATGGCCCGAAACATCGAGTTTAACCCACCCCGGCCACCTGGGGGTTAACTTAATAAGCTTATGACACCCCGAAAATGCAACCCTGTCTGGCCAAAACTTTCAACACGACGCGCTCCGATTGGTCATAGCTTTAGCTCCGCCCCTTATGGCTGTACCTTTTGATGTGGCGCCGCCATTGAAAGACACCCCTCGGTGCGCGCTCTTCTTATCAGACGTGCGTCCTGCTGAATTTCCAGGACCAAGCCCAGGCATTCGCTTCCCGGCGGTCTGACAGTTCGCAGCGAAACGCGCTTCGATGACAGTGTTCGCGTTACCTTTCGATCTATAGGGATTATTGGGGTGTTATCTACCGAGTCCTCCCATTAAGTCGTGTGTGTGTGCAAATAATTAGTGGGTGAAGTGCAATTCGAACAATTTCTCAGAAATTGGTGGATTATAATATTTGATGGATTAAATTTTAGTCCGGGGATTATTTATTGGATACTCTACAGCGATTGAGGTGAGTTTAAAGATCATTAAATCTATACATGGTATTCGAAAAAATAACATTTAAATACACTTCAGAGGCTCTAGCTGTTGTGTTGTTTTTGTCTTTCTGATGAGATCATTTTATACTTCTTAAAATATTAATCTAAGTCACTTTAAATTTGTATTTCTTGTGGGAAGTCTTTATTTATATTACCTTTCATAAGTCAAAGAATATCCCAAGAAAATTTGATGTAATTTTCGTTTAAAAACATGAAATCCAGTCTACTTTACTTACTTTACTACTTTCTATACTTGAAGCACATTAATTAATTGAATAATTAACTTGTCTATCAGATTTAAGTTTAGAACTTGGGAAGAAATTTTAACTGTTTTTCTGTAATACTAAAAGTTTTAAAAAATGTACTCAAATAATATATATAGAAATACAATATCAAAATAAAAAAACTACATACATAATTTGTTCTGTATGCAATATAATGCAGATATTGTTAGCTTAAAATCAAAATAAAAAACTATATACAGAACGAATAATGCAGATATTGTTAGCTTAAAGGTAAACACTAAGCCCAAAAAATGATTAGGATCTTATCACCTTCATTGTTAACCAATTCTTTCGTGAATAACTTGTATGTATATCCATGTAAATGACACTTTTCATATGTATTAGCTTCTAAACTGTAACTTATCTTATCGGAATAATGTTTGACATGTTTATTATCAATGTCTGAACTATAAAAATTTGATAAAACCAGGAAATAACTCCTGCTTTATATACTGCATTTCCAGAGATAAACAAGAGACCGGCGACACGGGTTGCACTTGTCCGATTTTGTGTCCCCTCCTCGAGTATTGTGGCACGTGCGGGTCACGCGTCGCCAATCAGCGGATCGGAAGTGTTAGCTTCACCGTTATGCACTTAGCAGCCCATTAAATCGACAAACAAAAGAGCAACAGATTTGCGAGATCGCCTGACAATGTTTTCCATGGACAACTTTGACTTGGAGGCCACAATGGCGCGACACTTCTTTGAGGGATCGCAGGCCACCAATGCCTCCACCTCCAGTTCCGAGTACTTTTTCGGGGACGAGCACAGCTCGGAGAGCGACGACGAGGACGATGCCTACAGTAGTGGCTTCAACAGCGACCAGGAGAACAACGAGAAGACGTAAGGCACTAAAGTTAGCACTGGGGTTGTCGAAAATATATATATCAATACATCAAAATAAATATATTTAAATATCTGACAACCCTAGTTTCCACCCAGGGGACTCGTCCATTAATCGTCTCCAGCTTTTCCCTATTTAGCCGGCGGAGCCACAAGCCGCGGCGCTTGAAGTGCGCTTCCCAAATGGCCCAGCAGCGGCAGGCGGCCAATCTCCGGGAGCGCCGTCGGATGCAGAGCATCAACGAGGCGTTCGAAGGCCTGCGTACCCATATTCCCACGCTGCCCTACGAGAAACGATTGAGCAAGGTGCGTACCTCAAAAAGTTATTATTATTTTAATGGGTATTCAAGGGTTTGAGATCGAGGCTTATAATAGAAAAAGAAGATATGTAACTTGGAGGGCCTAGCAGAATATAGTGACCAAATAATACGATTATATAGGTTGCTATAGCAATCATTCCAACCCAGAAAGATTAAACCAGATAGAACCAAAAGTGACAGACAAGAAAGGTGGAGATGTCTAGATCTACTCTACCTAACACTTCGTTGCAAGCTATTTAGTGGTCGCAAAATAAAAATTATCAACTGAAATAAACCGAATATAAACTAAAAACAATAGCCTTTATAAAGTGGCTAACAAATATTCAGAGGTTACTATATAATTTACTTTCAAATTCCTTTAAAACACGTACAAATCATAGGAGACTTTGAAGTTACTGTATTATAAAATCCTTTATATATAATTATATCTGTTTAAAATTCCTTAAACCCCCTGAATAGGTCGACACTCTCAAGCTGGCCATTAGCTACATAACCTTTCTCAGCGAGATGGTGAAGAAGGACAAGAATGGCAACGAACCGGGTTTGAGCTTGCAGCGCAATTACCAGAAGGAGCCGCCCAAGAAAATCATCCTCAAGGATCGCAGTGAGTTGTCAATCAATCAATTTCTACATAATACATAACAAAACGTGGGAGGATGGACGGTCAGCGGGTCCGGTACACATTTAATAACATAATTCGACCAGGGCCACTGGCCTTATTCAAAGGTTATCTGTGGAGGGTACGGTTTTGTTTCGATCCAGACCACACGGGGGATGCTGAAATGCATCCTGCCCAGAATCGATGGGTCTTCCGTGGCTGCCTGAGTGTAACTAATTAGAATTTTCACACTTCTCGCCCAGGGTTTTGGGTTCGCATTGCGGGCTTTGCGTGACTGCCAGTCAAGCAAATTGTTTTGCTCATTGCCATCGCATCGATCACCGAGGATGTGGATGTGGCATGCCAGGGTTTTCACAAGTTTCGCCCGGGATACAATGGCCGTGGATTAGGGGTTTTCCTTGTGCCGCCAGCCAGCTCATAAAAGTTGCTTTGGTCACGGTTTTTTGGTTAATAATTTTCCTATTCAAAATGTATGACACTGCATCCTGCGACGAGTTCCACAAGGCCACAAGGATCCTCGGAGAGCATCTGCATAGCTAATAGTCCAGGCACTTGGAACCCTGAAAGGGGTGTCGATTTGGGGTCTCTCGAATAAGCAAGGGGTGTCCTTTATTATTGAGTGTTATGTATAGCCCTCAAAAAATGGCATTCCTTTTTTTTTAATATTTTTTTTTATTCATGTGTGTCAAAACACAAATTTGAACTGGTTAAAGTTGTGTTAGAACTGGTTTTCGGTTGTGAAGAAGTCTTATTAGTTTATTAAATTATAAGGGAATTTATAGCTTTGGGAATTGGTTTCATTTAAAAAAAATCTATAAATATATTTATTAAAAAAAATTCAATTTGAAAGGGATGTCCCTGGTTATTTAAATAAATTGTTCTTGTTATCAACAGCAGAATATATGAGAAGATAATCTTTAAGTATTATTAGTAGGCTAAAAACAGATTAGATATACGATTTTTGAGACGTATTTGGAAAGGTTTTATAAATAAAACAGTTTAAAATATAAGTATAAGCCAATAAACTTTAAATAAATGCTCAAAAAGAGTTTAAACTGGAATAGAAGGAACTTAGGTAATCTTAACTATTGATCAATTCAAATACCTTTAACTGAGTTTACTTTATAACCTTTTAGTCATTTATAAAACACATTTGAGGCAATTTCTATTTTATTTTCAATATTGTATATATAATATTTTTTTTTTAATAGTTTCTGTAAAATAAAATCAAATTGATTTGATTCATAGTTGTCCTCTTTCTAGACCTATTTGCGTCCGACATAATGAACATGCAAGCTCTGATGTGAAATTAGTTTCTAGCTGATAAAGGTCCCACATGCATATACACCTTGCCCGGGCAACCACCTCATTCTCCTCCTTTTCCACATACACCTCCACATCCACCAAACACATAGAGAGAGAGACAGGCAGCGGGGGAGTGAACAAAATAGTAACAATAACAGGAACAACAAAGCCCAATCGACATAATCATAGCGTGGGAAATTCGTTACACTCCGGCAGATGGCTGTCGTCGTCGTCGCCGCTTAAAGGCCAAATGGAAAGCGAGCGGGTCAGGGGAGTAGTGCGGGGAGCTGGCCATGTTGATGGCAAAAGCGTTTTCATGCTTAACTGGCATTAAAAATGTTGCAGCAAAAAACAAAAATACCACCGAACCCAATGCATACTCGCATACAGATAAAAATCGCAAGAAGTTTGCTTCAGGCGGCGGGGAGGCGGTAGTTGAGCTCCATTTAAATGGGTGCAAAGATGGACAAGGAGCTGGAGGAGCTCCTGGCACGCGCCTGGCATATGTTCACACCGAACTTGCCGAGATGCGGAGGCTGGACGAGGACGACGGGGTCGCATATTTGAGCAACACCCGCATGAGGCACTCGAAAACTGCGAGAGCTACAAATTGCCCGACTTGGGTGGGATGCGGTTTCTGATTGGATGTGGCACACACACAAGGACTGTCAGCGAAGGACGCAGGGCGGAGGACATGGATTTCGGTCTGGGCTTTGGTTTCGGTTATGTTTGTCCAAGGCAAATGACGAGCGCGCAGCGGGGTGGCAGCTGCAACAACAAGCCGTGGCAGCCACAACCCCCCTCCGGGGATGAAGACGAACCCTTTTCCATATTTGTTTGCCCTGCCTCGATGATGGCCCTATAATGTGGCTGCTAATGGCATTTGCTCAGTTTTTGGCAACAATTTTAATTGTTTGGGCGGCGCTTGACTTCTGTCCGGCAATCAGTTTCCTTCGGAAAACGCTTATTATACCAAATACAGCCATGTTATTGCATATTTTGCCAATTCTGAGGCTATAGTTGAATGGTATTGGTAATTAAATTAAATATTACAAAATAATTCATAATCTATATATCGGGCTCTAAGTTTAATGTCAGAAAATAGTAATTCAATATGAATTTATCAGTAAAACATTAGTTATTGGAATTTAGAACAGTCTTTTCTTGATTAAAAACCTTTGGCAGAGTTCAGTGTTCGATTTGTGATAGTTTTCGATGTTTTCAATAATTTTATTTAATTGAAATCTTTGCATTTGGTTTTATGGCATGGCTTTAGCTTTAGTCTATATATATGGCTCTAAGTTTAAGGTCAGAAAATAGTAATTCAATATGAATTTATCAGTAAAACATTAGCTATTGGAATTAAGAACAGTCTTTTATTAAATAAAAACCTTTGGCAGAGTTCAGTGTTCGAATTAGGATAGTTTTCGATGTTTTATTTAACTTAAATCGTTACAATTTCATTCCTTTTTATGGCATGGCTTTTGCTTTATGTTTACTAATCTCCTTGCTATCCCCTACTTGCAGCTGGCGGTGTGGCCCACTCGTTGTCCTGGTACCGCAAGGGCGATCGCTATCCGGGCAGCAAGCTCTATGCCCGCACCTGGACTCCGGAGGATCCTCGCGGCCCCCTTTCGCAGCCCCAGCCGCTGTACAACAACAGCAACTCGAACCAGAACCAAAACAGCAACCAGAGCAGCGACGAGTTCAGCGGCAGCGCCGATATGTCCGATCCGGGTGCCGCGGCCAGTATCTTTGGCGGCAGCAGCAATGGAATGTAAAGGATTCAGAGAGAAAGAGATTCATGGGAAATCCAACTAGTCAAGCTTTGCTAGTCACGGCATCTAACACATATTAACCAACTTAATAATTATATGACGAAAACATGTTCTGTGGTATTTAATTGCTCTAAGTTCGCTAATATCTAAATGTTATACTTAGTGGTTTAGTTTAAATCGAATAAACATTTCAAGCAAATCTACCCGGGCCACGTCTAATTGCAGTTCAAGCGTCGAGGGCAAAGGAGTAATTCGGGGATAAATTATATAGTTATCAGCACGGGCCCTGTATCGGAACACCTGGTCCTGGTTGTCCTCGTGCTCTACACCCTGCCATTGTCGATATCATTAAACGAAAATAAAAGGAGGGACAACGGGGCGAACAGACAAATATCATAAGGGACAAGTGCAGTTCATTTTTTTAACCGCTTTGGGGGTGGGTCTGCACTCGAAAAATAACAAATAACTTATACGGAAAAATAAAGTTTCTAAACTCACCCTGGATAAACTAATCCGTATACTCCTAGGGTTTTTAAAATAAATTATAAACTTTATAAGACCCAAGAAATGGCTTTAGAAGAAATCATTAAGCTTTAAACTCTAAAAATCATCAGAAACGTATAAATGATTCTGCGGAATCAATCATTTTTTTAAGTGCATGGCTCTGGGTGTGCGGTACAAGCTAGAAAATTATTTCCGGTCTTTCGACATGCATGCCCACACCTCTCCGGGAAAATATCATTTAAAATAACGAAAAATTATTATTTTTTAAGCGTTTTTATTTGGACACAACAAGCGTGCCATTTAAAACATCATTATGACTGTCAATCGATGGACGGGACAGCTGTTGTCCTTGCGGCGCGTTTGGCTGAGCAATTCAGATGTTTATCTGCAATTAGGATTAGCCTCCGGCCAGGGGTGTTTCCACTGATGACGTGATTGAGCGCTGCGATTGAAGGGCAGGCAGGCCAGTTGATCTATCAATTCGATCATATGTAAATTAATGCCTTCTGTTTAAGTCGCTGCTGCGGTCAAAGATTTAATTAACCGTCGGCGGCGACAGCTGCGGGAGGTTATCAAAATCTGATAAGAGGCGACCTGGGGGTGCGACTTGCTATTATTGGATTGGACAATGAAGAGATATTATGATGGCAAAGCGTAAGTTCAGGGATGACGAAGTACTTAGCCAAGCATTTTTGTTAATTTTAAAAATAATATATAATATAAAAGTAAATATAAATGATTTTATTAATTTAAATAAAAGTTTCGAAATTTCTTAACTGCTTTAAATATATTTCTCATAATTTGGTTAAAACTATTATTACTCCAACATTGTCGTTGACTCTGTAAAAGTATAAATTTTGAACTACTTAGCAAATAAATAGTTCATGTGAATTGTCGATAAAAGTATTAAATTAAAAACTAACACAGGCATGAAACATTTCCTAGGATGATTCCGAAAAAGGGCCAAAGAACCATTTTTTGTATCATCTTTTATTTACTTTTTACCTTCCAGTGATACGAATTAACAATTAATAACATCAAAGCAATCGCAGAATGTATTTTATTATGAATATAGTTAAATATTATTTATTTAAACTCAATTTGTTTTTGCTTCCATGTAATAATTTCAAATGATTAAATTTGGCGGGAAAATCTCCAGTTGGCAGTTATAGTGCTGCCAATTGATTGTAAAAAATGTCCAACCTGGTCACACGAAAAACGCGAAGATCCTTTTTGCCTTTTTTAAGTTCATAATTCGTAAATAAATTACTTTTTATAATATTTTATTATTCTCCTTATTAAACTAAAAAGTTATCAATTTCTGTAAATTTCCGATAGACTCAAAACAATCGATAGGGTCAGGCCATCGATATTATCGAGGGCAGCACGTTTGAGTTTGTTTTGCTCGTAAAATTTGTCTAATTACTGCGACATGCGGTACGCTCAGATAATTGTGGGTCCTGCTGGCAGTGGCAAGGTATGTCCGATGATATTTGCACGACTATAATCTAATCAAAATCCCTCTCAGTCCACGTACTGCACCTACATGCAACAATATGCCATGGACATCAAGCGAAATATCCAAATTGTTAATCTCGACCCGGCGGCGGAACACTTCACTTACACTCCAATGACGGACATACGGGAGCTGATACACCTGGACGATGCCATGGAGGATGAGGAGCTGCACTACGGCCCGAACGGTGGTCTGGTTTTCTGTCTGGAGTTCCTCATCGAGAACCAGGACTGGCTCAAGGCGCAGCTTTGCGGCGGCGAGGATGAACTGATGCTCGGAGAGCCGGACGACGACTACATCCTGTTCGACATGCCCGGCCAGATCGAGCTGTTCACTCACCTAAAGATGGGTAAGCAGCTGGTGCAGCTGCTCGAGTCTTGGAATTTCCGCACCTGCGTTGTCTTCTGTCTGGACTCCCAGTTTATGGTGGACGGCGGCAAATTCATTTCGGGCACCATGGCCGCCCTCAGTGTGATGGCCAACATGGAACAGCCGCACGTCAATGTGCTGACCAAGGTGGATCTGCTGAGCAGTGAGTCGCGAAAACAGTTGGAGATGTACTTAGAGCCGGATGCCCACAGTCTGATGGGCGAACTAACCATTGGCACGGGCTTTGGGGAGAAGTACAGAAAGCTGACCGAAGCGATTGGGTCAATGATCGAGGATTTCAGGTGAGCGGATGCGCGGAAATTTCCAGCTTATGCGTAATCATGGTGAATGGAGTTCTCTTAATGATTACTCTTGGTTATATATGGTGATCAAACCCCTGCTTACGTAGCACATGGACAGGCCCCTAGCGTTTACCTTTGTGGAAATGGCCAATCTAAGAAAGAAACTAGTGATTTTCGTCTGCCTTTGAGCTTTGCAGGCATAGCCAGATCTCTCTAAGGAAACTAACCAAAAGCCAAGAAAACTATCTACCAAAAACCCGATTAAATTTGTTTTACATATTTATTGTGTTGATATTGTTTAAAGAATATAAAGTAAATAATTTTGTATTTGCTACAATCATAACAGATGCGTTTATCGTGCAAAATCTGTGCTTTTCGTGACTGAAAATATAATTGGTATTCTTTTAAAGACATAAGTCATTTCTCATTACTCGCGAGGCAATCTTATGCATTAATTATTAGAAGTTTTTAAATTAAGATCTCGTTCTTTGTTGATAAACTCAAAATAATAATGTTTCAGCTTGCAGGTCAATCGAAAGTTAGTTCGATTTGTTTTAGATACATGTAATAGTAAGTGGCATCGAAGATTATTGATAATTAGAAGTATACAAAAGAAGAATATATTCAATATTAGCCAATATTTAAAGGGAAAATACATATTACACTCCCGTGGCCCTTAGTCTAACTATGCTTGTGTTCAGGCTTTAGCCTTGCGCGTCGGATGGAATGGATGTTCCATTGCGGACAAATCTGGTGGATTCAGCTCGAACGCAGTGATCTCCTGCATGCCGCTGTTAGCGATCTCCCACAGCTCAGGAAATTCATCCTTGAAGGTGGCGTACCAACGCGCCACCAAGGGATACTGAGTTAGTTCGAAATTGATCGCCTCCAAGCACAGGGTGGCCGAAATAAGGGCAAAGTCGGCGATGGTTATGTTATCGCCAGCCGCATACTTGGTTCCCAGACGCTGCAAATAGGTTTCGAAGACCTCAAGGGCATTCTCCACCTTTTTCAGCGACATGGGCGTGCGTTCGTAGTCAAAGAAGATGGGCGCCATGCTGTGGGCCGAAATGGGGGCATAGTAATAGCCCATGTTGAAGCACAGTCGCTGGTTGATCAACGCCCTCATGTTGACGTCCTGCGGATATAGACTCGAGTCCGGCGCATACTTGTCGCACAGATATTGCATAATGGCAATGCTCTCTGACAAATAGAAGCCATCGTCGTCCAGCACGGGGATTTCCTTTTGCGGATTCATCTGGAAAGATTCCATATTCGATTAGATTCCTCAATCTTCTATATTTAATACGGCTCTTACCTTGGCATATTCCGTAGTGCGATGCTCCAAGGCACAAAAGTCAACATTGATTAGTTGATATTGGATATCCAGAGCCTTAAGGGTCATGCGAACGGCCAGGGAAGGCGGTCCATCGGAGACAGCGTACAGTTTCATGGTGTAAATGGGTCTGTTGTGGATAAGAAAATAAGCATTAGCTTTGCTAGAGGCTCTTGTCCGACCGGTTTGTTAGCTCAAAAAGTGAAAGCAATATTGTGCCCCTAGTTTTCGCTCGAATTTTTCTATTTTTGGTACAATTTTTGTTTGTCTCTGTTGCTATTTTCAATGCATGTACACTCAGCCGCATAACTCTGCGTACACCCCAAAAAAAAATCAAAATCAAATTTTAAATTCAAATCGTTCGGCTATTTATACATATATTTAACCAATTCTTTTTTCTAAACATAACTATAATTAATTGTCTTTAATAACGTATTTTTTTTAGAATTAAGCAAACATGCCTTATATTTTATTTTAAATTTTAAACTTAACACTACGAAAATATGTATCCGCAAAAGTCTGCGTACAGCTTATGAAATCTCGTCTTATCTTTGAACTAGACTTGTTTTAAAAATGAGTAGGGTACCCATTTCTTTGAAAAACATCCGCAAGGCGTCTAGGCATAGAATCTACCACATTTTTCATCTCCTCGGCAGTAATTTTGCCCCATTCCTCTAAAATTACATCCTTGAGCATTTTTTTTGATGTTATTGGGTGATTTTTGAGCTTTCGCTCATGGAGATCCCACAAATGCTCCATCGGATTGATATCAGGACTCTGGGGAAGTGTTCACACCTGATTTTTGACATTTTGCAGCCGCCAAAGCTTAGTATTTAGTGCCGTATGATTGGGATCGTTAACCTGCTGAAACCAAAAATGATGTTTCAGCCCCAATTTTTGGGGAGCTTCCTTGTAAATTATTTTGTAAAATGTTTATATAGGCCCCTTGAGCCATATTTGACTCGATAAACGTCAAGTTTCCCAAGCCGCTGGCTGCCATACACCCCTACATCATTATTCCGCTTCCGCCGTGCTTTACCGTGCCTACTAAGTTTTCCTTTTAAAATGCTTCTCCGGCTTTCCTCCACACCAAAACTTTGCTCTTTGTTCCAAATATGCAGAATTTATTTTCGTCCGAAAATATGACTTTATTTCAGAAATCTAGGGGCTGTGAGATATAGTCATTAGCAACATATATGCGCTTTTGCTGGTTGACTTCAAAAATGAAAATTTTTTTGCGGGCGACTCTACTACGGTCATTGGCAATTATTATGACAAAGCGTACATTATCGTCGGAAACAGTTTCGGAATATCTTTCCTGTATCTGTGCCTGGTTCCTCTAGTTGTATCTGGTGAGCCGTCGTCCTGGGATTATGCCGAATAGAGCTAATAATTGTATTCTGGTCGCGGTTAGTTAGCATAGGCGGTCGGCTAAACCGGGACTTTGATAGTATACTGCCCGTCGAGATGTAATTATTAATAATTTTTTGGATAGTGAAGTGGGCTCCACC